>JAVDOI010000044.1:60000-87500 GCA_032191485.1 Leptoclinus maculatus | reverse complement strand
AAAGGCTCTTCTGTTCTATCCCTGCTCAGAGGAAGCTGTCGTGATTGTGCTCGTCGTCTTCATCTCTGTGTGTGAATTTACATCCCGATCCGTGTTTACACAGTTCCACTGCAGAACACCTATGAATATAATTGTCTCACTTGGCGACGCTTTAACTGTGCAGCGAAAACAAAAAATGTAATAAAGGGGGAAACATGGTTTCTAAATCAAATCCTACGCAGAAATATCCAAAGGTAGACTTGAGAGATTCTCGGCTGAAAGCATAATGCGCAAAAATCTGCTTCGACGTAGTTTAAATAACGATCTAAAAATACTCCCGCGTGGAGGAGAGTTAGTCTGCATCTGCACTCTGCGCATGTATAGATTATGAATGTAGCGGTGTAATCACTTCTGTATTCACCGCTACCTCTCTGTTCTGTGATAAATGTTCAGGTCAGAGGTCCTTGACATATGAATAAGAGCTGGGGAACCGCATCAGCTCTAAAAACCCAGCTGGAGGCCAAATGGGAAATGAAGCTGTCGCACAAAGAACCTGACTTGCTCTTTGATTAATTTTAGTACCTTTTTTTCCTCTTTGTTCAAACATTCGGCTCTCTTTCTACCGCTGTAATGACCTAATTCCCTGCTGGGGATCAATACAGTTACTGTATCACTGTATCACTTCAGTGAGGTTTAAAATCAATCACGCATGTGGTGAATATCAGGATTCTACTGTGAAACCCTCTCTCCGGTGTGCAGGAAACAGTGAGAGGAACTCGGCTATGACTGGATTCAGAGCCGGAGACAAAATCACTCTGACGTGGAATGGGTGCAGTTGCAATGCAACCCCGTGTATCCAGAAAGTGCCGCCATCAACACTGTGGAGCTGTGGGAGCTAAAGGGGGGGGTGACTGAATACGGTGCGAGTTGCTCTCTGCAGCCATGAGGTTCTTTTGCGTAGAAACACTACCTCCAGAGGTAAATGTCCCCGGCTTGCAGACATCTAATTGGGCAACGGCATCATCTGTTTTCCCACCAGCTCATTTAAGAGGCACAGTGGACAGACTGAAAGGCCCAACTGTCTGGTCCATCGTTCAGACGCTTTAACCTGCAATTAACCCGGCAAGGAGAGCGAGTTTGCCTCAAAAATACCAAATAAAGATGCAATTAAGAAGCATCAGTCGTTCCTCTATGTTGTAACAGTGTGTGTGTGTGTGGGGGGGGGGGGGGTCATGCATAATGCTGCAGGACGACAGTTGTCACGAGCCCTTGCGGTAGCTGGCATTTGCGTCGCCATGTGTGTCGCCGTGTGTGTTTGTGTGTGTGTGTGTGTGTGTGTGTGTGTGTGTGTGTGTGTGCCAAAGCCCGTTGCAGGCAGAGGAGTGCTAACATGAGCGTGTGTGACAGACCTCCCACGCACCCGGCTCTGATCTGGTTTGTTCCAGTCTGCGGCCTTGTGTCGGCATGGCGATTGGACGCTGGACGTGCCGTCCTTTGGCGAGCTGAGCGCCAGAGACTTAACGAGATGCTGTGCTAACGAACAGATCAGAGAGCAGCCCAGTGTGTGTGTGTGTGTGTGTGTGTGTGTGTGTGTGAGAGAGAGGCAGGATGTGTGTCTGATAGGAGCGTCATCTGTCAGCCCGGCGAGTCCATATCGGCCTGTTATCCTTCACTACATCAGCTGTTGATGCAGAGAAGAAAACGAAAATCTTTAATTGGGAAGTAAAACAAAATGCAAACACAACAAAATATACCTCAATGTCAACATCGGTACGGGTTATTCCTGAGGGGTCCTTTCACATCAGGGACCCGGATCCGAGTACTCCGAAGTCCAGCTCGTTTGATTAGTGCACGGTTCGTCGTTGCGTGAAACACCTGATCATTTGCTGGGGCACCGATCGTGCATACTCGGTAGCAAAACAAGGAACCGCTATTTAGAACGTGTTATCACGACTACGTCGAATGTCCCGTTCAGGCATGGCGGCGAAATGATCTCTGTAATTATTCAGGTGCTTGTGGCAGAGCTTTCTACACCGTGGTCGAGTCCAGAAGGAAGAACCGTGCCAACATGAACAAATACAAAAACAACCGTGATATGAATGTAGTGCTGATGCATGTTGGGTAATTATAGCTGGTTCCAGTTATAATCCGGTTCCTTGGTGGGAGAATAGATTTGTGAAGTTGAGAGGATAACACATCTCTCATCAACCCTCTTGTGTCTGCTCCCTCTGTTTGATGATCAAAGAGGGAAAGCAGAGAACGATCAGGTGGCAGGTTTTTCATCTTTCAATCCGCCCTGATTGTCCCTTTTACCGGTTACAACGACAAACGCCGCAGATTCGATCAAGATCTGCTGTAACCTATTAACGCTAAAACGGCACTTGTGGCGTGCTCTCTACAAGCTCAGCCATAGATTGTTTGTGCAGTACAGCTGCGAGATAACTGAGTATTCTTTTTGTAGAACTCGTCTCTAGAGAAATGATCGCGTCA
This sequence comes from Leptoclinus maculatus, assembly GCA_032191485.1. Taxonomy (NCBI): domain Eukaryota; kingdom Metazoa; phylum Chordata; class Actinopteri; order Perciformes; family Stichaeidae; genus Leptoclinus; species Leptoclinus maculatus. Next base: position 85,031 of record JAVDOI010000044.1, on the reverse strand, counting down.
CGTCAATTTCCGTAAGGAAGCTGAACATGATTGGACTCGATAAGGGATTTGAGAGGCGTGGGATTTGATGAAATGCTATCGAACCATGCTAACGTAGTCTGCGCTAACGCGGAACACCTGCTGTAGATACCACACGGAAACTTGGGGCGCCGTCTAATGGGAGTACAAATGTTCTACAAATGGTTTCTTTCTCTCTTCCTAAATTAAATCTGGGAAGAAATAATGAACAGTTACGCAGAGTTGATTAATAAAGCAGATCAGATAAACGAAATGTGCGCGGTGTTCTGGAAGCACCAACCACCTGTGTGTGTGTGTGTGTGTGTGTGTCTGTGTGTGTGTGTGTGTGTGTTTCCCGACAGAGCAGAACATGATGGTTGTGCGACCTTGCATATTATTTCCTAATTTGGTAACTGACATGGTGAGCTATGCTGTGTGTGTGTGTGTGTGTGTGTGTGTGTGTGTGTGTGTGTGTGTGTGTGTGTGAGTGTGAGTGTGAGTATGCCTCCAAGCATCTAAGTATTTTTTTTTGGGAATGATTGCTGTCAGGTGAAGTAGATAATGTGAATGTGTGTGTGCTAACACATTTTAAGGGTGTTGTTGTTTAGAGGGAACCCTACTTCCTGTGTTAAGAGAGAGAAAGAGAGAGAGAGAGAGAGAAGTGAGGTAACTAGAAAGCATGAAGCCGTCCATACAGACATCACAAAGGGAGGAGGGAAAAGCGAGTCGCACGATATGAATTTAACTTTTAAAACAAAGCCGTGTACACTGAGCGGTGATATAACTTCAGCATGCTGGGATTTTGCGCGAGTATAGAAAATGACCTGCGCCTCCAAATGTGTCTGCCTTTGTTCAAGCGTTTGATGCTAACCCATTGAGATGGATAACACAACGCGTGGGAGGAGGGATGTGGCATGAACGGCCCAGCGTGGATAGCTGCTACTTTTACACTCGTCCTAGCCCACCTAGCTTCGTGTCTGTACTTATTTGAAGTGCACACTTATCTGAAGAGGACGCTGTCATGCAGGGCATGGACTGGAGGAAGGGATGGGTGGACTGAGACGAATGCGTGCAGGGACACATTTTCACACAAAGCGCTTTATTTGCACATTAAACATTGTGCTTCTTTCTCAACATGTCAAGAAACTAAAATCATTTGTGTGACTGTTGATGCCTGTTTAAAGCGCAGAGTGTTTATGTTTTTCTGTCCTCAGCCATACTTTTAATGCAGAGCTTGCATGACACAGCATGTGCCTCAGTGGTAATGTTGGTCCCACCACTCTGGTCCAGATTGACTATTGATGGATTGTTGTGATGATCCCCTGAGGTTGTTGTAGAACTTGTTGTTTTTTAGTCAAATGAGTGAATGTGGTTTCATGGACTGAACGTAAGAAGTGGACGAAGTCATCATGGCGTCACCCATTGGGTTACTGGACTGCTGTTTTGAAGGCTTGAGTTCGGCCATCTTGGATTACAGCCATCGTCAATGTTGTTGTTTTTTGCAGCCAATGAACAGAAGTTGTGACGTAGAGACGCTGTACTTGGCTCTGAAGAAGACTTGAAACTAGAGATTGAGACCATAAACTCATGTTTACAATGTTTACTGAGGGAATAAACCAAGAGAGAAGTAGAGTCATTTTCTCATAGACTTCTATACAACCAGAGGAGTCGCCCCCTGGTGGACAGTAGAGAGAATGCAAGTTTCAAGACACTTCTGCATCGGCTTCACTCGGCAGAACCGGAGGTTGCCGCCTGTTTGGTACACACACATCACATCCCACTCAAGATTAACTGGAGTAACTTTCATGATCTTTTGACTTTTCCTTAATAATATCCTAATAATCCTAATATCAGTTTAAAGTAAAAATTTCTTCAATACTTTTAGGTTTATGACCAAATACCGAGTTTAGCATGCTCACATGCTAAACTTGGATGGTGAAAATGGCAAACATTACACCTGCTTAATATCAGCTTGTTATATCTTTGTCACTGTTAGCATGTTGCTATGCTAACATTAGCTTATTGCTCAGTTACGGCCTCGCACAGCTGCTCTGTCTTGTTCTGTCATCGACCATCCTGAAGCCAGAGAGACATCAAATGAATGAGAGTACCTTCAACAATTATTTACCGAGAAGTCTTTGAGAAGCGAGTCACGTGCTCTCCCAAGGAAACGTCCTTGACTTAACTTTCGAGATCTACCATGTGGAGAAAGACGTGTTGAAAATAGAAAGTAACAGGAACGACAGTTACATTATTTTAGTCGAGTTGATGCACGACGCATTCTTATTCTACTCATTCTTTGAGAAGAATAACTCCATGCTAACACTGCAGCAGAGGATGATGCACAGTAGAGGCTAGACGGAGAAGTGTTGACTGAACAAGAAAGGAAAAGTGAGAAGAGGAAGGATCCTCAAACATTACAGGACTTCAAGGTAAACGGCGCATTCACGGAGGAAGACGAGGAGCGACAGAAGACCGGCAGGAGATGTGAGAAGCGGTGAAAGACAACTAAAAAAAGAGATGAAACGAGAAGAGGAAGAGAGTTAGAGAGTTGAGTTTCTGGCAGTAGGGAACGACTGCAGTAGAGCACAAAGCTCAGAGATGTTTGCTCTGGGGCTTTAGCTGCATACAACGATGAGAGATGCTAGATTTTATATACATGTGTGTGTGTGTGTCTCAGCTGTGACACACCAACAATTATTGAAACTCGTACTTTTTTTACATCAGGTGTGTGAACACTGGGGGGGGGGGGGGAGGCATTCTGTGTGTGTGTGTGTGTGTGTGTGTGTGTGTGTGTGTGTGTGTGTGTGTGTGTGTGTGTGTTTGGCCGCTTAGGTGATTTACAAAGCCTCCAGAAGTGAGCAGCTTCTTCCGCTTGGTTTGATCAGCTGCTAATTGAATTGGAGAGAATAATGAGAGGGTCAGAGAGATTGTTTTAAAGCCATCTGGAGCCTTGTCTTAGGGGGGCACACACACACACACACACACACACACACACACACACACACACACACACACACACACACACACACACACACACACACATTTCTTATGCAGTTATGTGCATACAGAAGCGCCCAGGCATGCAAGACCGTAACAACACAGGCACAGCAAACCGAATGGGAAATCAGTGGACGGATAGAGAAGGAAGCGAGGGGACGGAAAGGGCGGGGCCAGGCTGGGAACGGAAACAGTGAAAGACTCCAGATAGATGGCTAATAGCTGGTCGAAATTCCTCTGGATAAAGAATTAGAATATAAAAAAGAATTCCGGCATTGGAGTGGGTCACACGGGAGACAGCGTGCAGTAAAATAAGTCCTTGATTTTATCTCTGCGTTGCCAGAGCACAACACTGTAGGACCGAAGCCATCTGTTTTATTTAATGTTTAGATATGTTTAAGGCAAAATGTGCAACTTCTGTAGCAGCCGATGCTATGCAGGTCGATCCATTTGTGACGGCATCCCTTTTTTTACGTCTACTCTTGCTAGTTGAGGATACTGGCTGTTTCTGAATTCATCCAGTTCAGGGTTTAGGGGAAGGATTCAGTGTTGCATTCACCTGTGGGTCGTACAAAAAGGTGGAGGACGAGTGAGTCATGCTTGTCACCCCAAACATGACACGTCATGTGGCTGCATTGCATCCTGGTCTCTCGAGGCTACTGTCGGCTCCTATCGGCCTCTTCTGCGGCGCATTTCTGTATGTTGAGTCATCAAGCGTCATCACAGCTGTGAGTCAAGGAAGAAACTTTTTTTTTTGTGCTATTTTTGAAGAGTGCGGAGAACGTCTTAACCCCCAGCGATCCGCAGGTCCATCAGCCATTGCAGACTCGTGTCGTGCAGCCAAAGACTGTTCAAACCCACAGAAGGTTATTCTAGATTCTAGTTGAGAGCCCGACGTTTTCCAAAGATAACAAATATGTGACACAGAACATGTTTATAAAATGGTGCATGAGACATTTAGTATAGTACAATACTTCTACCCAGAGTGGTGCAGCCATAAGATTTGAGTTTGCATATTTCAGAAGCATAAATGTCTTGTTTTTGTGGTGGTTGCATCTTTTTTTTACTGTGGTGTGTATGTGTGTGTGTGTGTGTGTGTGTGTGTGCATGCAGTGCCTCTCTGTCTTTTGACCTCATGACAAGGTCAACGTCATCAATCACACATGGCCTGGCTGCAGATCAATATGCCTATAAATGCAAGAACATGTATGTGAGCACCAGTCCTGTGCATTGTATATGTGTGTGTGTGTGTGTGTGTGTGTGTGTGTGTGTGTGTGTGTGTGTGTGTGTTTAATTGAGGGAAGGATGCTGATGTGGTTAATGGAATGACAGGCCTCTTGCAGCTCCTCTCATTAGGATTAATGGAGGGCCTCTGTAAGTGACTCCTGGCGCACACACACACACACACACACACACACACACACACGAGGAGAGAGAGGAAGTGGGCAGAGTTGGATTTGATGACATTTGATTCAAGGGAGATAAAGACGGAGAGCATAAGCAGAAATGGACAGATATAAAGGTTAGAAATACTGCAGCAGAGAGTGTTAGGCAGAGCCTGGAATAAGCCAATATTTGTAGACTCATTTAAGAGTCTTCCAGCTGGCCTTTAAATCTGTCAGTTTGAACTGAAATACTGTCAGTATAGGCTGTAAATCTGGCTCTCTGTGCTGGTCTCGGCACACCTACTGGTACATTAGCTCGGCAGATAATTGGCGTTTTAACAGAAATTCAGTCCAGTCAATTTCCTCCACCTCTAATATAATGGTTATGATATACTGTATGATTTCATATTCACAGTAAAGCTGATCAATATATGACTTTGGAGAGGCCTTAATCAGAACTAATGCACTTCTTTAACTGGAGTCCAAAGCATTGGATATGTTCAGTCAACAGTTTTAGTTTCCTGTTTTTTTTCAGACTTTTGCAAGGGGCAATCATATTAAATCCAAGCTGACATCTATTGGGAGCTGAAATCTTTCCAGCTAGCTAGCTAATTAGCTCCTGGGAGATAGCTAGCTAAAACTGCTAAGACTGCAGAACAAACAACCAACGGGTGCCAATATCGCAGATGTGGCTGGCTATTTTTACGGCGATATCACCACCATGGTCTGTGTTTTAGTCGTTGTTTTTATTGAGAAAGCTAGTGAGGATCTATCTACCGGGAGATTTGTTTTTAGCGATGGTAGCTACCCGGGAAAAAAACTAGACGGCAGTCGTTCAATGCTATTTTGGTTCCGAGGTCGTGGACTCCGACCGCTCATGAAATAGTTACAAACCTTTAGACTCTTGTACGCCTTCACCTGGCAAGCCGTGTAGTAGGAGGTCTGTAGGACGAGGTCATTTGCAATCCTTTATTGCCAATTCTCGCAGTATTATAGGTTCTTCACTTCCTGCCCGCCATCTGAATTTCGCGCATCATATTAGTCACGTGATTGCAAACAAGCTATTGCAGGCTTCTTTCCAGGAAGTGTCCAAGGATAGTTTTAAGATATGAATGGCCCTGTAAAATAACCCGTATACAAACACTGAAAACACTTTGGAAACATGTTATTTTATGAGAGCAATTAGGGTTTAACTTATATATAATTTTCATTTTACTTCAGTCTCATAATATGTCAAGTAACGAGAGCAAAGGAAGGAGAAAGTAAAGCAAAAAGGAGGAAAATAAAAATAGGGGAAGCTATAAAAGTGGACGGAAAGGAAGGAAAAGAAATAGAAGAGGAGAAGCAGGGCGTTGAGGGTAAAAACAGCAGAGGGCGTTAAGTCAGGTTAATTACATTACGAATGAGTTGAGGTTGAGTGAGGAAGATGAGCGAGAGACACAGAAGAGAGAGCGAGAGTAGAGAACTAATGGGTTTTGAAGGTTCAATAAGAGCCGTCAGCAGAGAGCATCAATCGGTGCCTCGTCTCTTTTCTGAACATAAACTACATGCCGTGGGCCAACATGTGCACACACACACACACACACACACACACACACACACACACACACACGCACACACACACTCACTTTAATGTAGTGTGGAAGTATCTGGTTCTTGTAGTGCTCAGAGGAGAACATGCTGCCATCCATTATTCAATCTAAACCACATTAAACCGCTCCATACGCACATCTCTCTCTCTGTTTGTCTGCACATATATCGTCTCCCCCCCCCCTCTCTGTCTCCTTAACCCTTTTTAGTGTAGTCAGTCTTTATGGGGGGGAGAGGGCCGTTTATTGCTTTGACACTACTGGCCCATTCAATGCCAAGTGTGTTACGGTCAAATGGTTCCCCGGCAATATAGCCGCCAACACTCACTCTAACTTTTAAAGTAATGGGACTGGAGATAATCTCTGGCGCCATAAAGCGCGGCGTGTCCTTTACTCATTCTGCAGAGCGTTATCAACACACAGAGAGGGAGTGAAAAAAGCAATCCGGTTTATTCAGCAATAAGTGCCAGTGACAGAGAAGATAAAGTGACATTAAAACTCTACGGCTACAGCTTTAAAACAACCAGCTGTGTGTGTGTGTGTGTGTGTGTGTGTGTATGTGCACGTGTATACCTGTGAGCCAGGAGGGTTATGGCGAATGACTCCCTAAATCATGTTCAGTGCAATGTTTCTTGTTGTCATGCGACTGTACAGTGAATGCCACTCCGGTCAGGTGTGTGTGTGTGTGTGTGTGTGTGTGTGTGTGTGTGTGTGTGTGTGTGTGTGTGTGTGTGTGTGTGTGCTCTGGCAAAAAGATGTACCCACAGTGATGTGATGGGAGCCGATTTATCTCCGAGGCAAAGGGTCTGACCTTTAACTTCAATTGGAGGAGAGATGGAGGGGGGGGGGGGGGGAGATACGACTCCCTTGTTCTCCCTCTTTTTATTCTGTGCAAACTGTTCTGTTATTATGCTTCAAAACACATCACTTCCTGTGAAAGAGTGAGAAAGACAGAGAAGAACAGCTTGACTAATAATTAATGAATAATAAAAAGTAGCAACATACACATTCATTCATACATGTCAGGGAAACTTGGTCACTAAGTCTCAAAAAACACACTAACAACAAACAGCAACAATCAATAGCAAAGCAGTGTTAAAAAGAAATGGGTAAAGCAAAGTTTTAATAGTGTCTGGAGTGCACATGAGTGGCACTAATTTGTTGAACGAAGTCACAGTCAAGTGTTCCTACGCAGTGCAGCGGCCCGGTGCCGGTGGGTAACCGCAGCGGATGCTTGATCCCACTTTGACAACGCGTGCCACTCAAAATGGAGACTGCAGATGGAGCACGTATACCTGCCGCCTTCAGATGGCTGTAAAGGGAGCAAGTCAGCTGAACGAGAGGACTTTTAATACACGCAAGCTGTTGTGGATGACAGAAGGTGGCAAGAATTAGGCATTCATCCATGCAACCTGTCATTACTGGCGTCGGGGCCATGATCAGAACAAAAGTTTGTTTGAAAAATGATGTAGTGAAATAAACAATGCAAATCTTTTTGACAGACAGTGTTGCATTGTGGGTTGTTTACAGCGTTAATGTTGCTATAGGCTAGTGAGTCTGTTTACAGTGTGTCTTTTCGAGTTACTCAGCCCTAATAGTGTTTACTTTTTAACCTGCAGGAGTTTCTGGCGGCTCGTGAAATGTGTTCTGCTACGAATAAAGTAAATATTCCTGAAAAGCGAAAATGAATCAAAAGCATCTCCAGACGTCTTTTACTTCAGAAAATCGGCTACAGGATTTACGTTTTATTGGAGATTTGTCCACGTTTTACAAGTGATGATCTCGTGGAAAATCGTCTTACAATCAGGGCGCAGGCAAAGAACGACTGCACTTCAGGGAAAATGGCTTCTCCCTCCATGAACACAAAGCCAGATAATTCACTGTTCGCTCATCTGACTCCTTCAGCGTAGGTTAAATAAAAGAGACTAATTATGTGGATGAAGAGTGTTTCAGTTTTTCGGCTGTGTGTGCCAGCGACAACGAGTGAGAGAGTGTGAGGAACAAAGTAAGTGTCTGTGTGTATAAAGGCTTTAGGCTAATCCTGTTGTATTCAACTGGATCAAAGTTGGTTTTTAAGCTCTATTTGTAAAAAGTGTGATCCAGCTAATGGACTAATGTCTTCACACACACACACGCCTAGAATAACAGTGCTCTCAATGTCTGCGTTACAATCGTAGCGGGCTAACTTTTGCAGTAACGTTACAAAGCATAGAGCGCCAGAGTAAATGAGTAAAATTAAACCGCTTAACGCTTCATCCACTCTCGTCACAGCGTAGGCACTAATCGCCAGATGAGTGACATCTTTGCTCGGCTCATTTTCTGTAACCAGTGTAGCATTAAAGTATGGCGGTAGTAGCAAGCGAGCTAGCTAACTTGCTGACAGCTGGCTAATTAGCTAGATAGCTAACACGCAGACAAAGAGAGTTCATGTGCCTTAGCTTACGCAGTGTTCAAGGACAGGACAAGATGACTCAACAGTCTCCAGTGTATAAAACACTGACTGTGTATAAAAGACTGTGCTGCGAGTCCGACTGCAGACGCTTGAATTAAACTTACAGAAAGACAAACGTTGACCTTGCGCTTTATTCAACAGTTAGCTTGCTAGCTATCTCCACCATGCTTTAATGCTACATTGGTGAGAGGAAATGCGTTGAACGGCGGGTGGCCTTCTGCCTCAACCCCATCGCCACTCCGGAGCAGGACAAGCTCGCTAACTAGCCAGCCGTCGTCAAATGACCACAGAAAACAGTTCAATGTCCATTCTACGTGTCTTCTGTTTCTATGGTTTACAACTTAACACAGTGTATTCATGTGTGTGTTTTTGTGAGTGTATTTACTCCCATAGGAACAAAAATGGCATAAAGGCATTAACCAGCTAGTGGTTGGAACAGGTCGGCTGTGTATTGACATGCTCCACTCTCTCTACATACACACACACACACACACACACACACACACACACACACACACACACACACACACACACACACACACACACACACACACACACACACACTTATGCTCACATACACTTATAGCAGGAGGCTGTCAAGGGACGTAGAATTCTGTTGGGTTTTCTCAAGCATGTGACATCTCCTGGACAGCAGGAGGCAGATAAGGAGGGCTGTGAGCAGGGAGACAGAGGAGAGTTAGTGGATGGAGAGGAAGGCAGAACAAAAGAGAAAGAGAGCCACACAAAGGCAGAAAGTGGGTTAACAAAACTAAACAGAAGAGGAGAGTCAGAGGATGGCAGAAGTGTAGAGATTCAGGTTTGCGGTTTGTGTTGCGTCGGCTCCGGCACAATGGACGTGGAATGAAACCTTGACTGTGAGGTTAAAGTGCTGACTTTCAGCCATAACGGAGAGAGTGTTCACATCCATATTAGATGAACAGGGCAGGATTCCTCTTTTATGCACAGTCCCTCAATTATAGGGCAATGCAGCTGTGCACATATATAAGAAGAAGTGGATGGATGGATGGATACAGTTTGAGCTCATGTTAGTTGGTATGGCTGGGTATCCAACCTCGACACTTATTCTGTACAAAGCCAAATGTGTCCATAGCAAGAATTGCAAATAGTTTGTTTAATACTGTACTGTGGTTGTTCTGATGTGGATGTGAACACTCAAATTAAAGCAGATCGTTGTCACTTTGACATTATAGTGAGGACATTATTTACAATCCAATGTGTGAGAGTACATAGCCAAAACTACAGAAAATGTATGACAAAGAAATGTGCGTGAGAGGAGAGAAATGCATTGTGGGATGTCTGTAAATGATCTTAATGTGTTTCTGTCTGTGTGTTTACTCATATTCATACCTTTGCAGTGAGTACAGTTCGTGTGCGGACAGAGAAGCAAAGCAGGGTCATTTGCATTGGCATTTATTTCCTAGTTAGGATTTGAGACTAGATAAGAGTTAATGGACTTAAAATACAGGAGGAGGAGGAGGAGGAGGATGGAGAGCAAGCAGGAGTTTTGGGGTCAGGGTTGAAGACTGACGGGCTTCAGTGGAGAGTCGTCAAAAGCATGATGAGAAAGACAGAAAGTGTGTGTGTGTGTGCGTCTGTATACATCAGGATGACAGGAGAGTGAATCAGTGTTCTGTCCTGTCGCCCACACGTTCCCTGCTGAGTACATCGCAGCACACGGGTCAGAGATTAATTCAAGTCCTCCGGTCAACACAACCTTAGTCAAGGGAGCTTTTATGGTCAATTAGCTTCCCCGAGGGCTGAAATATTCTGCACTGCGTAAATCTCTACGTTGACACCAATTTAATAGCGCTGTATTGAAGAGCAGGACGGTTTGAATCTGTGCCGTGTGGCGTCTGGAAGGATTCAACAGTGCGTTTCCTTTGGCCAAATATGGAGCAGAAAAGTTTACTTTATTGCATTTTGCAGCTGGTTTATTTAGAGTCACGGTGCCGAGCTACAAGCAAACACGATCTGTTAAACAGAAGTCACATAGCTAGTTTTATGGACAACTTGTCATCATGGAGTTTGAACATTATACATTCATAGACGAGCATGATGCTACCAATCAAGAATACTGACAGTATCACTGCGGTTTCACTCTTTTTGTTATGATTCCGAACTAGTCATTGCTGGCTGTCTGTAGAGTTTCTTTGGAACACGACCAGGACTTGATTTATTGGTTAACATGATGGCAATATATCTGTTCTGCACCACCAGTGTCCATAGAGAGGACTCTTTGTGTTTAAAGAGCTAGGAGATGCACTTTCTACAGTGTATTTATATGTATTTAATTGGTACAGTAAGCAATTCTCTTAATGTCTGTTCATTATTGTAGCCACTTAAAGAAGCATCTTAAGCCAGTAGTCAAAAACAAAGAACATTACTGGTGTTTTTTTTTTTTACTTTTAATACATCTGAAAAATACAGAAAACCAACAATAAGAAGTAAAAACTCACAGTAAAGGGCAGTCGTGGATCACTCTGTGTGTAGTTTCATATATCTTTTCCCCCCCGATGGAAAAGTACCACTTTGACAGAGAAAACATTTCTATTTCTAATCCTAAAAACTAGTGGTGTAACGGACCACTGTCGATCCGTGATCCGTACGGATCCCCCCCCCCACGGTTCGGCACGCCTGTGAACCGCGGATTAATTACCAATATTGGCAACAAGGATCTGTAAAAGTTATATTTGCTCCCTTTTTTCTTTAGTGCTGATCCGATCCGTGATCCGATCCGTGATCCGATCCGTGATCCGATCCGTGATCCGATCCGCGATCCGATCCGCGATCCGATCCGCGATCCGATCCGCGATCCGATCCGCGATGCGAACCGTGAGTTTTATGATCCGTTGCACCACAAATAAAAACACAAACATACTGAGAGCAGACGGTGAAGGCCGGATATCTGCAGCTTCAGTACAAACAAAAAAACGGAAGAAGCCGTTCCTGTCGTCTGACAGCAGTGAGACGCAGACAGAGCTCGGTGCTACACTGTGAAAGGACTCGGTGCCCGTCCACCCACACCAGTCGGAGTATTATGGTATGGCTCATTCACACGGATAGAGGGGCGATTGTACATGCTTCATCTGTTTCTATGGAAACCGCATCTTGAGACGCAGTCGGCTACGAAATCAATGACATTTACCCGCCTCTTAGTCAATCTCTCTCGGCACGGACACATCTGTAACGGACACACATGTGCATGCGGTATACTCTCTCACTGTCTGCGTATTTTAATGGACAGATTTGGTGCAGCGGTGCAGTCTGGTGTTTCATCACCAGAGCGGAGGCAGAGCAGTCAACAACATCTCAGCAACCTGCTTCACATTCCTCACAGCACTTTTGTTTGTATTGCTAAAGAGGCAAAGATGTGCTCAGGGTTTAGAAGCTGTGACACTCTGTGTACTAGAACAAAACAAGCGTAGTGATAACACAAACTGTGTATTTCTTTCAGTTGATTTCGCCGGTCGTTCTCTGCTCTCCATTTCTTCTGCTTTTAATCGAAGGAGAAAACTGCTTTGCTTTTGAAATTCATTTGCATACATTTAGTAATGCGAACAGCTCCGTCACTCAGTAGCACTTCAGCGGTGGTTGTGTAACACGGGAGTGAATTAAAGAGTACTTTTAAGACTGCCAAAGGAAACACTCACCGGGGGAGTTGGGTTTGATTGGGAGTCAGGTGCGTATCGGGTCCGTTACGGTCGTTTTAGGTCAAAAGGTTACATTTAAGAAAAGGATTTATGAATATACTGTACGTAGATTGTATGATGTGTATGCTAATGCCCGCTGAACATGAAGAGTGTGTGTGTGTGTGTGTGTGTGTGTGTGTGGGAGAGAAGGAGACAGGAAGTGTGTGGGCATAAGTAATTTGCCGTACTAAAGCTTCACTCCTGTCCCGCGGGAGGAAACACTACCTACCTCGTTTAGCTCTGATGTTGGAGAGGAAGGACGCAGGGAAGGAAGGAGCGAAGGGTGAAGAGATGGACAAACGGTTTAAAAGTACAGAAGAAGTACAAGAGAGGAGTGGGGAAGGAAAGGAAGCACAAAGGGTCCAGAAGACAGACGGGAGGAGCAGAACTTTTCAGATTTATTTTGTCATTTCAGTTTATATCTTTGCACTTTGTGTGTGTGCAAACAATTTAGGCTTTAAATATCACTACTGCTGTTTCCTCAACAATCAGTCTCTGTTTTTGTAGCAAGGATTTGTGTGTGTGTGTGTGTGTGTGTGTGTGTGTGTGTGTGTGTGTCCACCAGTTGGGCCAATGATCAGTTGATTAAAGATCCCAGTCACTCGTGAGGTCCGCAGCTTATTAACTAAACACTGGTATCAGACCGGTACTGGGTATCGGCCAGTAAAGCCCAGGTATCAGTGTCGGTATCTGGACTGAAAGAGTCAGATCTGTGCATCCCCGACAAGGTTCTGCTCTGGTCTACCACATTAGAACAAAGATGAGTCATAGCCCTTAATGAATAGCCAATTCTGTAAACATCTGGATTCACACACAAGACATTTACGTACACAGCTGCATTATCATAACGACTTTATCTGAGATAACTCGGTTATTCTTCATTTTCCAGACAGCCGATGAACAGCAGCGTACATCCTGTTTCCAGTTAATATGCATGTGTCTTAATGTGTAATAAGCAAATAAGAGCACATTTCAGACTGATGCTGAAATGTATTTTCCTCCTTTCTGTTCATGTAAGCTCTGCGTTTAAACAGGTAACGGCTCAGTAACACACGAGCCCGTCCTCTAAATGCTGCCTGTGTATTTACTCCAGTTAATATTAACCCCTGTACTTCCTGTGGGAGCCGTGGCTACAGTTTTACTACTGTTTACTGATCACTGTGGGCCAGTGAGCAATAAGCGATGGTGAGATATGGAATCATTTATTTTCCCAGACCCCTGGAAACCATTGAGTCAGTGCTCAGTGTAAACGGTCTCCACAGCTCAGACATAGAGAGGTTTCAGGGGGGGGGGGGGGTTGTGTTTTGGTGATTGAACTTTAGGATCTGATTGTTGTACAGGAGTGGCCTTACAGTGCTTAAATTAAAGAGCACCATTCCAGCTGGGGCACAGGGTTTATTTTAAGCTTCAGCAGGAGGAGCAGCTTGCATCATAATGTGATATTATACAATATATCCATTCATGGCTTCAGCCAAACATTTTACATTACAAGGAGGAGGGATGCATCAATACCACTTTCTTCAGGCCAAGTAGTACTTTGGGTACTTGCCGATACCGAGTACCGATATTAGTACCTAATAATACCGTTACATGAGTTCTGAAAAGGATGTTAAAAATGAGAATTGTGACCGATTAATGTTGTCAGTTAAGCAGTTATAATAAGTATTAAAGAGGAGGGGCTTGTCCCTTTAAGGAGATCAGCTGGTCCACCTTAAGTGAACCTGGCACGTCATCAACCTGCCCGCTCTCCTGTGGCTCAGCTGTCAAAAGGTTGAGGACCTCTGGCCGGGCTCGTACTCTCCTTTGCGTCTCCTTCTCTGCTACAGTGGGTTGAATGTTGGAGGTGACATGTTAGAGAGGAGGGCACACAGGTTTCTATCAATAATACATGAAACACATCAGAGTACTCCAACACATATCCACCAATTTTTCTTTTTCCGTCTCCAAAGTCCAGAGAATATATGAATAGATTCAATGTGGACACTTCCAGAGTGCTAATTTGTGTCATGAATCAACAGAATACTGATATTTATAATATATATAATGTGATGAAAAGTATGAAACCTTAACAATCTAGTCAGCTCCTTCAAGTGGAAGAGTCTGCATGTTCTTCTTACAGTGACAGTAGTCACACACACACACACGCACACACACACACACACACACACACACACACACACACACACACACACACACACACCACTGCCCACTTGGAGCGACGCTGCTCTCACTTGCAGTGCTGCTCTTTCTTCTGCTGAAAGGATGATTAGATTTGCATACGAGACGAGGCCAATACATGACGAGAGAAGACAGATAGCATCATATCATTGGCTGAGCTTGAGTCTAATTTACTTTATTGTGTTTGTTGAATGTGTGACATATGGGCTTTTGTTTATATATACTTGCACTTCCTCAAAGTACTGTTGACAGTCTCAGTATCATAGCTTGTCATTGTCATGTGCACTTTTAATTAAATTTCAAATTGTCTGCAAATATTGCCCATTTGTTGCCCCATCTGTGGCATCAAACGCTGCGTACAGCGTGTCCATTATTGATGGTGTTTTATTGAAGCCTACTGGACCACAATCGGCTTAAACGCCTTCAGCTCAGATTGAAGGTGAGCACAGAGAAGCTCCCATCTCACGTGCACATGCGCGGTTCTGCAGAGCGGAGGTCAAACAAGTGTTTCGTTTCATTTCTTTGGATCCACATGAGCTGTAGGCGCAGCAGCAGCTGTTCTTCCAGGTACAGTTGAGTCACCATGAAGTTGGTTGAATGGCCCCAATATCCAGTTAACATCGCTGCTTCCTTTTACAAAGGTTATGTTTCATTTCGACAAGTACACGTCGTTGTAGATCAGAGTCAGCGAGTAGTGGAGCCCGGGGGGTTGGGGGGGGGGGGGGAGCACACTTTCTTTAATTGCATTAATTGCACCTAATAAATTGCAATTACAGGCGAAGCCGTGCGCTCCAGCGTCGTCCTCCATTACCCGCTGACTGTGATCAACATTGTTCTGTGAAGCTCACACACCCTGGACTCGTGTGTGTGTGTGTGTGACGACGTGCTACAAGAAATGTGGTTCCTATGGTAACGCGACCTGAAAATATGGAAACAAATTCAATTACTCTTTCTCTCGATTTCTATGTTTTCTTTTTTTGCCCTTCGACGCTTCTGATCTCCATTTTGTGTCTCTCTCTCTCTCTCTCCCTCTCTCTCTCTCTCTCTCTCTCTCTCTCTCTCTCTCTCTCTCTCTCTCTCTCTCTCCGTCACGGTCCGGCGCTCTGTAAGAGAAGAGATCTGGACTCTTCGGGGGGAAGTTAAGTGCTGCAGAGTTAGGCTTTAAATGAAAGAAAGCGGGGAAAAGACACATTCACCGATCTGTGTGTGTGTGTGTGTGTGTTTGTTTGTTTATGCTTGGGCATGGTTGGCTGTGCTCGGGATGAGTGCAGAGGAAGAGGAGTTATTTTACAGCTCAAGGCAATAAGCAGAAAATTATGTAGAGCGCGCCAAATCATGGTCAGTGTGTGTGTGTGTGTGTGTGTGTGTGTGTGTGTGTGAGACGAGGCGTTACCGTGTTGTTAGCAATGGAAGTACTGCAAACCTTAAAACTTCTTCCTCTTCTCTGTTCTTTCTTCCTTTTTTAACAGTTTCCTTTCCTTTTCTTTCTCTCTCTGCAGTCTCTCCTGTCAGTCTTTCTATTATTCCTTCTTATGTTCTCTCTCTCTCTCTCTCTCTCTCTCTCTCTCTCTCTCTCTCTCTCTCTCTCTCTCTGTCTCTCTCTCTCTGTTTCTCCCCCTTCGGATCCTCCACTGCTCCGCTGAGCGATCCTCTCAGTGGCCAAATGAAAGCCTGACAGAAAGGTGTTCTGGAGGGGAGACAAATGTCATCTTTTCGTGGCCCACCGAGTTTTTCTTCTGCTGGAATAACCCTTTCAATGTGCTGGTGATTAAAGGGACCTCATTAAGCCTGAGGAGTTGTGTTGAGTGTCTCCTTCATGTTAAAGGAGAGGTCAAGGTGGAGGCGCACACACACACACACACACACACACACACACACACACACACACACACACACACACACACGGGATCATTCTTTGCATATGGTTTCCCTGGTCTGGCTCAGAGTCGTGTGGGATATTTTCGATCATGACTCAGCTGCAGCACAGAGAACAACATGAGAATGAGCGTCATTGTGCTTCTAAGGGCCCGAGCGGGGCCCCGCTCACTGTTCATTGTCGTACTCGGCATCAACTCCGTTCTGCGCTGTCTGACCCTGGGCACTTGTTTAATCGCTTGTTGTAAATTTGCATTAACTTTCTTGAACTAAATTTGTGTTTGCTAATCGATTTCAGACAAAAGTCTGCTCGGAATTGGATTTGTGTTGTTTTGTTTTTTACACCATCAGCTTCTTGAAAATCAATGCATTTGTTTATGTTTGTGCAGTATTCAGCGGGGATGCATGAGTCAGTTAAGTTGCTGCTGTTGCAGAAGTACTTTATACTCGGACTATATACTATATATATATTATAACATTAAAGGAAACGTCAACCCTCATGTTGTTAGACAGAAGCTGAGACACTTCTTCATCTGGAGTACTTTTGGGGTTAAAATGACATGCAAGGAGTAACATTTGCCAGATACGAATCACTAATTCATTACACATAATAGTTCATGTGCACAAATTCTGAAAGCCCTTACACCCACGACCCATCTGGGTCTGAACGGGCCGTTTAGCAAAACATGTTCTTCTTCTTTTACGCAGCAGCTTTTTGAACCACATTCTGTACCTCACACAGCACCGATGTACCGATGAGTACTGGTCCGAGAAGTGAAACGAAACACGGTGGATTCCCACACTGGCTCAACTGGGAAAGGTCTCTTGGCATTTTGCACTGCCCTCTGCTTTAGCCTCCTCATCCATAAGATTTCTGTTTGTAATACTCCACAGTGATGATCTTCAGCACTAACGGCAGCGTAGAAGTCCGATTAAAAACAAACGGAGGGGAGGTTTACATAACTCCTAGTTACCCGTGAAGGTAACGTGCAGCCATTAGAGGCTGTGAGCAGCAGGTGAGCTCAAAGAGGAGGCCGCCAACAATCACCGCTCACGCATGGCCACACACTCGCACGCATGGCCACCCACACACACACTCAGAGACACACACACAGGTTCACACAGAGGGCTCGCAGTGATATACACACATAGAGGTGCACACACACACACACACACACACACATTATCGACTGCACATTTTCACACAGATTGTCAGACTCATCGTGACGTTGTGTAAAGGTGTGTGTGTGTTTTGCTTTTAGGAAACATTTTACCTTAACATGCATGTTCATATATATATATGTGTAAGCGTATGTATGTGTGTGTGGGCATTTCTGTGTGTGTGTGTGTGTGTGTGTGTGTGCAGCTCACGACTTGGTTTGTGTCCAGATGTCCATATGCTGCCATGCAGGGCATATGGCCATCTGGTGGAAGATAGAAATACAAGCAGTTAGCTTTGACCTGTTCCTTTGGTTCCTGTAACGGGCCTGCATGTGTGATTTTCATCCAGCTTCACATCTTTGAACTACTTTAAAAATAAATCTGCATCACATTTCTCTATCAAAATCAAGATATATGATCCTCCTTTTCAGATGTGTGATATTGCAAAGAGTTTGAATGATATGTTTAAAACATAGACTGTATATAAGAACTGGACGTAGTCGTCGTGACGTCACCCGTTGGTTTGTTGGCCGCCATTTTGAAGCCTCCGGTTCGGTGATTTTGCCGTCGCCATCTTGGCATTTTTGCAACCGGTGAGCGGTTTCCTTATTCCTTATTTGGAATGTGGAGGAGTGACGTAGAGACGCCGTATACGTCTCTGGTAGAGACCTGTCAATCACAGTAAGCCCCGCCCTAAAGCATCCCCTGCTTTATGGTCTGTTTGACTCTAAATGGACCATAATGTACTAAATGAACATCACGCTGTGTTGAAGAAGACTTGAAACTAGAGATTGAGACCATAAACTCATGTTTACAATGTTTACTGAGGTAATAAATCAAGAGAGAAGTAGAGTCATTTTCTCATAGACTTCTATACAACCAGAGGAGTCGCCCCCTGGTGGTCATTAGAGAGAATGCAGGTTTAAGACACTTGTCACTCTGCAGAATGGCTGATGGGAGACTTGCACCGCCGTGCGAGTGACTCGACTTCATGTACGTGTGAGTACAGTAGTTCACCGATTCATTTGTTTGGAGTCTAACTAAAAAAAGAACTACGTGTACTCCTTGAAACATTCCCTAGAAAATGCCACGTTTCACATATTCAGCTCTACACATACTTCTTCATGAACTATCTGATATTTCTTTGCATCGCGTCATTAATTTCATTCAGTCTCTTTCTTGTAATCGTCCTTAATGGTTGGTATTTAAATTCATACGTCCCCAGGTAATAGTAATATAATGGTATGGTATTTAATAGTACCTCTACGTTTCTAACGCGTGCTCCTGCACAACATTATTCCTGTTATACGTCTTTCCATTTGGCTGCTGCAGTATATCTTGGTTTACATGAGCTGTGGATGTTTTTTTTAAAGTCATGTCTTTTGTTTTGGTATCTAATCCTAAATACCATCTGCAGTCCTGGTACAGTAGTGCTGTCTGTTCTCTCCCTCTGTCTCTGCTACATTTGTCCGTGTTACCGGGCAAACAGCGAGGCAGTCAGCAGGACTGATTAGGAGACCTGAACCTCTGAAACAAACACTTGACCAGAGCTCTGAAACACTGCTGGACAGATGCAGCAGCTCCTCTTCAATATTTTAACAATTGACAGGGCTTTGTGTAATTCACGGTCGGATGAATGAGCCTCTGGAAGTTTAACAGAACACTTTAACAGGATTAATGGATGAATACATTTAGAGACAGACAGTGTTTTCATGTTTGTAAGGAGATAGCTCTTATGTGTAACGGATTATACTCTGGATTATATGTCATGTAGGGTGATGTGTTTTAGGCATCCAGAGGCAGGGAGAGGAAAGAAAAGAGATGGGAAACGAGAGGGAGGGGATCTTTTTATCCCCCTCTCTCCCTTGACGATATGGAGCGTGAGACTAGTTGAGAGAGAGGAGGAGGAGAGAAGATGGGAGGGAGGAGAGACTGAAAATACAGAGGAAACAATCAGAGAAAAATGTAAACACAGTCGCCGAAATGCAGACAAAAGACACAAAACACTCCACCTTCCTGTCCTCTGCTCCCCTCTTCTCCTCTCCTCTGCTCTCCTCTCCTCTGCTCTGCTCTCCTCTGCTCTGCTTTCCTCTCCTCTCCTCTCCTCTCCTCTCCTCTTCTCTCCTCTCCTCTGCTCTCCTCTCCTCTCCTCTGCTCTCCTCTGCTCTCCTCTGCTCTCCTCTGCTCTCCTCTCCTCTGCTCTCCTCTCCTCTCCTCTGCTCTCCTCTTCTCTCCTCTCCTCTGCTCTCCTCTGCTCTCCTCTGCTCTCCTCTCCTCTGCTCTCCTCTCCTCTCCTCTCCTCTGCTCTCCTCTGCTCTCCTCTCCTCTCCTCTGCTCTGCTCTCCTCTGCTCTCCTCTGCTCTCCTCTCCTCTCCTCTCCTCTGCTCTGCTTTCCTCTCCTCTCCTCTCCTCTCCTCTCCTCTGCTCTCCTCTTCTCTCCTCTCCTCTCCTCTCCTCTCCTCTCGACTTCTCTCCTCTCCTCTCGACTCCTCTCCTCTCCTCTTCTCTCCTCTCCTCTGCTCTCCTCTCCTCTCGACTTCTCTCCTCTCCTCTCCTCTCCTCTGCTCTCCTCTCCTCTCCTCTCCTCTCGAATTCTCTCCTTTCCTCTCCTCTCAACTTCTCTCCTTTCCTCTCCTCTTCTCTCCTCTCCTCTCCTCTGCTCTGCTCTCCTCTGCTCTCCTCTGCTCTCCTCTCCTCTCCTCTCCTCTGCTCTGCTTTCCTCTCCTCTCCTCTCCTCTCCTCTCCTCTCCTCTCCTCTCCTCTCCTCTGCTCTCCTCTTCTCTCCTCTCCTCTCCTCTCCTCTCCTCTCCTCTCGACTTCTCTCCTCTCCTCTCGACTCCTCTCCTCTCCTCTTCTCTCCTCTCCTCTCCTCTCCTCTCCTCTCGACTTCTCTCCTCTCCTCTCGACTTCTCTCCTCTCCTCTCCTCTCCTCTCCTCTCGACTTCTCTCCTCTCCTCTCCTCTCCTCTCCTCTTGACTTCTCTCCTCTCCTCTCCTCTCCTCTCCTCTCCTCTCCTCTCCTCTCCTCTCCTCTCCTCTCCTCTCCTCTCGACTTCTCTGGAATCCCAGGACTGCGGTCGGTTACTAAGCAACCAGAACCCTGTCTAAGCGGTGTCAGTGGAGACGGAGGGAGAATACCACGCATGATGGAAGTGTCCCTCCTAATCGCTGTAATCAGTCAGGATGTTTATGTCTGACAGAGTTACACGGTACGCGTGTTGTCTGCAACAACAAAGTATACACACAATGAATTCACACACGTCACACACGTCATCCTGTGACACCAGGACTCTGTCACACAAACCAACTATGCAGGAGTCTCTCATTTCTTTCTGACTTCCCGACAGCCAGTCGGCTCCAAAGCAGTTCTCTCTTAGCGAGACATGCTTCTTAACTCTGGTGATGTCACAGTGATGTCATCAGGGGGTTTCTCAGAGACTTGATTACAGAAAAGCCTTCGTTACAAAGTGGTGTCATGACGCCTCAAAGATGTGGGCGTTGACCAGACGGGGAGGGTCGAAAATAGAGATGACGTTTAGTTGCATTGTGGGAATTGTAGGATCCGGTGTTTTTTTGGAGCTTGAGTCCATAGTAGAGACTAAAAGTCATCTCAGCTTATCTGGATACAGCGTCAGAGGTTGCATTACATCTATGAACGTTGCTCAAAGCAAAACAAAAAGAGTATAAAATATTGTAAATATTGGGGCCCATAAGGGCACGGTGGTTTCCTTTAACCTCGCCTCACATGAACAGAGGAAGGAACATCACTCTGGATTTGACTATATCTCCTAAAATAGCTGTACTTTTATTGCAGTGAGTACAAGTACATGTCAGCCAGTGCAAACGTGTCTCAATGATGTGTTTTCTGATGAAAAAGTCACGTTACTACACAGACATGTGTTGTTATTAGTGTCAAATATTGTCAGATGTAGTATTTTGTTAATGATCAGAAAAAATATAGAAAATCTCCAGAGTTATCCTTTAAGCAAACAGTGATATAAAGTTGCCAGAGTGTGAGGGTCTGTGTGGTGACACATGGAGCCAATACCTCGAGGTCGAGCTGAGCAGTTGAACCATTTAAGGCGTGTGTGTGGGTGTGTGTGTGTGTGTGTGTGAGAGTGTGTGTGTGTGTGTGTGTGTGTGAGAGAGACTCTGTACAGGTTTAAGGCCCCATCAGATACAGCTGCTCTATTTAGGGCTCTCTGTATCTCCCTCCTCCCTTTTTCCTCTCTGACACACCGTGACAAACACACACCTGAACACACACACACACACACACACACACACACACACGCTGTGCATGCACATGATGGGACAGATGCCATCGGAGAGAATCTCACCTTGGGCTGTCTTGTTTGCAGGTGAGTTGTGTGGATTGTTTCAGTCACACTGCGGCGCAGCAGAGAACAAACACTTGTCGAAACTGTTCTTGTTTTGTCGCACTGGACTGAAAAAGACCGTCGGATGCGTCTCATTGCGACACACACATCCTTCCTCAGAGAGGAGTGGAATGTAACTTTATATCATCGATACTGGTAGTTGATGTAAAGTTGCTCGGAAAACACAAAGTGGCGTCAACAAAGAAGATTAAAAAGCCAGTGGAAATAAGTGGGAGATGAAAGAGCTTGCAGCAGAGACTCCATAGCGGAAAGACAGAGGGAATCCTGGTGGAACTGCGTCACTGCTGCCTCGGCCTCCTCTCCGGGGTGTTGGAGGAGGAGGAGGAGGGATGGAGGGATGGAGGGATGGAGGGACGCGGGGAGGGAGAGATGAAAGAGGGAGCGAGGAGGAGCGAGTTCAGGGACAGGCTGGTTTATGAGTTTATGTTTCTGAATCGTGCCGTCTTCAGGGACCTCGCTGAGAGGAGCCAATCTGGGGTTCACACACACACACACACACACACACACACACACACACACACACACACACACACACGCTATATGACACATGCGGCAACTACTCATTCTGTTGGCAAAATCCTTAAAGTTGTGATCACAGCAGGGGGGGGGGTTGTAATGTTTGAGGTAATGGTAGAGAGTGTGTGTGTGTGTGTGCTTTTAGTGGCAGATGGTGAAATAAATGAACAATCAAAACGGCCTGGAGTCTGGATCGGAGTGACTCCACTGCCACATCCACAGAGTGAGACGGGTCACTAGGAGGAGGACGGAGGAGTTGGTAGAGAGAGACGAGAGGAGAAAAAAACAACAAGGGAGGAAAAGACGAAGCAGATTTTGGTTTGGAGATGAGCGGTAGAGGGTAAAGGAGGAGGAAAGGACAGCAAGAGGGGGAGCAGAGCTCATGAAGAGTGAAGGAAGGAGGACAAACAGACCGGGATGGTCTGCGGGCCGACGGCAGCAGGAGGAGAAGCTCAGCGGCTCGGTCGAAGCACAAATGAGTTCCTCTGAGATTTAGTCACCGACGAAGCAGCCAAAGGATATTTTATACATGAAATCACGATTTTAGTGGAATTGAATATTAATAAAGCTAAGAAACCAAAATATCAGATCATCAAAATAATATAAGAGAAATATGTTATTTTGATCAAGTCAATGCTGATTTGTAGCAGGAGACAGAAAGAAACACAATCTTTCCCTAAACTTAACCCAGCCTGAATGTACCGAGCAGGGCTTAGACCACGGCCTCCGTCCTCTCACCTCCCTCCTCCCTCCTCCCTCCTCCCTCCTCCTCCGGCAGCTGACAACGTAAATCAACTGTTTTATAAAACCAGCTGGTACAAAGTAAGGATGTACGAAGCAGATATGGAGAAAGGGACACTGCAACTAAAATGAGTATGCTCATTATAACACAAAAACACACACACACACACACACACACTTGTTTGATACCAAATGTATACACACACACACACACACACACACACACACTTGTTTGATACCAAATGTATACACACACACACACACACACACACACACGCCCTGCTGATCGACCTGAGTACAGAGTGTGATTAGGTTATTACATCTGATGGGATTGAGTTTGCTCTCCTCTAATGAAAGAGGGATGGACCGGAGCATGAAAAACGAGGGGGGGGGGGGTCAGAGAAATGGATTGCACAAGAGGATGGAAGAAAACGTGCACAGAGGGGGAGAATTAGATGAAGAGAGGGAGGTTAAAGGCTAAGAGGAGAGATGGAGAGATGGAGGGGATGATGTATATAAATGAAGGTGGTGGGGGGGGGGGGTTAAAGAGAGCGGGAGGGGGTGAAGGTGAAGGTCAAGGAACTGAGGGAGGAGGGAGGGATGAAAAGGGTGTTGAGGAGGGGGATGGAGGGAGGAGAAAAGGGAGAGTTAACGTGTGAGTGTGTGTGGAGAGCAGACAAGGAAAGAATTGGTCAAATAGAACTTTTATAGCTAAAGTATACAGTAGATGCTTGTATTGGCATACAATATCACACCAGCCTGTTTCAATACATTCTACATGAAGATGAGAATATAGTTTATCAACTGAGTTACTCTGAGAGCTCCATTAACCCCCGAACCGCTTTAATAAATTGCAGACAAGTCTGTTTCTCCTTCTCGT
Source organism: Leptoclinus maculatus (assembly GCA_032191485.1). Classification (NCBI taxonomy): domain Eukaryota; kingdom Metazoa; phylum Chordata; class Actinopteri; order Perciformes; family Stichaeidae; genus Leptoclinus; species Leptoclinus maculatus. The sequence continues at coordinate 61,148 of JAVDOI010000044.1, read as the reverse complement.
GTGGATGCATAGGTTTGCTCCCCCGGCTGCGTGACTGGTCGCTGACCTGAACACAATAATTAACCGTCCTTTAGCCCCAAATTCAGCGGAATGAGTCAAACAAAGCACAACAGACAGGTTGTAATTCCTCCGCTTGGCTGAGGAATTACAACCGGACACGAGGGAGTTACAGCCAATGAGCTTCAGGCAGGAGCCACGACCTCCCGCTGAAGATGCTCGTTGCTCTGGCGTCCTGTCAACGTGATGCCGTTCAAATGTCACTCCATGCCAACGGTTTTCTTTGAGCACTCGCTCTTCAAAATCAAACTTTTTTTGCTTGAACACGTGTTCAGACGATAAACTTTTCTTTCACCGAAGCAGAAGGAAGTTCAGCAGCTACTAACCAGACGGGACAGGCTTTGATTTGTGGTTTTATCGCAGAACAAAGAGCGCTGAGCGCGCGGGGACAAGTTCTGCTTGTGTCACCGTCGCTCCTCTTTAACACGTATGGACAGACAGAGAACCCTGGGAGGATGGAGGAGGGAGAAAAGGGGGGAGGGAAGACGAAAAGAATGGAGGGAGGAAGTCGTAACAGGAGGAGAAACAGGTAAAGAGACAAAAGAACTTAGTTTAATGAAGAGAGCTGCTCTGAATGGTGATGGGAGACAACTGGACAATATTTCTCTGTAGTGCTTCAGTGCTCCTTTGTTGTTTCCCCCCCCCCCCCCCTCTCTCTCTATGTGCACCGGCACCAGCCTGACAGCTCAACTGGAGTGGGCTTGACACTGTGTACATGCATTGTGGAGTGGGCTTGACATTGTGCGAGCACGCTGCAAGACCTCTCCAATGGATTCCTGCTTGTGTGCATCCGCGTATGCCAAAGAGGCTGCGCTGGGGAGTTGTTGTTGTTGTTGCATCGTCAGCCACTCGTGTCGACATGTTGGACCGTGTACAGGTGCAGTGCTTCATGTCCGGTTGGGGGAAAAAAAAAAAAGAGGGAAAACGCAACCTGCAAACCTCGGTTCACCCGCACACAAGCGCTATGCATTTGTGTGCGTGTGTGTTCCCTTAGCGCATGTGTGTAAGTGTTATCACAGTCGCTGTAGGTGCGAGACTTTGCTATGACAGAGTGTGGTACAAATTGAACAGGCGCTTACAAATGCTTAATA
>JAVDOI010000044.1:0-57500 GCA_032191485.1 Leptoclinus maculatus | reverse complement strand
CTGTGAAAGGTATTCTCAGCTAAATGTACATAAAGTACTCACTGTGCAGTAAAATGTTCCCCATCAGTGTTTTACTATTCTGTTTGATGTTTAATAATTCATATCTTTTTTACTGCTCTGGATGTTTACGCTTTGTAATTTGAACTCCTTTATGGACTGTTGGATGGTTTCATCTAGGAGCGCATCACATTATGTGTTCGTAGCGTTGCTGCCCCGTGAGAACCTCTCGTGAGCTCTGAAGTAAAGCCGAGGTTTTCACGAGGCTTTTTAAATAGTTTAGTAGCTATACATAGTCCATCCGTTGGTTTATCACAAACATTCAGAATCACCACATCTGGAGATACGTGGTTTTCACTGGACAGGAAGGGGATGAAAACACGTCGTGTGAAGAAGAACTAAATCTCTCAGACAATTGTAGTGGACATGGTCTGCATCTATAAAACCAGATACTCTTCAGCTTTAATTGCTCTACATATCTCATATTTGAGGAGATCCACATCTTGTGACTCAAACCCACTCATCCGTATCCTGATGGTTGAATCAACATCTGCTGTTAAGCCCATACACATCTGTATTCAGATACATGTCGCCCCTTAGACGTTCACATGAGCCTCATTACCCTGAACGCTGTGTGTGCGACCCCCCCCTTCCCTCATGTATTTCTTCATGTTAAACGTATTTAGTCTTGATTGCTTTTTAATTGATCTTTACTCACATCTTTGAACACACCGTTTACTGACAGAAGAGATGCATTTGCATGTATAAGTAACATCTGTTATTCATTTGTTAAACGTCTGTGCGGTCCATTCTCAGGGACATGGACGTCTTCATATTTGGCTCAAACTTCCACATGAACTCAAGTACCGATCAAAAGGAAGGTGACTTCTCCCCAGCAGCACATGCAGTCTCTTGGTTTTCCCGGTATGGACATGTTTAGTCTAAAAAGTGAACGATGAAGACAGTCACTGTCTCTGCCCCTGATCACAGCAGAGAGGTCCGATTGTCCTCGTATATATGTGTGTGTGTGTGTGTGTGTGTGTGTGTGTGCCTAAAATGTATAGATGCGTGCATGTGTGTGTGTGTGTGTGTTTTGTGAGTCTGTGTGTACAGTACGTCTGTGTGTGAGTAATGCAGAAGACAGTGGTCACCATTTGTTTTCTGCTGCGACTCCCTTCCTAATTAGAACAGTACTTCACCATGGGAATACTTGAATACTGCACACACCAGATCCCTGCGTGTGTGTGTGTGTGTGTGTGTGTGTGTGTGTTTCTGGGACAAAAGCCAAACCTAAGTAGAAAAACAGCAGCATCGGTGCCTTTTTCTCCTACTCCAGGAGACATGGTTTAAAGCTATTCCTTTCTCTTGTTCTCTGTCGTCATCCAACCTCCCCGTCTCTCACACTGATTACGTGATGATTCTTTTTTTTGTTCTCATGTTTCGATACATTAAGTGCATCTTATAACTTTATTGCGGCTGCCGACGCACTGGGATTTATTGTCCACGCGGTATTGGTCAGCTTGTGTTTTCACAGACTGGATTGATTCGCGTGCAACATGTTGTCGCTGCTGCTACGATGGATTGACGACGGCGTTGATAGCAGGAGTGCGGCTGCACTCATCCATTCTATGTGATCCTCCGTGATGTCTTTGACAGATTTGAATCGGTTTTGATGAGGAGAAAAAAAAGAATCAGATGAGACAAAATATTGGGATCATGGAGCTCACTGAGCTTTATTTCATAGGAACGTTGTCGTGTTGCTGCTCAAAGATAACTCGACGGGTTGAAACCCTCCATCAGGGCGAGGCACCAGTCTGGCCACACTGTTTAAGACTCCATTCCTTATAGATGGATTGTAATTGAAGCTCTTGTAATGTGAACAGGAAGGAAAGAGAAGTCCACCGCTGAAGAAAGAAAATCTACACAAGATTACTCACAAGTGCTGTTTCGGTGACATCTGACATAGTTATACCCTTGTGACAAGGAAGTAGGACTCACAAGAATAAATCTTGAGACTCACCAAAAGATTAGCATGAATACTGCGTCTGGGATTATAACCCCCCCCCCCCCCCCCCCCCCCCCCATAGTGCTAGTTGTGATAGACGTCTTTCCTCTTTGGATTTTCATTGATCAGTTAGTAAATGATGCCACAGGATGTACGGTAGACATGGACCCATTACCATGTTTATCTGTGAAACAGTGAAAATGCCTGTAAACAGATTAACAGCCGGTCCCACTGGGTCGTTTTTGGACCCATTATGTCCATTAGAATCGCACAAAACCTCCTTTTGTGGCATCCGGCTGCGGTGTGTTGTCTCACATGCTATTAGGCTGAATCATGGTTGATCGTTCTCTCGGAGTTGAGCCCTTCTTATGCACACTTATATATCACGTTATGTCATTGTTATGCACTGTGTGTGGCTTGCAGCTGATCATTCCTGCACCTGTGGTCGGCATAATCTAAAAGCATACTGAGGACATTTTGTTTCCATTTTCAACATCACGTTATTGTTTCAGTCGTTGTTTGTCCTGTTTGAAGTTCATAATGTCTCTGGCCTGGAACGAACAGTGCTCTCTGTGAACAACAAGTCCCGTCCCGTGTGCTTTTGGCCTTAACCTCCTCCTGCACGTGGTTCGAGCACGTATCCATGCTGGTCATCCTGCTCAACTGCGTCACTCTGGGGATGTTCCAGCCCTGTGAAGACGTCACCTGCCAGTCAGAGTGGTGCCGCATCCTACAGGTCAGTGTGACGGTTTACTTATGTTATATATTACAATGTTATATAAGATTACATATTACATATTTATATAATGTGTTTCCACTGGATAGTAGTGGCATGAGAAGAGGACATATGGGACTATTTTATTGCAGATGAAATGTGTCTCTTCTGAGTTGAGCAGCAAGAATAACAAGAACAATTTGTAAACAAATGGAAACGACAATTTCTTTCACTCTTTGTTCTCGTCTCACTTGTCTCGTTTGTTCCAACATGCTCGTGCTGTACAGCGATGTTGATTCTTGGCGCAGTGAGATCTGCTCGTTATATTCAAATACAGACGTTCTGTTTTTTCCCTTCTTTGCCGTAGTAGATGTCTAATTAATTGAGACGCAGCCATAACACACGCTAAGCCAGAGAGCTATTCCCTGCTGGGATGAAACGAACTAACGGGGAGAAGACTTTCTTCCCGACAACCTCCACTGGCTCTTATCCACAGCTCCTATCTCCTATGTGATGAGGACCCTTCATCAAGGAGCTGACCTTGTTCTGTGTTTGTGTCTCTTCAGGTGTTGGACGACTGTATCTTTGCTTTCTTTGCTGTGGAAATGGTCATCAAGATGGTGGCGCTGGGAATTTTTGGCCCCAATTGTTACCTTGGCGACAAGTGGAACCAGCTTGACTTCGTCATCGTCATGGCAGGGTTGGTGTCCCGAAATGCTTTTTTTTTTTTTTTTTTTTTTTGCTCTTACCCACAAATTGCTCCATTTTCTCTGTCATCCTGAGACGATAGCAGTCTGCGTAGAATACATCACACAAAGACGCATGCACACAGCTACTCGCAGCTCATGATACAGGTGTTAACGCCTGTGGGCGTGTTGTGTGTCATTTCAGTCTCTGTTTTCACCTACTCACCTATTTCTGCATACTGGGGTCCCTGAACAGTCTCTGAATGTCATGAATTCTGTTCGTCTCCATAGAAGCCATTTCACGTAAATGTATTTAAAAAATACTTGACGTCACCGTATATAATGACTATGTACGTTGAGGCGAGGGCCGGACCCAATCAGCAGCAAGACACTCTTTCAGATACTCCCACGCTCTTAAGGACCGAGCCAATGTGACCACACACACACACACACACACACACTCCTCACACAGCCGGCACACTCACAGGGCAAGAGTACAAGAAACCAACACAATTAAGACCATAGCTGTCCCTCTCTGCCTTCTTGTCACATTCATGTGCAACGTGCCCTGTACAGAGGGAAAGGAGCTTCTGACTCCGTGTAATTAAATGTCATACGTGCAGTAATTATGTGGGTAGAGGCATTATGATATTTCTGGTATTCTTAGATTGCTTGTTGTTGCTCTGGGTCAATATATCTGCGTGTGTGCGAGTACGGAACATGAAGTGAAACTCTCTCTGGCCGTGTCTTCAGGGTGATGGAGTATTCTCTGGATGGCCATAATGCCAGTCTGTCTGCCATCCGGACCGTCCGGGTGCTCCGGCCTCTGAGGGCCATCAACAGAGTACCAAGTAAGTCCATAAGTCCACGTTTAAACCTTTTCATCAGGACCGACCTGATTGGTTACCGTCCTTGATTTGCAAATAAGCACAATTCATCCACCTGTGGTTATTTGCTCTTCGGCTCAATGCTAACAGCTTAGCACAATTGTTCATATTCACATATCAAAGGTTGTTCACCTTATGTACATTTTACATCATATTACATATATTGATTTGCATTTCACCTGCAATCGCTGTGATGCTGTGCACTCTAATGTTATCATTCAACGGGTTTGCACCGAAGATTTGAATATTTTGGTGTCTGTGTGAGTCGGCCGATGATCCTCACTTCCAGAGGTGGTACCGCTCCAGTGCCGAGTGAGAACTTGCACATAGTTTGTCATTTTCCTAAAAGCTCTGTGACAGAGGTGGCCATGAATCTACAGCCCGAGAGGATCACTAGACAACAATGTCATAACAGCGTAGACGATTATTAACCAGCGTACGCGAGGCATGCAGCCAAAGTGTTTTCTTTCAGGCTTCGGTCTGCCTGTAGCCGTGGACATTTTGTTCAATACACTTCAACAGGCTCACACGGGTTTAAACCTTTCAGTCTTATTGCACTCAACTGTTTCAGTCTGATGTCATCCTGTTTATTATCGTCACGGAATACAATTTATCGTTCATATAACACAAAGTATGAAGAAATCAGGATCAATAGGGTTATAGATGCAACAAGCTAAAAGACTAAAAGTGTGTGTGTGTGTGTGTGTGTGTGTGTGTGTGTGTGTGTGTGTGTGTGTGTGTCTGTGAGTGTGTGTGTGTGTGTGTGTGAGAATGATGACCCCGCTTCCCGATAATAACCCAGCTGTTCGCATGTGACACAGTGTGATCCAAGAGTCTCCCACGTAATTGATGACATTATACGTTTGTACAAGCGTGTGTGTGTGTGTGTGTGTGTGTGTGTGTGTGTTTGCGTACTGCAAATAAACCGAAACACAATCATAAGGCATGGCAGGTTGTCTGCTTCTCTCTCTCACACACACTCACGGTGTTGTTCTACCTCAGTGAGGACTTGAATCCAACATTAACCTTAAACCTTATCGCTAAGCTAACAGTCGGCCCAGAGAAACGGCCTGTACGGCCTTGTAACAAGTTTCCAGTCGCTCCCTGAAGGGTCTGGCACAGGGAGGGAGATGGAGGGAAGAAAGAGGGAGAGAAGCACAAGGACAGATATCACTTGGGGCTGGAAGCTCAAGGTTGGTGGAGACACAAACAGACACACACATACTCACAGGTACACACAATCAAGAGACAGGAGCAACGCTTACTGTCTCCATTCTTCCCCTCTCTCTTTCATCTCTTTGAGACTCCCATCTAATCTTTAGTTTTATTTTTGAATCTGGATTGTGAGCAGAGACCGGGGTGTTTGTGGGCGCGAGCCAGCCGGGCTAACAGCCAGGCTGAAGTTTTTTCCTCTCCCCACTTACCGTCTCTGTTTGTCTCTCATCGTTCTGCGATCACTCCGTCTCTCTGTTTGTCTTTCTGCCTCAGTGGATGGGAAGTATCTATTGTTAGACACATGTTAAATGTGTTTTTTTCCCCCCCCCTCTGCTGTAGCCTAGATACAGCGAGCAGGACTCTCCGGGCTCTGTGTTTGTGGCAAACGCAACGACCGGCGCGACCAGCGCTTCGTCCGTTTGTTATTTTCCTCACCTTGAAATCGGCCATGTTCTGCTATAGCTGAATTAGATTCCTGGCCCGGCAGTTACTTCATCATAGTCGTTTGTCTGTCTGGCAATGAGTTCAAATTAACATATTAAATTAGACCTAATCTAAGAAGCCAATTTTCTGACTTTATTTAAAGATCTTCTCGTAGATTAAGGCCTAAATCCACAGTCCTGCTTCTTTTCGTCTCCTAAATAACATCGCCCCTCCACATTAGATTGCATTCGTTTAATTAAACCTCCCAGAGTGCTTTGTAACTCTGGGCGTGAACTTACAGACCACCTAGTTTTTAAATCGCTTCATGTTTTCTAACTGTCTGTATCGTTCTAAGCAGTGATCACGTAGTGTGTGGAGCAACCATTAGTATTCAGCTCTTAGGATGTCGATGCTGGGAGATGTTTGAGTAGGTTTCTATAGTAAGGCACCTGTGTACTGTTGACTCAGTGTGTGCGTGAGGACATGTCCGTGTGTTGTATTCAGCACTACTCTGGTGTCTCAAGCACACGGGCCTGTTCTTGTTGTTCAGTTTGAGGATGAGAGATGCGTGTCAGGGTGTAAGGTTTTCTCGTTTTGACCAGTCGGTATAACCTCTGTTTTGTTTTGATGTAGACGATGATTTCAACTGGACATTTCATCGATTCACTCTGGTTTCTGCTCCATCCCAAAGCCATGACCTTAGAGCTCTGACAGATTGAGCCTCACCTGCCTGGCTGTCACACATATCTCACAAAGAAGAAACACATCATCTCACATGCAACTCCAGATGTGCAGCTGAACTGTCATTAAGGATGGATGGATGTATGATTGATGGATTCTTTTAGAGTAGACACTATCCTAAGGGGATTTCATGCTGTGGGAGTGTGTCGAAAATATGTTCTCGACGGCAACTTTGTGGCTAATGAATGCACAGAGAAGCACACACGGATGAACACAAATAACAGTAGCAGTGACACTATGGAATCCCCCGTACTGTAAGCGTGCTCATTGTGAAAAGGCTGATATATATATATATATACGTATATGTGAAAGGGACCTCGGGGACAAGAGCGCTGACTCTGCTGACGCTAAAGACATCCGACAACTGGAGATGGATGCTGAACACGTGCGGTTAGATAATACTAGCCACAAGGAAGCTGTGAGTTCAAATCCCCGAGGATGAAATAATGTCAAACTGTCACTGTCGGTAGTGTCATCGCTTGTAATTGTGTTGGCTGTGGGGATGAATCTGTGGGTTCCGAGCTCACGCGATCAATGGAGGTTGTCGGGGGGTTTGCGGTAATCAGAGTGTGAGTAAAAGTCTAGCTGATGCAAAACTCAACTGTCACGTTGTGTCGAAACAAAGTGATCATTTCTGATGCTATCTTTACTACTGTGTTCCACTCTGTAGGCATGCGGATCTTGGTGACGCTGCTGTTGGACACCCTGCCCATGCTGGGAAACGTCCTCCTCCTCTGCTTCTTTGTCTTCTTCATCTTCGGCATTGTGGGAGTCCAGCTGTGGGCGGGACTACTGCGCAACCGCTGCTTCCTGGGAGAGGACATCAGAACGTAAGGAATTCTTCATTTTCCTTGTTACCTTCTAAGCTGGAAGCAGCACAGGTGGTCCCAGGAATCCTTCTTCAGGCCCGTGAAACACTCCTTCGGTAGACGTTTCAAAGGTCTACCCACCCTTTTATGCCAGTGCTGTTCTCCACGTCCATATGGTGACCTGCACAGCCTCCAGCAAGCACACATGGACTCTTCAAACATGCTCAGATCACTTAACTCAAACACCATCTTTCCCTTTCTCCTTCTGTTTCCGTCCGTCCTCCTCTTCCTCCCTCTGCCTCTCTTGGTACAGATTGTGTTGAGTTGTCACATGGTGTATCAGTCAGCTGTTGCCTGTAGCAAAAACACAGAAATCGTAACTTGTTAGAGGACACTGACTGCATCGCACCCCCAGGATTTAAACCACCGTATGGCCATAATGATGCTAATAATAATAATAATAATAATAAAGTCTTTCATACAGGCGTAGTAGTTCAAAGTGAAGGAAACAGAATGAATCAAAACAAAGCGATTAAAACATTCTGCACGATAAAACCAATCACTAAAACAAAGGAAGGCATAAGAACAATAAAACATGTAAAGGATTATGGTTATAGGCAACGCTGAGTAAATACATTTTCACAGCGCTCACATCCTTTATAGCCTCGGGTCGGTAATTCTATTGGCCGATAAATAAAAGAGGCTTAGCGGCCGATTTTCTTATTTGTGTGATAGTTTGTATTAAAAAAACAACATCAGCAGAGGATGTGAGAGACCGTGAAGGATTATAGAACGACAAAGAACGAATCATTTATGCCTGTCGCAAAGCATTAAGAGCCTTGTGAACAAGTTAACAAACTTTCAAATCAAAGACACTGGGAGTCGCTGCAGGTTAGCTCCGCTATGCTCCTTGTTGTTCTCGTTAAAAGCCTGGCAGCGGAGTTCTCAATTCATTGTCATTTGACAAAAGGATTGGAAGACGGATGAAGAGAGCATTACAGTAATCTTATCTGCTGGAAATAAAGGCATGAAACAAGTTTTCCGGCATCTTGTTGGGAATAGGAACCGCAGCAATATTCCTTAAATGAAGGAAAGCTGCAGGGAGAACGACGACAACACAGGGAGAGAGACGTGGATGAGGAGTGAGACCAGAGAACACACGTCGACACGCTGCAGGCTCAGTAAACACAGAGAGATTAAGCTGCATTTCCTTCTACACTGCACACATTATGAGGATATTAGATGAACCTGTGCTGCCAGGTGTATCTTATCTTGTGATGAATAAGATAAGATACACCTGATGAGAGAAGAGCTGCAGACAAACAACCACTCATCTCCACAGCAACAGAACAAGATCAGAGTCAACCAATCTAGCTGTGGCCACTAAAATGATGCAGAAGAGAAAGAGAAAACTGCCTCATCGTCCACAACCCCAGGAAGCCAAACGTGTCGCGTAGACATCCCTGAAATAATTCTGTTTTGACGTAATGGTACAAATTGTACCACAGTTGATGTCGCCGACTCCTTCCTGTGTGTCAGAGAGGAAGACGGAACGAGAGCAGTGGCTCAATATTTCATAGCCAAGGCTGCTGTGTTTTCTCTCACAGAGAGAATTCCTGTCTGACCTCCAGTACAATAGGAACGTGCATCTGCTCAAGTCTACTGAAGTACAATCGCATTTCACTCAAGCATATCCATCTTGTGCTCCTACGTTTCTGAGGGGAATATTGTACCTTTGACCTCACTCCATTTATCTGATACCTTCGGTAACTTCACTGATTCTGATTAATGACACAACATTAACTATGATGTATCATTTAAGACCTGATCCCCAGGGGGACATTTCACAAGCTACCCAGCAGTAAAGTAATTACAATTAGCTTTACAGTTACGAACTACAACATTAAAATGATGTACACATTAATGCAGTAATTAGATTAGATTAGATTAGATTGAATTTATTCTCCGCCTCAGTGGAAATTGGTCCTTGGCTTCTCCCAAGTACAGCAAAGGTACACACAATACACATAACACACACCAGTAAAAGCATACAAATATACAGTATACAGTATACAATAGTGCAAATTGTCAGGAAGCAGCAAATAAGAGAAATGCATAATAAAAGAGAGCTCGTCTGAGAGAAGCACAGGGTCGTTGGCTAACAGCTAACAGCTAACAGCTAACAGCTAACAGACCTACCAGTACACACACTGTACCTCTGTAGCTCTACAATGACTTTGAGCCGGTTGCCTGCATACAGTACGTCGCCGCTGGTTTTTTTTAGTATGAGAAAAGTGTTTTTTTTTTACGCCAGCTAATTGTGGGTTGTATTCATTCAATCACGCAATCCAGCTGTGGTCGTTTGAGGCACACCTGGCAGATCTCTGCCCTCTACTGAGTGCACCGTTTCTAGTTTCCATTCTGGAGCTACAGAGCAACAGAAGGTTCGTCTACCCCGTGTACTCAGATGTTCAATGGGATTCATGATCAGAGTGTAAAGCCCTGCTTGAGATGCGGTGGAAGAAGAGAACGCACAGTCTCGGTGTAGATACAGGGTGAGAATGGAGTGGGAGTCTGAAGGTGTTTGTGTGGCAAATTCAAAGACAACATCTGTGATTGGACTTGTGCCTGCGTAATAAGCTCAATGATACATCCACTCACATTGATTACACTGTTTGCTAACATCTAATCCCGGTTTCTATATGGGAGCTCACTTTAAATAGCACACGGGGTAATCTGATCCTGATCTGATCTTGGGAAGGATTTCTATATTGATGAATGTATTTATTTTGTTTCCATCCAGAATGTACAACTTGTCCATGAGTCCTTACTACATGTCGGAGGAAGGTGAAGACAGCCCGTTTATCTGCTCGGCTCCCCGCGAGAACGGGATGCTGCGCTGCCACGACGTGCCGGCCCAAATAGAGGGCGGGGCCAACTGCTCGTTGGCCGCTCCGCTCCAAAGTCCGCCTCTGATTGGACCGGCCGTGGCCGGCGTCAACGGCTGCGTCAACTGGAACCAGTACTACAACGTGTGTCGCCCCGGGGAATTCAACCCTCACAAGGGAGCGGTCAACTTTGACAACATCGGCTACGCCTGGATAGCCATATTCCAGGTAAGATTCCAGCAAGATGAGCTTCACTGCATGCAGCAACTGAAGGATTTACCAACAAGAGAGTGATGTCGAGCTGACCACGCATGGAGAACCAGCTAAAATTATATTCTATGGCAAACACAAAATACGTTATCAGTCAAAAACAACATCTAAAAGTCACCTTTCTAGAAATCCCTCCACTCAGTCCATCAGAGGACATGCATCGTGACCAGAAACCCCCCCCCCCCCCCCCCCCCCACACACACACACGCTGGTTGTGAAAATGTCTTATTTCCTCTTGCAGATTCCAGCTCCCCGGGGAAACCTGCGACTGGCTTTTCCTTATCACCGTCTTTGTGCTAACACTGTCTGTGCTGTTGTGATATGAATTCCCCTGTAATAGATCTGTCCAGGAGCCGCTGAGAGATCCGTCACTGTGGCTAATAGACTTTGACTTACACAACATGACTTTCTCAAAGAGAGCCTTACCTTCAGATTACCCCAAACGGCACAAATACTGAGACCACACACACACACACACACACACACACACACACACACACACACACACACACTGACATTTTAATCCCTGTGAGGTACTCACAACCTTCCTGTGTGTGTGTGTGTGTGTGTGTGTGTGTGTGTGTGTGTGTGTGTGTGTGTGTGTGTGTGTGTGTGTGTGTGGTCTCAGCTCGCAGTTAGAGGCTTAAAAGATTTTTCTTTTCCGATGGTTTAGCATCACTTTGAGTCTTGGATGAGATTAGTTTTTTTTAGCCAGGTATTTGATATGATATGATATGATATGTGCATTTAACGAGATAAAGTAAGAGGTAGATGCAAGCGATGATTGGAAAAGTTGTGCGCATTAGTCGCGGGTTTAGTCTCCAGACACCGATCTGTCTCTGCAGTCGGGAGGTGCTGCTTCTTGCATCCTCGGATGCAGTGGTGTAAAACGAGCAGCTGGGGTTAGTGTCATCTGGTTCTGATGGGCTGTGTGTTGAGACATTTTTAAAAGGTCTATATTGCACGTAAATTAACATAAAATATTTGAATTTAATGTTATTATTTCTCAATAAAGGAAATTAATAATACAGACTATTTGTTGAGGAGTGGATGGAAACAGTAAAATAAATAGCGAGTGAAAGGGAACGAAAATGAGAGAAAAATTAAAGTGATTGGGATACAAACAGAGGGAGGAAGATAGAAAGCTGGTGGAAGTGAAGGAGACGGCTCTAATGAATGTTAAATGAGTTGCTTAGCTTGTTATCCCAGTCTACAGCCTTATTCCCCCAGTATCTGTAAATATAAAGAGCATGAATTATACATTTCAGCGCCGGGTTTTGAAAACATTTCAGCCTGTGGTTCCAAATTGAGTTAATTGAGGGTTACGCTGGGACTCCTGCACAGAACAACAAGCTGTTAGGAAGTCACGTCGGATGCCCTCCACGGCCGAGCCCCGGGCTCGGTGTCAGAACCAGGTAATGGACCGACCTGTGACAGCAGCGTAAGGAGAGCTGAGAGTGAGGGAGCCATAGAAATAAGAGTGTAGAGGTGAGAAAGAAGGGATTATAATAATAGTAACAACTTTATTTATATAGCACCTTTAAAAACAGAGTTTACAAAGTGCTTTGACAGACAAAGCAGCGAAATCAAGGCAATAAAACAACAGAAGTGAGGCCCAACAAAGCAAAATAAAAGCGTACAATAGATGAAACAATAAAACCAATCGACGCGATAGAAATGAATGAAATAAATGAAATGAATGAAATAAATGAAATAAATGAAATAAATGAAATAAATGAAATAAATGAAATAAATGAAATAAATGAAATAAATGAAATAAATGAAATAAATTAAATAAATTAAATAAATTAAATAAATTAAATAATAAAAATATATTTTTTAAATAAAATAATAATATCAATAATAAAATAAAGCAGTGAAGCGACTGCATCACATAAAAGCCAGTCTGTAAAAATGGGCTTTAAGAAGTGATTTAAAAGGGCTGACACATGAAGCGGTGGAGGAGGAGGTGGAGGAGTGAGTGACGAGGAGCGTGAAGGCATCTCAGGGTTACTAGGCCAATGTTTCCATCAACCCACTGGTTAATGACTATTGACCTTCTACACACACATTTGTTCTGCAAGACTGTCCACGGGGTTCAATAACAATGTGTTGATTAATTGATTCACCAGCGACGGATGACAACGCTCCGCTCCACATGTCAGTAGCGTAGTATGTCATTAGTATGAACTGCAGGACTCGATGCTCTGCTATCTCTGATCTACAAGGTGTGTCCGGAGCAAACGATTGATGGTGGGCTGGGGCTGGGGGGGGGGGGTCAGTTAGTGATTGGTTCAGGTTCATCGCATTTGTGTCCTCTCTTAAATCAGACCCAAGGTCAGCTGAGGATCCTGTCACACAGCATCATTGACCTTTACAGGACCATGCTGCTCAAGACTTGTTGGTCCTTTCTTCCATTTTTATAAAAAAGGAAGATATTATGTACTTGTATTGCTGGTATTAACCAAAATTCAAATTGCCTTACATGGCACCGGCTACACTTGTTATGTTGACTACATGATTATTAGTTTGGTTGACTGAATACATGTTTGGTTGGATCGCTGTTTGTCTACTCTCTGTTTCTGTAGAGTAGAAAGATGCACGTTTGGTGTATTTTAGCTCAGAAATCCTCTCTTGTGTTAATCTGGTGCAAAGGAGAGCTCTCCAGCAGTGAGAGGATTAGTCGCCTGTGTGTGTGTGTGTGTGTTTATAGCTTTGTGCATGACTCTTTATGAATAACCCAGGTATATGGCATGCATGCGTTCTGCCTGTTGGCATGTGTGTGTGTTTGGACATGTGTTCAGCGCTGCTGTGCTCACGCCGTCGTAGCGTGTGCCCTGGCGGTCGGCTGCCGTGTGTTATGCTAGCCGAGGTGTAAACGTCGAGGTGTGAGTGTATTATCGGCTCGGCTGAGCTGAGCCGCCGCTTTCAGGTCTCAGCATCTCAACTGCTCATTAGCATAGTGGCTACAGTCCCCTGGCACACACACAGAATAGCCATTTAAAAAGTGAATTGGAAATGTTCTGCATCTGACCACTGTGTACTTTGAGTGTCTTTGTGTGTATAATGCAGTGTGTGTCTCTCTGTGTCTTTCTGTCCCCACCACCAGGTCATCACACTGGAAGGATGGGTAGATATCATGTACTATGTCATGGACGCTCACTCCTTCTACAATTTTATATATTTTATACTGCTCATTATCGTAAGTACCTCCTCGCATTCATTTCTGTTTTTTTTTGTTGTTGTTTCCTGATATTTGAATGTGTTACGAGGTCTCAAAAGGCGTGCTACAAAGCAGATTTCTTGAAGCTCCTTTTCTTTCTCTCTTCATAGTCTGCAGCTCAACAAACATGCACACGTACAACATGTTGCTCCTGAACGAAAAAAAACCCTGACTAACCTTTTCAAAAGCAAACCACAAACCCCCCCCCCCCACCACCACCACCTCTGTTGAACCTTGCAGACGTCTTATCGTGCATAATTTCACCATATCATGCTGTTGTTGGGGTTTTCAAAGAAAGAACATATTTCTCAATGCTGTATGAGCTCTCTGCCTGTCCGTCGTTTGATGTAAAAGTGCTTATGCGCCCAGAGGGAGGGAGGGAGGGAAAAAATGGGGGAGAGAGAAGAAGAGGTCTGAGAGAGAGAGAGAGAGAGAGAGAGAGAGAGAGAGAAGGGCCTGGGGGAAGGGCGGGAAGAAGAACAAAGTTATTCATATAGAAAGAGGATGAGATGGAAATTAAGATGAATGAGAAGGTCGGAGAAAAGAATTTAAGAAAAGATGGAGAAAGTGCTCATCTAATTTCCCATCGCTCTCTCCGTAACATACGGTAATGGCCTTTTACAAAGACATTACTTTAAAGAATTGATAGATATTTCTAACTTCCTGTCAACGCCATCTCAACAGAGCATGATTTGAAGATTCCTAAGGAATGATAAAAACAAAGTCGGTTTGATCATCTCAGATCTGAATAATACACAAGCTGTAATATGGCTTCTTGTTGACACCGTGTTTCATTAACCTTGATGAAGTAGTAGGGAAAGGTTCCACACACACACGTGTGTATAACACTGCTCCTGTCCCCCCCCCCCCCCCCGTCCAGGTGGGCTCTTTCTTCATGATCAACTTGTGCCTCGTGGTCATCGCCACCCAGTTCTCCGAGACGAAGCAAAGGGAGAACGCCCTGATGAGGGAGCAGCGCGCCCGCTACATGTCCAACGACTCCACGCTCGCCAGCTACAGCGAGCCGGGCTCGTGCTACGAGGAGATGCTGCGCTACATCAGCCACCTTTATCGCAAGTTCACACGCAGACTGCAGAGGATATACTCTGGGTGGCACAGGTCAGCAGTTTATCGGTGCCTGAGACATCAGTGGGTTTAGACTTGTGCATGCTTGTAGGTTTTCTGTGATATTACGAGCGCGACTGTCAAACAACTGTCAAGAAGAAATCCCTTTATTGAAATTTGAATTTTTCCCCAAGTTGAATTAATCAGGACTTTATTGTATTTGCTGGGCCGCTTGAGTCTGTTTGCAACACTGTATGAGTCATTTGGGACGGCTAAATCGTGTTTTGTTACGAACATCTAATGACTGTTTCTGTGAGCTTCAGTAATTTTATATCTCACAGAATTACGCATAATTATTATGCACAGCGCCCAACATTGTAAAGAGCCACATCCCTGGGGATGCATTCAGATACAAACACATAAACAAAGAATGAACAACTTTCTAAAACCCCTCTCTATTCATGTTCAGTTATTCATAATTATGATTGTCTCCTGTCCTTTGACCAGCAAAAGGCGTAAAAAGGTGAATCCTAACGGCAGCGGCGGCGGCAGTAACGGCGGGGGTAACGGACACGGACACGGCTCCAGCAGGGGCTGCGGGGGCTTAGGCCCGGGCAGCGCACTGTGGCTGAGACCGATCCACAACCTCCTGCAGCACCATCAGCACCAGCACTGTCGCCTCAGCAACGGGGGGCAGCACACCGTCAGCGTGGTGACGGCCGAGCACGCGGACGTGGAGCGGGGGGGCGAGGAGCTGGAGATGAAGTCGCTCCCCGTGCGCAGAGGAAGCGCAAACGCAAACAGCGGCGACGCCCAAGGCGGCATGGGGGCGCTGCTCGGCCGGCTGAACGGGGGGATGAACTATCCCACCATACTGCCGTCGTTTGTGTGCAGCTACAGCAGCAAGACGCCGCCGCCCCACTCCAAGCAGTGTGGGCCCAGTCCGGAGCAGCACCCGCCAAACCACCCGGCATCTGAACACACAGAGACACTGAACAAGCTCTACCAGCTCATGGGACAGCACAGTAAGCACACACACACACATTTAAAGAGCGTAGACTTGAGGTTACAGAGTGGAGCCTGAGTCAGCTTCAGGAAGCAGTAACCACCTTCACTAAACAAAGCCATCAAACATACCCCGTATTAAGGCTTCATAATCCTTTTAATCTTCTTGGTAGAGCAATCATTCTCATATCATTCTCCTGATCTTTACGTGATGCTCTGGATTTCCCTCAAGGCTCCGTTATCTTTTTTTGGTCATCGCACATCTTCATTTCTTGCTCTTTTTCAAATACCTCCATCCTCTTCCCGAGTTTGACCTGAGGTAACCTCTGGCCACATCTGCTCGGCACGCGGCACGTGACTCAAGCGGCACTTAGGGAGTCCTGACAGGAAATCCATGTCTCAAGCGCCACAGTCGTCGGTGCGGTGAGGTGGTTAAAGGAGGGGGATTGAGGGAGTCAGTGTGGGGGGGTAGTGAGGAAAATATAGGCAGTGTGAAGGGACGTAAACAAAAGCGCAGGAATACGGTGTTGTTTGGAGAAAAGAGGGGCATGAAGCATGAAAGGTTTAAGAGGGGGAGAAGTATCGAGAAAAATAAATGAGGTAAAGAGAGAGAAAAGAGGAGAGGGAGAAATAAAAGGTTAGCTTGAGGGGGGGGGGGGGGCAGAGAGGAGACAACACAAAACGATAATGGATGCACAGGAACATTATAAAAACAGCAGACGTATGATAGACTGTTCTGTTCTGTGCTAATGAAGGGAGTCTGCTAAGCACACACACACACACACACACACACACACACACACACACACACTCTAAGCATAATTAAGCACACACACGTAAATCAGTTCCCTGCTGTAGCGGCGAGTTACTGCACGTGCTGGGTGCTGAGAGAGGTTTAACAACAGTCAGCTCACCTCTGATCTGCACACAGACAGAGAAACACGACCAGTGTGCGTTGAAGATTGCATCTCTTAAATCGGTGATTTAATGGTTTGCAGTTGACTAAGTGAATGAACAGTCTCAAGTCACTGTCGGACATTTCTAGATCTGTAGTTTCTTAATGTTTGCGTTCAGCTTCGTCAGATGACTGAATCTCTGATGAACCGAGCCGTGTAATGAGATTAGAGCTTGAGCGCTGTGTTTGGTTGAATAGCCTCTTTATTCTGTTCTTGGGAATCTTTTTTTTTTTCTATAACTCTGCGGCTCTCACATCTAATTTTACTCTTAAGTGTAATCTAATCTAACCAAAGGCAATAAACAAGAGACATATTTTGGGCCTTGAAGGCGTTTGCGAAGAATTTTTGCGAGAATGTAAAGAATCTGTTGATAGTTGGAGTCAAAACACTTTGATGAATAGACACAGAAGTTCATCTGTGAGATTATCAAAGACAATGAAATATGATGACAGCTTTCACAAAGCCTTCTTCCTTTCATAGCTTTGAGGAGTGTCGTAAACAGCACATTGCTCTGCTGATGTTTCCAGAGTTGGTGTCTTCAGACTGCTTCCAACAGGAAGTAGTCGTAGTCATCTGCTCGCTGTACTCACTGCAGAAAGCATCTTGTTTGCATGCAGAATGTCCCGTACATCATAGTATTACTGTACATTATGTTATGTCTCATCGTATCTATTGAGGTTTCACCTCTCAGGCTGCTGACTTACTGCACTTTGTAAGACGAGGTTGTTGACTTCAGGCTCAACTCAGTTCCACCTTCTTTACATATTATTATCTCTCCTATTATTTACCGTTTACATTTTCCTAAAAAAATACCCTGGAATTGAATATCAATCATATGCAGTGCAGTTGCAGATAGTGCAGCGAAGGACTGATGTGTTGTAAATCTTTGATGTGTTATTGGGAGGTTTGGAGATATCAACAATATTAGCATTCAGTTCCTCACAGTGGGACATGATGAAAGGCTAATAAAAGTCAACGACAGTAACTTTTAACATGTCGGACTTTAAAGCTGAAGAAAAACCCCCCTTTGCAATGTCTGACCGTCCCCCCCCCCCCCCCCCCTCCAGGTCGCCAGAGGCTGCTGTACCAGCTGGCGGGCGTGGTGCCCAGCCCTCTGCTCCTGGAGCTGCTCAGCTGCCCCCTGTGTGCCCGCAGCCTGGAGACCTTGGAGCTGGAACTGGGAGACCTGGAGGGAGGCAAGGGAGAGGCGGACGGACTGCACGACTTCCCCCAGGTCAGACTGCACGGGGGTGCACTAATGATGATGGTAAACAGTGAGGACGAAGGTTGTTGGAAGTGGTGATGATGGAGATGACAGTGGGTGACGGAGTTATTAACAAGGCAATATATCATTTGAAAGATTGGAAGAAATACTATTATACACTGCTACTAAACTACAATAACCACTAAATAAAAGACCGTCATCAGCCTCACTTTAAATGACTCCCCCATCTTTGCTCTCAGGGGGGAGATCTGAGAGGCGGGCGAGGTCGCAGCCGACGGCGAGGGGTCGTGGGGTACAAGAACGGAGTGGTGCGGGCCTGGGTGGGCTTCAGGGAGAAACTGAAGAGGATTGTGGAAAGCAAATACTTCAACCGAGGGATCATGATCGCCATCCTCGTCAACACTCTCAGCATGGGGATAGAGTACCACAAGCAGGTGAGAACTCACGAGATGAAGGGCGGACGACAGAGAAACGAGCAGTTTGGTGAGAGCCGTTGTCTGTCAGGCATTGGTGTGTGAGTGTGAGAGTATAGTGTGAGAGGAGACTCGCTCCCTCCTTCTCTCACACTCTGGTGTTATGTTTCTAGTTTACCCAACATCTGGGAAGTATCGGCTTAATAATACAGCCGCCCCTTCCCTCGCTCCGCTGTCGCACACTCTGACAAATTTGTGCGGTTGCGCGGACACGTTCATCCACAGAGTTTTTACACCCAAGTTTATTATGAATGCGCACACACACACACACACACACACACACACACACACACACACACACACACACACACACACACACACACACACAACCTTTCACATTCCCAGCAGTACAACAACAATGGATACCAACCCAAAGAGAAGATTCTTGTGCATGCACACTCCTTTCCCTTCTTTGTCTCTCCTTGCCTCCCTCTCCTCTCATACCCTCTCCAGGGACTGTGTGTGTGTGTGTGTGTGTGTGTGTGTGTGTGTTTCTATCTTTGTGGTATAAACACAAGAAGCGACTGGGAGAGCCATGGCCTTATTGGGCCAATAACACACACACACACACACACACACACACACAGTGTTATGTAAGAGTTCCTCCTCCTCTCAGTACTCATCATCCTCCTTGTGTGACACCTAGCCTGAGTGTGTGTGTGTGTGTGTGTGTGTGTGTGTATGTGTGTGTGTGTGTGTGTGAACTGATTTGTGAACATCAATTTCAAATACGTTGAAAGGAGAGAAACTCCAGGTTAATACGGTAAACACATCTAACTAACTGATCTCACCATGAAGCTTCCTCAGTTGATTACTTACATTAAGACAATTACTTTTCTGTATTACGTTGATGTTTAGATATGCAAATGAGGCATTACCTAATGCTGACCTTTGGTGGATTCAGGAGAAACCTACAGACGCGAATAGACAAAATAATGACACCATTCAAATATCAACATGTTTTTTTAAGAATCTGATTTAGGTCAGTGACCTGCTTTATAGTCAAGGCGCTTCCTTTACCCTGCTCTGAGTGTGTGTGTGTGTGTGTGTGTGTGTGTCTGCATATCTCAGTTGTGCTATTTGTTCCTCATATTCTTCAGGGTAAGGTCATATGAAGAGCTGTAATTACAACACGCTGGAAATGTCTTCTTGCAGGCCGTGACCCCGTACTTCCTTCTGATTGATCACCCGGTCGGTCAAACATAACGATGGCCGTGAACAGCAACAGTTCAGAATGCTGATTTGGGATGATAGCACACAATCAAAACACGTTGTTTTTAACTTCAACTTTACAAAAATGCTCAGGAATCAATATTGGCATAAGCGACTGTCGACAGACTGCACATTTCTGCACATTTCACATTCCAAACTTCTAAATTATTAATAATAATGAATGAAAATCTAAATGAATCACTGCTCTGATGAGTAGTAAGAACAGTAAGTCACCTTCTATGGGAATACAAAGGTCTAGGGTTCAAATCCCCGTGTGGCCAAGTCCTACTTTCCCAACGATGTAGTGATGCATGCATGTGGTGTTTCCAAGCGCTCGTCGAGGTCATATCAAGTTCTAGTCATATCAAGTTCTAGTCATATCAAGTTCTAGAAGCTCACAAGTCTTGAGGCTGTATCTTTAATCAGCCATCACAAGCCTCTCCACTCACTGTTCAGCAGCCAGTAAAGATACCTTTGTAACCCCAGCGGGCATATAAACTGCTGTGCAGCATATGGAAATGCTTGCCCTGCTATTCAGCAGTGTGCTCTTTCATCTCTCTGGTGTGAGGGCCACAAAGGCAATGAAAATGTCACTAAGTCCACTGTTAGATAGAAATGCATGGGAGTCTGGTACTGTGACCGCTTGAGACGGAGGAGCTGACTGAGACCGTTAAAGCTGTGTTCTAGTGGTTTCCACGTCTTTATGTGCTGGCTGGTCCAGTGAAAGACAATGTGACAGCAAACAGCTGGTCTCTCTATTGTCTTCCCAGCTTTATTTAAATAATAAATAAATATGACGTTGTTTCCTT
Source organism: Leptoclinus maculatus (assembly GCA_032191485.1). Taxonomy (NCBI): domain Eukaryota; kingdom Metazoa; phylum Chordata; class Actinopteri; order Perciformes; family Stichaeidae; genus Leptoclinus; species Leptoclinus maculatus. The sequence goes on along the minus strand of JAVDOI010000044.1, from coordinate 36,896 downwards.
CACCATGCAGGACACCAGAAGTGGTACTCTGGTCCCCTGACATTCATTATTTTTATTTTTTTGCACACGTTTCTGCTTTGGTTTTCAAACCTCACGACTGTCCCAATTAACTCAATAGCTCATCAGCCGAAAATAGAAACAATACAAAAACAGAGATGTGTGTGCTTTGGATTACGCAACCCTGCACTGCACTGGAGGTGGACTCCACACACACAGCCCAGTGCATACCGTCAAGAGAGGTTTCAACTGCCATCAAAGTAGTGCTGTGATGGAATGACCCACACACACACACACACACACACACACACACACACACACACACACACACACACACCCTTTCCTGCAGTTGAGAAGGTCAGTCGGCTGTTTGTGTCAGTTTTAGAAATCACAGTAAAAAATGTCCTTAAGAACAAGAAAGTAGAGAAGTAATAGCATCTAGAAGGGCACTTGGAGAACGCAGACCTCCTCCAAGGCCTCGTCTTTCCACACAATGTTAATGAAAGTGAAAAATAGGGGGGGGGGGGGGGGTGCTGTAGTATGGCGCCCTCTATCTGTGACCAGGATCCTCAGTTGTACTTCAGCACAAGCATCAGTGGGTTGTATTGGTTGTAAAAGTTGTCTTTTTAATCAGAATGTACATTTATTTATCTGTTTTTAGTGTTGTAAGTTTATGATTATGCTACTTAAATATCACATTTAATCATAATCATAAATATGGATGATTTTATTTTTATTCAGAATAATAAAGAGAATGTTTAGACTCACACACACGTCACATGATGGACTTGTGTGATTGTGAAAACCTTCATTCATCTCCTTGATTCCAGCTCCATCCGTCACATTTAAATGCATAACGTGAACACAAAGCCATCACTGGATGTTCCTGCGGGGTGCTGCTGATAGTGTAGAATAACCCGGGCTGAAGGTTAGCTGCTGTGGTGGCTGGACGTCTGGGATTTTACACATTTATCTTGCGAGTGTGTCCATTAGTCCAGAATGTGGTCGGCCTGGTGTTATTCGCCCCTGGGCCGGGACACAACGTGGGCTTTGGGCCTGTTGCTTGTTGATCCCCCACATGAGAAAAGAATCACAATTAGTTTGAATGAGATTGCCAATGCGTGACATCTGGATCACAAGCTGAAGGGCTTTACAAATTGTGAGACTAATAATCATTGTTTGTTTGTGAATATCAGGACTGCACAAAACTTGGCCGCATTGAAGAAAGTCTTAGAACAAGAAATCAGTGTAATGATGAGGTGTTGTTGATCTCTTTTCTTGTAGACAAACTTCATTTGTTACCCCTTACTGGATCATGTAATGCTTTGATTCATGTGTCCATGTGAGAAACACACCACATGAGCTCTGGTGCGCCACAGTGAGACTCCTGAAATAGCCCAAAAGTCTCAGTTCGGGGCGGGTGGATGTTGACATGTGAAGGAAATAGAACCCACTGATCACTGACGCGGCTCTAGCGAAACGTTTCTATGAAGAATAGTTGAGGATGCGGCCTCATGATGCGTTTACCAGAGCACAGAATCACAGGCTTGACTAAATGCTTTATGAGAGGGCCTCAGTTACATCTCGCTGGATCACTGACTGCACTGCGAGGTAAGTGGAGTAGATCAGCGCTGATGGATCGGTGCGGTTGGTCCCTTTTTGATTGATTGGGCGTGACTGCGGCTCTGAACTTGATTGATAATGTCTGTGGGATTTACAGCTCAGGGATAATAGAGTGGACATATTAACTAACATCTTCTTGCTTCCCTTTTCTTCCCCAGCCCGAGGAGTTGACTGACGTGTTGGAGATCAGTAACATCGTTTTCACCAGCATGTTCGTGCTGGAGATGGGCTTCATGCTGCTGGCGTTTGGCCTGTTTGGATACATCAGGAACCCATACAACATCTTCGACAGCATCATTGTGATCATCAGGTAATCGTCAAAAACAAAACGCAAAGACACTGAAACAATGGCTCCAGTCAATGTAGATTTCAGACACATTTGCTCGGATCTAAAGCCACCCCCCCCGGTTCTTATTCCTTCTCCAGCTTGTCAGTCATTGGGTCTAGAGTGCCAGGTTCACTGCCGCAGCATCCATCTTTACAATAGCTGACAGTGACACTCTGGTGATGGATCACACAGGAGCAGCTTTGCTCGTTGCCACTGTCGAGAGTTGAGGTGTGCTGTGTGGCTGTCATTTCGTTTGATCGAGCTCATATTGGATCGGGGGAACCTTTTTGATATGTGTGGTTGGTTTTACTTGTAATACTGACGGGGATTTACGTTCACAACTAGATAGATGCGCTCAGTAGAGTGCAGATCTCCATCAGGTGTGTCTGGTCAATGACCAGCAATACAACCCGCAATTGAGTTACCCCCGTTCAAGCATTAAGGCGTCGTAAAACACACTTCGTTCATACTCAAAAACAAGAGGCGATGTATGCAGGCAATCGGCTCGAAGTGGTCGTGTTTTACACTTCATACAATCTTGCCAAAGACAACATTAAACCCACCTTTATGTCTGCTCGCTGCTGAGTGTCGGTGATGTACTCAGCAGTGGGTGTACCGGTAGTTCCTTTAGCGATGCACTCAGCTGTGTTTTCAAATTCATGCTCACATAGATTGTTAACTTGGGCTGAAGTGACCAAATACAATCTCCAGATTTGAAGTCGCTCCAATAGTCTTTTTACACAAATGTGTGTGTGTTTCTCAGTGTGTGGGAGATAATCGGTCAAGCAGACGGCGGGCTGTCGGTCCTGCGAACTTTTCGTCTGCTGCGGGTTCTGAAGCTGGTTCGCTTCCTGCCCGCCCTGAGGAGACAACTGGTGGTGCTGATGAAGACCATGGACAACGTGGCCACGTTCTGCATGCTGCTGATGCTGTTCATCTTCACCTTCAGGTACGCACGCACACAAACCCATCTTCCCAGTCCAACTACTTCAGAGTGTTTATATTCTCCCTTTGTATTATTATAACACCCATAGGATGACTGCATTCACTTGTCTTCTACAGTATACTGGGTATGCATCTGTTTGGCTGTAAATTCAGTCTCCAGACGGAGAACGGAGACACTGTCCCCGACCGCAAGAACTTTGACTCTCTGCTCTGGGCCATCGTCACTGTATTCCAGGTTAGTTTTCACTTGACATGATGCTACTGAGCTGCAGGGTCTGCTGGCTCTAATCCAGAGAGCGACTGTTGATTGATATGCCAAAGCTGACTTATTCTCACGTATTATCATGTGATTCAAAAGCAGAGATCCAGCGCGCTCCTTACATGGCTCAGAGAGAGCCCATGTATGACAGTAAGAGAAAGAAATGTCATCTGTAGCATCACGTCCTCGGTACTGTACAGGGAAGTTGTCCGGGTGTGTTAGCCTGTGTATTTTTATCGCAACACAGGCCATGTGTATTTTTTGGGCCGTCTCAAATCAAAATGTCAAACTGAGCCTTGAGTTTTAATGTGTGTGTGTGTGTGTGTGTGTGTGTGTGCGTGCCAGGTTCAACTGCCAAGTTGTGCTCATTAGTCAAATGCTGTGAAATGAGAAATTCTGCTTATGCACCCCCTTTCTCACTATCGTTTCTATTTCTTTCCCTCCTTGTGTGGAGATATTGTTCAATCGCTGCAGATAGATTGTCCTCTTTTCTATACTGGATGCGTCAGCAGAAAGGTGGAACACAGAATGCAGTGGACTGTCTCACTTTGGTGTGTGTGTGTGTGTGTGTGTGTAGGTAGGAGTAGGAGTAGGAGTAGGATGCTGAAAAGGCATTTTATCCAGAACGGACAGTCATGTGAAGGCGTTACGATTGCTATATACTAGTTTTCTGGGGAGTAGCACACACACACACACACACACACACACATGCACAAGTACATACACACATCCGCGCAGGGACTTGCCTCCCTAATGAGTGGGCAGAGATGGAGCTTCCATGCTGCATCATGCACACCGTCCTACTTTTAAATGCTTTCATCACTCACATTGATTTAGACACGGGTGCACGCAGACACGCCCACGCACACTTTGTGGTAAACCCTTGTGTATGACGTTGAAGCATTGCGGCATGATGGCAATATAAGTAGCTAAACACTGAGTTTGATAAAGTATATCAAACCCACAAGGGCTGTACAGGCTGATATTTGACACATTCCTTCCTCTTCCACGTCTTTGTGTCTGTGGACCTTTATTCTTTCTTTCTGGTTTTGTTAACGACACATCTGTGAACCTTGCTTTGTGTTTCATTCAAATGACAGATTCTTACCCAGGAGGACTGGAATGTGGTGTTGTATAACGGCATGGCCTCCACCTCTCCATGGGCGGCTCTCTACTTTGTTGCTCTCATGACTTTCGGCAACTATGTGCTCTTCAATTTACTCGTGGCCATCTTGGTAGAAGGCTTCCAGGCTGAGGTGAGAACAACTGCAGTATATATGGATATATATATATATATATATGTAGAGAGAGAGAGAGTTTATTTCAGTGTCTAATTAAATTAAACATATTTCATTATGCAAATTGAAAGAAGAAGAATAATTTACACTGATGCCAGGGGAACAGAGTTAAGATGAATGTCTTCTTAAGGACCATCTCTCATCCACAACTGTGAGAATGGCGTATGAGGGCCTTCTGTTGCTTTTAATTAACTGCCAATGGAGCCGTCTGAGGTCTGCGGGTTCGGACTCTCATGTCAGGCACCGCTGCTTTTTAAAGAGGGTGAGAATGAAGATTCTAACGCACCCACTGAACATTCTCAGACCAGTTTTTCCTCATCCAACACTGTAATCATGTGAGCCCTCAGATACGTCCTCTCCTCCACATGTTCGGGGCACTGAATGCATCGCACTTTAATGATGACTTTAAAGAACAGCGCCTGAAGTCCTCTCCATGATTGTAAACTTATAGCAAAAAAAATCCAGAAATGAAATGCTTAATTGTATGGTTCTGTGTGTGTGTGTGTGTGTGTGTGTGTGTGTGTGTGTTGTTAGGGTGATGCTAATCGGTCGGAGTCGGATGATGAGAAGAAATCCGACAACTTTGAGGAGGACGAGAAGGTAGAGCAGCTCAGGGACACTGGTATGTTAAATGAATGAACGATTTGAATTACAACCTGTAAGACAAAACACCTGAAAGAAGAAAAGATGGTGATGATGATGACGATGATGATGCCTTTATTTCTCCGCAGAGCTAAAGATGTACTCTCTGATGATGACAGCCAACGGTCACGTTGACCCGCGCGGCTCGATGGCTCCTCCCATAATCATGCGCACGGCAGCCACCCCCATGCCCACCCCCAAGAGCTCCCTGGGACCGGAGTCTGTCCTCGAAGAGGAGCTCATGTACAGGGAGGGGGTGCCTCAGTATGGCGAGGTGGGACTGGGGTTTTCCGATGCGGGAAGCATCTTTGCAGAGTCTCGCCGTGGAAGCTCCACCTCCATGGACCCTTCGGCCTATGACCAGCATTCTCTGGTGAGTTACATCGAACACTCCATTCACAAGCGTGCATTTAGTCGTTAGAAGCGTAGATGCCCGGAGGTCCGAGTTGCCCCGGAAAGGAATCCTTTTGTCTTCTTTAGCCAAAATGCAGAGGCAGCGCCTTTGAAAGTGCTGTAACTCTTGCTCAGCCACGCCCACTATGCTTTACCCTTCTGTCCTGTCTCTCCAGGGCCTCTCGAGTCCCGGCCGGCGCTCCCCTCTTCCTCCCCGCTCGTGGGGAAGCCGTCGCTCCAGCTGGAACAGTCTGGGGCGAGCGCCGAGCCTCAAAAGGCGAGACACCAGCGGGGAGAGGGAGAGCCTGTTGTCTGGGGAGGGAGGAGAGGAGGAAGATGGTCGGGAGGGCGCGGGGGAGGCCGGGGGAAACAACCGACTACGGCCGGAGTCCTTGGAGCTGCTGCAGGCGTCCACTCTCTGCCCTTCCATAATAGCGGAGTACGCGGACTGTAACGGCAGGACCCTGACCTATGACCCCAACGTGAGCTCCGACCCCAAGGACGACTCCTTGCCAGAAGACGACATGGACGATGACGTACGTTATCATGGCTTTTCAAAATAACATTTAGGGAGGTCTTTGAGCAGTTCTTAAAGGTCCCCAGCGTGGTATCATCCTGGCATTTATCATCGGCTTATTTACACGCTGGCCTCTTTGAAGACATTCGGTATTTATCAGCACGGCGACAGGTTTGCTGAGCAGTTTGCACCTCCGTGGTTTTGCTCTCTTATGTAACTTCTCAATCTCTTAATCTGCCCTCTCCGACTCTGTTTACATATTTCATTTCTGTCTTTCTCTACTGACTCCGTTCTTCTTTGTCGTCTTTGCCCTTTGTCTCCCTTCTACTTTGAGATATTATAATGTGTGTGTTTCGCTTTCACGCGGCAAAGGCCTGGTGGGACGCTAATTGTCATGCTGTAATTGATTGGCTTGGGCAGTAATTGTTTTCTCAGTGGGAAGAAAGCCACTTGTGAGTGTACAGTCAGTGTGGTTGAGCATGGTTGTGTGTGTGTGTGTGTGTGTGTGTGTGTGAAGTGGAGAAGGGAGCACTCCCCCCCATGGTTTTGGATGACCTCTGTTGCTCCAAATTGGATTTATAAAGCCATGAAATCCACTGAAACAAAAGGCCTCTCCCTGGGCTCACTGTAAACGGGAGGCTTAAAACACATCCTCTATCAGCGTATTCGTGTGTGTGTTTGCACGAGCGTGTGCAAAGAGTACGCATCGGTGTGTGTGTGTGTGTGTGTGTGTGTGTGTGTGTGTGTGCGTGCGCGTGCACGTGACGCGCCAGCTGAGACGTGTGCATTCGCATGCAGCGCTCTGCGTGTGTCTGTGTCAGGGATTATGGGATATTTCAGCTCCAAGGATATCCGAGCAGCAGGTTCTCTCCATCCAGTTTACACAGACACACACACACACACACACACACAGACACACACACACACTCACACAAGCGGTAGTCTGCCAAATAAGCTGCGAGGCTTGACTCTGGGCTGTTTTTAATTAGAATCCTGAAGTACAGAAGCTGTGCGCCCAAGCTTTCCTCTATTTGTTTTATTAGAAACTTTAATGAGTTTCACATCACTTTCGGACGAGCTAAGTTGGGAGTTATGGTCCAGTTATCTCCATCGCTACTTATGCAAGAAAACACTTGTTTATTGTTCCCCCGTAGATTTAAATGTGGAAGGGCTAACGTCAGCAACACTGTGGGAACTCAAATTAAACTATGTGTTATAATGCGTTTCATGGTGTAGTTGTTGATTGGTCAATTCCTCATTTTTATTACAAAACATATTACAATTGCATGAATTCTGAACAATGTTGCGTGTTTTCAGGATCAGAAACACTGTGTTTGTCTTTGACTGGTCCGATGACAGCCTGGGTGTGATAATGATAACTGTCTCTTTGGTGTTGATGATGTAATAGAAGTAGTGATTTCACCGCTGATGAGTCCAGTTCTGAAAGTATAAATGCTGTTGGAGTGTTTGATTGTTGCTGTTGGTTGGTAACGCTGACGTCTGACCTCTCACCTCTGCAGAGCTCTTTCTGGTACTGGCTGAGAAAAGAGCTTCTGAACATGAAGCCCCGCTGGTGCAAAGAGCACGACGACTGGAATCTGTATCTGTTCTCTCCAGAGAACAAGTGAGTCTCACACACAGCATTCCACCATCAGTCTGTGTTTTAGATTCCACTTTGGCTTTCGTTCTCACGCTCTCCTCTCTCCTCTCTCCTCTCTCCTCTCTCCTCTCTCCTCTCTCCTCTCCTCTCCTCTCCTCTCTCCTCTCTCCTCTCCTCTCTCCTCTCTCCTCTCTCCTCTCTCCTCTCTCCTCTCCTCTCTCCTCTCCTCTCTCCTCTCTCCTCTCCTTTGCTTCTCATTGCCTTATTTAATTATCTCCGTGGCTCCTCTCTCATTTTTCTTCCTTTTTATTGTTTTCTCACCGCTAATTGTTTGGTCGATAGCTTTAACTGGCCAGAGACATTTGATAGATGACTCTGTGTGTGTGTGTGTGTGTGTGTGTGTGTGTGTGTGTTCAGATTCCGTATGTGGTGCCAAAGTGTGATCTCTCACAAATTGTTCGACCACGTGGTTCTGGTTTTCATCTTCCTCAACTGCATCACCATTGCTCTGGAAAGACCTGATATACAGCTCCACAGCAAGGTGAGACGCACTCACTCACACACACTCACACACACACACACACACACACACACACACACGCACACACACACACACACACGCAAATGAATAAATGCTCATGATTTATAGAAACTTTAACACTGATTTCAACTGGTTACAAAGTGCTAACATATGTAAAAAGGAGCCAATAGAAACGTCCTATACATTAACTGGGTTTTTGGGGCAGATTTGACGACCGTGAGTCAACCGTCTGAACCCGACGGGTGGATTCGGGTCAGACTCGGGCTCATTTAGCTTCTCCTTCCGTTGTGCCCGTATGTATATACGCCTCTGCACCATAACGTTCCTGAGACATTGAGATAAGATATGAGTTTATTGAACACCCGCAGCGATCCCGCCGCAGCAGAGGTGATAAGTGTTCATTTACTCACGAGGCACAGCAGCATAACTTCATCGATTATTTAAGTCTTGTTTTTGTTTTTTCTCATGTATTTAAAAAAAGAAAAGACATTTATTCATGTATATTACATGACACTAGTCCCGACAGTTTGTACTCTATACTGTATGTCTTCATATTGATCTCACTCTCTTCTGCAGGAGCGAGTGTTTCTGAGTGTGTCCAACTACGTGTTCACTGTGATCTTCCTGGCAGAGATGACCATGAAGGTGAACACTCCTTTAATTGTGGTGAACAGGTGTAGTTTGTAGTAGGTGATAGTCGCAGCTCTGATCTAAAGCTAACGTGATGTTTTAATAACGGTTTCTCCAGGTTGTAGCTCTCGGCTTCTGCTTTGGGAAGCAGACTTACCTCCAGTCCAGCTGGAACGTTCTGGACGGTTTGTTGGTGTTTGTCTCTCTGGTCGATATTCTGGTCTCTCTGGCTTACACCGGCGGAAACAGGATCCTGGGCATCCTCCGAGTCCTGCGCCTGCTACGAACACTGCGCCCACTGAGGTACACGGTGTGTGTGTGTGTGTGTGTGTGTGTGAAGGTTTGTGTGTCTGACTGCAAGCACCGCACACACAGGAAGCATCCCATCAGTAGCTACTGGACTATATGCGCTGGTACTGACTTCTGTGTGTCTTTATTCGTGTGTTTCCCAGGGTGATCAGCCGAGCTCCGGGATTGAAGCTGGTCGTGGAGACGCTCATCACCTCCCTCAGACCCATCGGGAACATTGTCCTGATCTGCTGCGCCTTCTTCATCGTTTTCGGCATCTTGGGGGTTCAGGTAGTTTGCGATCCCACACAGTAACACAAACACCACACAGACATGTATGAGCTAGGTAGAGGGTCCAACGCACACGCTGATACTGATGATGCTGCTTTCTCTGAGCTCGAGGACGAAACCGTTTAGCTTAAATGTCAATCTTGTTGAGCAGCTGGATGTGTGATTGTGGCTTGAGGGGAGATTTGGAAGTGTCTTGAATGTCCAATCGGCAGTTGTTCTTTAAGAGTGTGTTTTGAAAGAATGACAATTGGGTTAAATGTGAAAAAGGACAACAGGACCTCGAGGCCAGCTGTTAGCCGAGCACTCCTCCGATAACAACGTGCTCTATGAAATGTCCTTTTATTGCTGCCATTAATAGTTCAATGTTTAAAAAGCTGCGAGCTCCGGTGCAATTGAGATAATGTGTGAAAGGCAAATAGCCCCCCGCAGACTTCTTTCTTTCTCTCACTGTCTCAGCTGTTCAAAGGGAAGTTCTACCACTGTGAAGGTCTGGACATGAAGAACATCACCAACAAGTCGGACTGCGAGCAGGCCAACTACCGCTGGATACGCAGGAAGTACAACTTTGACAACCTGATCCAGGTGTGGATTAATAGACTAATAGCAGACTAATCCCATGCTAACATTGCACAAGGTGCTGTGTCAGCACTGTAACTGGTCTCTGGGTGTAACGCTTTGAGGACCAGAGAGATCCTTGTGTTGTGACCTCCCTCTCCGTGTCTCCTATTCAGGCTCTGATGTCGTTGTTTGTGCTGTCCTGTAAGGACGGCTGGGTCAACATCATGTATGACGGGCTGGACGCAGTGGGAGTGGACCAACAGGTGATGGTTCGCTCAGCAGAACTGGTGTCAAACACGTGTTGATGAGTCTGTTTCAGCAACATGAAGCCTGATCCATTTCCAATCCTGTGTGCATTGAAAACTCATTTTTACGACACTCCCTCGCTCCTCTGACATGCACACTGTTCAGTTGTAATGTAATAAAAGCAAAATAGCAAACCGTAGAACTGTTCTATCCGGTGGAAGCTTTGACACAGACAAGTGCAAATACCTGCATTAAAACCACTTTGGGCTTTAAAGCAAAGAGACAGAGTTGGATTTCCTAAAAAAGCTCATCAAAGTGAAACGGCAGTGGTGTAGTAATTACAGAATCTAAGCAAAAGCGGAGCTCAGACGGTGAGTTCATAGCAGGCACTTCAAAAGCTTCAATTGATGAGGCCGTCCTCAGATCCAGGACTGCCCGTGGTGTAATGTGCAGAAATAGTGGAGTCTTTAGCCGCCCTTCAGATGATAAGAACTCTGCTCTTCGCTCGCCGCGAGGTTGGGTGCAGAGCACAGTGCAGACACTTGCAGGTGTGCGTCATCAGAGAAGTGGCAAGGTCACAAACAGCTGCTCTCTCATTGGTTACGCTTGGAAAGTTCGGCATCAACCAATGTCAACGTTGAGCGCAGCGCTCTGTGGGAATCCCGTGCTGTGTGCCTCCACCTCTCTCCTCATAGAAGAGCAACGGCACGGCGCACAGCGGTTTGACTTCCGATCAGGCGCGGGTGGCTTTATTCTGTCATTTTTTTGCGATCTTGGAACTGCTGTTGAATTCTGGAGAGTTTACTCAAGGTTAGAACAAAGAGAGAAACACTACTATCACTGTTGTAAAGCTTCATCACTCTGCTCTCCTCTCCTCTTCTTCTCCTCAGCCTGTGAGGAACCACAACCCCTGGATGCTGCTCTACTTCATCTCCTTCCTACTCATCGTCAGCTTCTTCGTCCTCAACATGTTTGTCGGCGTCGTGGTGGAGAACTTCCACAAGTGCCGGCAGGACCAGGAAGAAGAGGAGACCCGCTTACGGGAAGAGAAGCGGCTCAAAATGATAGAGAAAAAGCGCAGGAGTAAGGAGAATGGTGGAGCTGGTCGGTAGTCTATTTTTCTGAGCACTGCCTGCTTTCAGAGCCTGAAAAAAAAACAAAAAAAGAGAATGACAAGAGAGAGAAAACAGGGAAATGTATTCAGACTGGCTAGCTCACGCAAACAGTGATTGATCACTGACAGGAGGCGTCGGCTACTCGAGTCTGATGCATGTAAGTGCATGAATGCAGCCCTCCCCCGACATTGCATGCAAAACTTTGGAAACCGGGCCAACCTAACCGACATCTCAACTACACATTTGTATTAATTGATCTAAAAATGTGTACGCTCACTCTTTAAACGATCAAACTGCGGCAACGATGCAGTATTCACTAGTCTCTGTTTCATTTCTGAAACGATTAAATTAAAGTCCAAATCCTGTTTAATCCTATTGCTGATTATAACGAGAAGACTTAATGCCCGTGAAGCCGATCGAGGTTGCTGCTTTCCTCCATGTGTCTCAGGAAATTTTGCTTGCAAAATTTTGATCAGTGAAACGCCCTTCCCCCCCCTTCCCTCCGGGTGCATGTTCAACCCCGACCCGGCGGCGTCTCTCGACGCGGACAGCAGACGGACATTTCCTGTAAACGTGCTTTGACTGGCAGACTCAGAAACATAGCAGACACGTTTTGGCTGCTATACCTGCAACAAAAAGAAGCTGTTAGAAGATCTTATGTTTGTTATATACGGAGGGTTGTTGGTTACAGCTTGTAGAAAACATCAGAAACACACCACCTATTGCAAAAACAAGTCCAAATGCTCACACTACAACGCGGACTTGTTCTTTTAATATGTTGAGCTTAAGAAAACAGAAAGAAATTGGTAGAGGCACGTTGATTTTTTTATCTTATGCATTGGTAACGTGTCTCACTGGTCTAAAGCTCTTTAAGGTCCAGACAAAATGTAATCTAATTAGTTGTCTCAGAGAAGAAAATAAAAATCCAATGCTTGGCCGTGCAGTCAGTCAGCTCATCGATCAAAAGAAGAAAAGAAAAGATAAAGTTTTAGACTATTGAGGAGAGGAGTAGTGGTGTCATTGAAGAGAAGAGAGGCTCCAGTGTTGTTGAACGTAACCTGCGCAGCCCCTCTCAACCACAGACATCACCCTTTACATCCGAGGCATGCAGACAGGGCATGGTGGACTTTGTGAGGGGGGGGGGGGGGGGGGCATCAACATGCACGTACCACATATACAATCATTGGTCGTCATACGTGGACATGTGAGTACACAGTCTGTCAGAACAACAAGGGTCTCTGGTGCTTAGCTTAAAGAACGTCCACCTCTTGAGTTATGCTTCATGATATAACAGCTCCGCTCAAAGTTTACTATTCAAAGGCGAGACACGTATCAGGAGGTACAGTCGGGGGTTTAATGGAGACGTCCCATTTAGGTCAGAATACATAGCGAGACTTCTCTGCCCTGACGAGAATGTAATGATCACAGAGGCAATGAATCTTGCAATAATGCTCCCATTAAGTTATTAAAGGAGCTCTCTGAAATATTTAGCTACTACTTTTAGTCCAGGTCAGGGATCTGTTCGCCAAAGACTGGTAGAAGAGAAGATCACTTGTGTCTAACTAACTAATGTGTGGATGAGGTCTTTGAACTCGATGGCTGCCCAAATGTGTTTGAGGCAGAGTAAACGGTGGAAGAATGCTGGAAATAGCGTGACCCTGATCGGAACCTGTCGGGTGCAGAAAGGAGCAAAGACGAGCACTGTTATTGGACGTAGCGTCACATTGACGGTGCATAATTGCCCTTCCAGCTCGTTTCCTAGTAGCCGGTTACAGCGTTCTCCCTCAATACTGACCAATTTAGAAAATACTTGTCCCCATTAGTTATTTTGACACAAAAACATGGGGGGAAAAAATAGCAAAGTTACCCTTTTAGACGAGGAAAAATGCCCTGCAACAGGTGAGGAGACGTAACATATATCCAAGAAGGAGTCAGGAAGCGAACTGCAGTTATTATTAACACGTGATACATTTAAATCCTGAATATTATAGCTTAGCTGTGACTCTCATGTCCTCTCTTAACGTGATCATTTCATACAGGCAGTGATGTGCACAGACTGTGAGGTGCATGGGGAAATGGGAAAGAGGGACACCACCACAGTTAGGACACAGTAGAGACGTAAACGTCAGTGAATGCCATTGAGGAACAAGCATATCGTGATAGAATAACAGTATGAGAAGTGAACATTGTGGTGGTCCCCCATCCTTGGCCCCCTGCACTTCCCAGTGCACACCACTGGACACATGTAATGTTTCCATTGCTCACAGTTTCACTCTTGCCCGTCCATGTGTTGATGTCGGTTTGTGTGTGTTTCTGTGCTGCAGAGGCCAAGCAGAGGCCGTACTATGCGGACTACTCCCCCCTGCGTCTGTCCATCCACACACTGTGCACCAGCCACTACCTGGACCTCTTCATCACCTTCATCATCTGCATCAACGTCTTCACCATGAGCATCGAGCACTACAATCAGCCGAAGGTAATACGTACCAAAGTGTCGTCTTAAATAGATGTTCTGGCTACGATACGCAGTCCTTTCAGTTCCCCTTTAACACAGCTAGAGGGGGTTCTTCTGTAAAATAAACATGAAGGTGTCACAGCCGTCCCTCCCATGATGACCCAAGTGTCAGCTAGCTTTAGCTAACTGACAACATGCTATAACTCTGCTGTGATCTGGGTTTTCTGTCCAAAGCGGGCCGACGCGAGCATGTCGGCAAGAGACTCTGACTCCCAAAATAACCTCACTCTGTTCACCCAGCGTCCATTCATCATTCCTTGTCAGACGACTCGTAGTCATTTTCATCTTCAAAACGAAAGTTGTGTATTTCTGGAGCGATGCCACCATCTTTCTGAGGAGCTGTTGCTCTTCTGGAGTCTCATTGGAGTTTATTTCTACAAATATCCTCCATCTTGATTTTTATTTGCCCTCAGGCAGCAATAGAACATCCAAACATTCATTGTTTTTTATTTCCACTAAAAGTAAAAGCTGTTGATTGTTTTTTTTTTATAGATTATAGATAATCGAGTGTCGCCACCGAAATTGAAAAAGCATCTAGTATATGATAGATCAACTAATTATCTTCCTGTGTGTGTGTGTGTGTGTGTCCAGTATTTAGAGGAGGTTCTGAAGTACTGTAACTACGTGTTTACCTGCATCTTCGTCGTCGAGGCCCTGCTCAAAGTTTCGGCTTTTGGCATACAGCGGTTCTTCAAAGACAGGTAACACAGTGGGATGGGATTCACGCCCAGTGCCGTACAATCTAGTCCTCCTCATCATTGTTTCCTAATTGCAACACATTGTGGTCTACAGCCTCCTCACTCTATACTTCAGTGGCCTCTTGTTCTCGGGTACACAGAGGGATTGTGGGTAGTACTCGGTAACACTGAACTGCACCAGGAAGTGACTCTTTTTTGTCTACGTGACCTTCTTCTGTGTGTTCAGGTGGAATCAGCTGGATGTCGCTATAGTGGCGCTGTCCATCATGGGCATCACCCTGGAGGAGCTGAAAATGAGCGCGGCGCTGCCCATAAACCCCACCATCATCAGAATCATGAGGGTTCTCCGAATAGCACGAGGTAGAAACACTCACAGATCATTCTATATCTGTTCATCTTGTATACACGTACAGGACACAAGTCAGTCGGTTTGTGAGTCGTCACTACAGATGTTGCTCATAATCATAATTGATGTTGTGAAGCACTTTTTCTGCCTCCCCCGCTGTACGAGTATCGTGCCGTGGAATTTGTAAATTCTGCAGCAAATGAATGAACTGACACAGTCTTAAGATGCTCCTGTGTCTCTCCGCAGTGCTGAAGCTTCTGAAGATGGCCACAGGGATGCGATCTCTGCTGGATACCGTCATGCAGGCGCTGCCGCAGGTAAAACGCCGACTCTGTGGGGTCTCCAACACAAAAGGCTGCTTTCCTTTTTTTTTTAATATAGGGCAAATACGAAGAAGGTTTTGTTCGGAATAGAGAGCCCTCTGAAACATTTAAGCTTTTTGATGAATAATTAACTCAAGTCACATCCGTCCGCATTCCAAAATGTTTATTCTGACTCTAAAAACGTCTCATTCTGTGCCTTCCCTCTCCTTCCCTCTCCTTCCCTCTCCTTCCCTCTCCTTCCTTCTCCTTCCCTCTCCTTCCCTCTCCTTCCCCCTCCTTCCCTCTCCTTCCCTCTCCTTCCTTCTCCTTCCCTCTCCTTCCCCCTCCTTCCCTCTCCTTCCCTCTCCTTCCTTCTCCTTCCCTCTCCTTCCCTCTCCTTCCCTCTCCTTCCTTCTCCTTCCCTCTCCTTCCCTCTCCTTCCCTCTCCTTCCTTCTCCTTCCCTCTCCTTCCCTCTCCTTCCCTCTCCTTCCTTCTCCTTCCCTCTCCTTCCCTCTCCTTCCCTCTCCTTCCTTCTCCTTCCCTCTCCTTCCCTCTCCTTCCTTCTCCTTCCCTCTCCTTCCTTCTCCTTCCCTCTCCTTCCCTCTCCTTCCTTCTCCTTCCCTCTCCTTCCCTCTCCTTCCTTCTCCTTCCCTCTCCTTCCCTCTCCTTCCCTCTCCTTCCCTCTCCTTCCTTCTCCTTCCCTCTCCTTCCCTCTCCTTCCCTCTCCTTCCTTCTCCTTCCCTCTCCTTCCTTCTCCTTCCCTCTCCTTCCCTCTCCTTCCTTCTCCTTCCCTCTCCTTCCTTCTCCTTCCCTCTCCTTCCTTCTCCTTCCCTCTCCTTCCCTCTCCTTCCCTCTCCTTCCTTCTCCTTCCCTCTCCTTCCCTCTCCTTCCCTCTCCTTCCTTCTCCTTCCCTCTCCTTCCTTCTCCTTCCCTCTCCTTCCCTCTCCTTCCTTCTCCTTCCCTCTCCTTCCTTCTCCTTCCCTCTCCTTCCTTCTCCTTCCCTCTCCTTCCCTCTCCTTCCCTCTCCTTCCTTCTCCTTCCCTCTCCTTCCCTCTCCTTCCCTCTCCTTCCCTCTCCTTCCTTCTCCTTCCCTCTCCTTCCTTCTCCTTCCCTCTCCTTCCCTCTCCTTCCTTCTCCTTCCCTCTCCTTCCTTCTCCTTCCCTCTCCTTCCTTCTCCTTCCCTCTCCTTCCTTCTCCTTCCCTCTCCTTCCCTCTCCTTCCCTCTCCTTCCTTCTCCTTCCCTCTCCTTCCCTCTCCTTCCCTCTCCTTCCCTCTCCTTCCCTCTCCTTCCCTCTCCTTCCCTCTCCTTCCCTCTCCTTCCCCCTCCTTCCCTCTCCTTCCCTCTCCTTCCTTCTCCTTCCCTCTCCTTCCCTCTCCTTCCCCCTCCTTCCTTCTCCTTCCCTCTCCTTCCCTCTCCTTCCTTCTCCTTCCCTCTCCTTCCCTCTCCTTCCTTCTCCTTCCCTCTCCTTCCCTCTCCTTCCCTCTCCTTCCTTCTCCTTCCCTCTCCTTCCCTCACCTTCCCTCTCCTTCCTTCTCCTTCCCTCTCCTTCCCTCTCCTTCCTTCTCCTTCCCTCTCCTTCCCTCTCCTTCCCTCTCCTTCCTTCTCCTTCCCTCTCCTTCCTTCTCCTTCCCTCTCCTTCCCTCTCCTTCCTTCTCCTTCCCTCTCCTTCCCTCTCCTTCCCTCTCCTTCCTTCTCCTTCCCTCTCCTTCCCTCTCCTTCCCTCTCCTTCCTTCTCCTTCCCTCTCCTTCCCCCTCCTTCCCTCTCCTTCCCTCTCCTTCCTTCTCCTTCCCTCTCCTTCCCTCTCCTTCCCTCTCCTTCCTTCTCCTTCCCTCTCCTTCCCTCTCCTTCCTTCTCCTTCCCTCTCCTTCCCTCTCCTTCCCTCTCCTTCCTTCTCCTTCCCTCTCCTTCCCTCACCTTCCCTCTCCTTCCTTCTCCTTCCCTCTCCTTCCCTCTCCTTCCTTCTCCTTCCCTCTCCTTCCCTCTCCTTCCCTCTCCTTCCTTCTCCTTCCCTCTCCTTCCTTCTCCTTCCCTCTCCTTCCCTCTCCTTCCTTCTCCTTCCCTCTCCTTCCCTCTCCTTCCCTCTCCTTCCTTCTCCTTCCCTCTCCTTCCCTCTCCTTCCCTCTCCTTCCCTCTCCTTCCCTCTCCTTCCCCCCCCTTCCCTCTCCTTCCCTCTCCTTCCCTCTCCTTCCCTCTCCTTCCCTCTCCTTCCCTCTCCTTCCCTCTCCTTCCCTCTCCTTCCCTCTCCTTCCTTCTCCTTCCTTCTCCTTCCCTCTCCTTTCCTCTCCTTCCCTCTCCTTCCTTCTCCTTCCCTCTCCTTCCTTCTCCTTCCCTCTCCTTCCTTCTCCTTCCCTCTCCTTCCCTCGCCTTCCCTCTCCTTCCCCTACAACTGAACTGAGCAGTCCATTTGGTCTTTCTATGAAATATGCATTCTAATAGATACCACAGACGTCACATAGGTTACTGAGTTTGAAACAAAAAGAAAACCATGAAATGCAGAACCACGATTGTGTCTTATTGAGGTGGATGGTGCAGATGAGCACATGGAGGGTTCAAAGGAGCCAGTTAGTAAATGAATGATTCACAGAGATGTTCTCTTCATACCGCGTGTTTTCATGCACTGGACCTTAATCGCTGAGCTTTTAGAGTCAGACTGCACAGTCTGCCGTCCCGATGTGTCGACACGCTCCTATTTTAAAGGATGATGCGGGAGTATCTGAGGTCTCTGGTTCTCCTGCTGCCTGGCACAGTTCTGAGAGGCAAACAGCAGCTGCGCCGACGATCGTGATGCACATGCAGTGACAGACTCCATTGTTCTAAATGTCAAGGGTACAGATGTGAGCATCGGGGCACAGGGAGCACAAGGGTACAGATGTGAGCATCGGGGCACAGGGCACACAAGGGTACAGATGTGAGCATCGGGGCACAGGGCACACAAGGGTACGGCTCAGTGAAGGTAGATGCAGATGTAATCACAGGAAGTGCGTATAGTTCACAGGGTTTGCCCAACAAATCGTTCATGATTACTGTTTTTTTTCATAGCACCGGATTGTTTTGTGTACTGAGGAGACAGACTCGGCTGATTGACGGACAAAAAGGCTTTCTGTGATTTCTTATTTTTAGTGTATGGCACTCACAGGTAAATGCAGGTTTTCATTAAAAGCTTTTTTTTCCTACCTCACTGATGTGAAGCACAAACACGTCGAGGCTTTTGAATGCAGCGAGCGAGTAATTGCCTCAAACAACCCCTCAGTGTGAGCAACGACCAATAACAAGTTTGAATTGGAGCAAAGTCGATGGGGATGTCAACGTGCCACTGTGAAACGCTCGCTTTCTGTTTGATGGCTGTGACTTCGCTCGCTCTGCTCATCTGGAAACTGTGAAAACAACTATTACAGTGAAATCACAAGTCAGATGGAAATCATTTGTTCTGCTGAAACAACATCAACCCATCGGTGGTTTCTTCGTGTGTTATTTGACGTGAGTGCTCACAGACGATGCTCCGGGACAAAAGCTAATGTGTGGTATTTGCAAAAAGTCCATTTAGGTGCAGGACATTTTGGTAAATATATTATTCCCATTCATAGAGCACGGTTAGAATTGAATAATCCTCATCGGTCCTCATGTCTCCTATTCCACGCAGCGTTAAACGAGCAGCATTGACTCTGGGGTTTGGTGTGCAGAGGGGCATTTAACATGCTGTTTGTCTCCAGGTGGGAAATCTCGGCCTCCTCTTCATGCTGCTCTTCTTCATCTACGCTGCACTGGGAGTGGAGCTCTTTGGCAAACTGGGTCAGTCACACTTACTGGCAACACACACACACACACACACACCACGGTCTTCATGTTTCAGCAGAAAAGCTTTTTTAAATCCACTCATTACTACCTCAGCCACGACTTACAGCTAATTTTCTCCGCCTGAACTGTCTGCCTTGAATCCTCGCTCTCGACCCCCATCTGTCTCCCCCGTCTCTCTCTCTCTCTCTCTTTTTTTCTCCTCCACTCTCACATCAGAGACCTGCTTTCGAACAAGAAAAGATCACATTTGCATGATCACATTTATTTGCGTGCCGCGTCCTCAGTGGGCTCCATCCAACTCGTTCTCTCAGAGAGCGCAGCGATGTTGTGAGGGAAGAGGATTAGCAAAGAGGCATCTGGGAGGACGAAATGGAAACAAGTTGGCGATGAAGAGGTCGCTCTCTATGAAATGTTATTATGCTTCCGTTCGATGCAATTGGAATGCTGAAGGTGCTGAAGGTTGTCTGTTTTCCCCGTTGTTGGGAAGTAAAAACCCCTCTCTGTTTATTGTGCTGTGGTTTCTGTCAAGCCGCTGACAAAAGCGCTTGGATGTGCCGAACGCCTTCTTCTCCCCGTTCTGTGACGTTTAAATCCTGTTTCAGGGCTTAAGAAGCTGCGGGAGTGAATTATATTTTGGTACAGGCTTGTACAGCAGTTTGCTGGAGAATATTCCAGTACAGCTTGGTCAGGATCAGGGATCTGATCACGTCATCTCTGGAGGTTTACAGCATTTCTTTACAGTCGGTTCTTCGCTGCCTCCTCACTTCATCTTCTTGGGCATTTTTACCAGACGGGAAGAAAGACATTGTGAGATGTGAAGGTTCTTTGGGAGATGTAGGACATGGGCGGTACTGTACGTTGGGCACCGTGGGAGTTAAACGCTGTCACAGTTCAGACTCACAGCTTTGTATTCAAGCGTTGGTGCTGACCGATGGCATCGAATGGATTTCAGTTAGAATCTGAATCTAAATCAAATTACTGATCTCTTGAAGCCCAATGCCCGAATGAATCTCCGTCCTCGAGCCACTCGGCCGTGACTCAGACTTTGGGAGAAGAAGTCATCTCCGCCTCATTCATACTGGTTTCACTTTCTGTCATCTGGGTCACTTTAAAGAATCCGTCTGGCCTGTTTTATGTCTCTTTGTTTGTTTATTTCAGTTCTGCATGAAAAGAGCTTCATGAATAGAGTTGTTTAGAGTTGAAAGCTGCTGTTTTCATCTCCTGTGAGCTACACACCTCTTCTCCTGGCGGTTGATCCGTAGAATAAGACACACAGAATACTCTGAGGACTGTCTCGTACCTGCTCATGTGACCCGGGGGGCTCGAAACAAAGGAAGACGTCCTCCTCCGGTGTCAAATCGACCCTGAGACTGATGGAGACCTTGTTCTCCTCTCCTCCGTCCACAGGGACACGCTGCTAAGCAGCTGTTTGTGTGTCTGAAGCATTCGGACATCCTGAGTGGAGCGCTGACAATCATATGATCATCTACACGTCTGTGGTGTATTTACTGTCTGTCCATGTTTGTGTGTTGATCAGAGTGCACTGAACACAACCCGTGTGAGGGTCTGAGTCGTCACGCTACCTTTGAGAACTTTGGGATGGCCTTCCTCACACTGTTTCGAGTGTCCACAGGAGACAACTGGAATGGGATTATGAAAGTATGAACACTCTCACACACACACACACACACACACATATATGATGACGAGATTATCCCATAACCGCACAGAGGAATGACCTCCAAAACCAATTAGGAAATAATGAAGTGGCTTAGAGCCAAGCAATGTCAACACTCTCACATCTTGAGTTATACTGATGTAATCATCATAACATCGTTAGTAATCGTCTTCATCCTGACTGAAGACTAAAGTCCGGTCTATGTGGCGGTCACAGGGCTGAAATGAGCCCGTCCAATCAGTTCATTCCACCGGAATGTACTGATTGGACGGGCTACCTGCCTTCTTGTACTCTTTACTTGTCATCGGATACAATCAATCAGCCTCCTTTATTTCCAGTAGAGGGCAGACACAACTCACCTGTCAGAGCCACGCAAGTTTAACCTGTAGCTAAGAAAGGCTTCTCCTTATTTAACCTCAATTCAATTCATTTGTAAAGCCCAAAATCTAAAATCGCAAATTTGCCTCAGAGGGCTTTTTCAATGCCTACAGCATACGGCACCCTCTGTCCCAGGACACATCGAAACATGAACAACAAAAAAAAGGAAGAAACCTTTCACTCTAGGAGAAGACAATCTAACGTAACTAAGTAATGCTGCCTTAATGCCACATGTTTACCTGTTGACCAAACACAGAGAGGAACCACCCTCAAGTGTAAACCACTGGCGCGTCATGCAGGATAGAATTTCTTCATTCATATTTAAGTTTTATGCACAAGCACCTCATACAACGGGTTAGTCAGCGCTCACTTGTTATATCTGTGAACGGAGCTGTTGGGTTATTGTCAGGCCAGTTGTACGCGTGCCGACCTGCACTGCATAAAGCAAAGTGTTACAGTGTGTGTAGATGTATGTGGGTACGGAAAGTAACAGCAGCTGTTCATTTCAGCGCTGGCTCTGCTGCCCTACATCAATCCCACTCACATTTAGGTTTACATTTCTAAAGTTCTAAAGTTCTAAATGAGGCTCCATATCTAACCAAGTTAAGATTTCAAAGCTTTGTGATATAGCCTCTGGTGTATCGGACAATAGTGCACATCCACCTGTAATAACTGCTTGTGTGTGTGTGTGTGTGTGTGTGTGTGAATCTTTCTCTTGTGTCATTTAAGGACACGTTAAGGGAGTGTCATCCTTCAGAGCGCCACTGTCTCCCCTACCTGCCTTTGGTCTCTCCAATGTACTTTGTCACTTTTGTGCTCATGGCCCAGTTTGTGCTGGTCAATGTGGTCGTGGCGGTTTTGATGAAACATCTCGAGGAAAGCAACAAGGTACAGTACCTGGAACGGCTTAGACACGGTATAGAGAGACACAACACGTATTAGTTCCTGTCTCATTGACTGTATTTAATGTGGTCAGTAAGTGAAGGTGCATCTACTTTTGCAGGAGGCGAAAGAGGATGCGGAGATGGATGCAGAGATCGCCTTGGAGATGGCGATGGAGAGCCCCTTCGAACAACAGCTCGGTGGGAGGAACCTACGTTGGGCCGTGTCCACATTCACCTGGACAGGTAGGAAGGACGTAACCGTACTCACTCAGGAAACTTCACCAACTGTAATGGAGGACGGTAGCGTTAGCTGCATGTCTTCTCACTGAGTTCATCCCCTGTTAGAGCACCACGTGTTGCATCCACAAAGACCCAGTTGGATGCTGGACTCTGTGGTCTCTGTCTCCCCCCGCAGGAGGAGGAGGTGCAGTACGGCGACCTGCTGTCGTCGAGGAAGATGTCCGTATCCAGGATGCACTCTCTGCCTAACGACAGCTACATGTTCCGGCCCGTGCGGCCCGCCAGCGCCCCCTACGCCTTGGAGGAGGTAGACCTCAGTCCCCAGCACCAGCATTCAGGTAACTCGTCTCATGTCGTCTGCTGAGGATTTTAAATATGTGACGTGAAATCAGACATGCAGGTTTGTGTGTGTGTGTCGAGCAGCCACTGAGATTGTTCTAACAGACACAGATGCTAAACATATTTCATAAGCTTCACATGGACTAAGAGTGTTGTACTTTAAAGCCCCAACCCAGAATGTCGGAGCTCCCCTTGGAGCTCGAATTTGGCTCGGAAATAGATTTTTGTTTTGGCATAGTTTCAAACTTTAAGATGAGACGGACACTCAGGTGCAGCCTCGGGCACAGAGCTCGTACTTCTTCTAGTTCCAGGAGCAAACTTGGTTCAGTGCCACAGGAGGATAGTTTGTCAACAGCAAAG
Source organism: Leptoclinus maculatus (assembly GCA_032191485.1). Taxonomy (NCBI): domain Eukaryota; kingdom Metazoa; phylum Chordata; class Actinopteri; order Perciformes; family Stichaeidae; genus Leptoclinus; species Leptoclinus maculatus. The sequence continues at coordinate 14,087 of JAVDOI010000044.1, read as the reverse complement.
CATGAGAGTCCAGAAGTTATCTTTTAGTTTATAACCGCGTCGTCAGTCTGTTTGCAATGTTACTTTGTTTCCATGCTGTAGTTTATGTAAAAGATATTGACAGATACACATTCAACCAACATTATTAACTTATTATGCAACTTATTGGCCCCAACAGGGATGATTTCAGTGTGTCACAGTTAAACGTTGAATACATGCATTTCCATACATGCCGTTCCTGGAATTTGTAGTGTTTTTGTTTCCAGTTTCCGACTTCGGTCTTTAAACACAAATCAAAGTCTAAATACTTACTGTAACCAGGATCTAATGCAGATTATTACTTCATTTTATAATTACTTAATAATCAACATTTCTGTTTGGATAATGTGCTGATGATTTACACTTTACTTTGTCAGCAGATTTGAAGCAATTGTTGCTCAAATCCAAATATTCTGTCAAAATAAAGTGTACTCATCGCCCAAATACAATCATTTTTAATCGTAATAAGAAACAGTTAGTATGTGTTTTGCCATAATATGCATGAGTTCTCTGCAACAATGCGTGTGTTTGCATTGAGAGTGTGTGCTTCACGGGTTGATTCGAGCACATTTCACACCCTCAGGCTCAGTGACGTCGGTCCACTCACAGCCATGCGAGAGCCGCGCGCTGCTGCAGGTTCCAGACGTCTCCCCCGTTCACCCTCGACAGCCCCCCTCCCTCACCCTGCCCCGCATCGCCCCGCCCACGCCCAGCCCCTCGCCACGGGCCCTGCGCAGACAGGTGAGAGACCCCGTTTCAGCTGTCTGAACAGGTTGAAACACACACAGTGATAATGTCCATATCGACTTATTGATGACAAGTTTGTTTTTTATGTTGCAGGTGGCAGTTAAATTGGATTCTGTGGAGTCTCAGGGTTGCGAGCAACAGGGGAGGCCCAACTCTGTCCATCCGCCTCCCCTCTCCCCTCATACCTCCTCCCCATCTCCCCTGCCTCCTCCTCCCCCCTCCTCCCCCTCAGCCCTCCCTATCCCACCCTCCTCCCCTTCTGCCTTCCCCCCTCCCTCTCCCTCCCCCTCGCTTCTCCTCCCTCCACCTCCCTCCCCCCGTCTTCGGAGACCTCGGCCGCCCTCCGCCGTCTCCCTGTGCGACCCGGCGGATGAGGAGGTGTACCACATCACCAGCGCCGCCCGCCACCGGTGGAGGGACGAGGAGGGAGGGGGACAGGAGGGCAGAGGGAAGGCCGGACGCAGCCACTCCCTCTCCCCCTACACCGCCCCCCACTCTCTCAACTCCCACTCCACCTCCTCCCCTCCTCCTCCCCCGCTGCCGCCTTCCTCCTCGAGGAGCGCGCTCAGTCTGCTTGGAGCGGGACTGACGGACCGTGACTTCAGGAAGGGTTTGAGCGCTGACAACCACGGCTTCCCGGACGAACCGCCATCCCTGTCCACCGGTTACCCTGACGACCAGCGGCGCCACTCTATCGAGGTTTGCCTCCCGCAGGCCGTCATCGCCGGTGACGACCGAGACTTTGCGCGTGAGGCCCACCGGTCGGAGAAAGGTGGTCAGGCATTTCCTGTGAGGGTGCAGTCGGTCGGGGGCGGCCACAGAAAGAAGAAGATGAGTCCTCCTTGTATTTCCATCCACCCGCCCAGTGAGAGGGAACACCCCCAAATAGCCTCACCCCCAAAACTGTCTGACTGCAGCACGCTGCTGAGACGCAGGACGCCGTCCTACGACCTGAGCCCTGCAGATTCACAGACGCGCACGCAGATGCACTCCCCGCTGCACACGCCGCTCACGCCCACGCACGCGCCGCTGCAGGCACGCTCGCCGTCGCACACGCTGGCGCCCTCGCCGGCGTCCACTCCGGCACACGCGCAGGCATACGCGCCACCGCGTGCGTCCACGCCCACGCTCCCGCACGTCCCGATCAGCCCGAACATCTTCATCCAGCCGCATGCACCTCTCGTCCCGAGGCCTTTCTCGCAGACGCACTCCCTCTCCCCCGCTGCGAGGCATTCCTCGCTCACGGGGGAGTACATCCCCCTCCCCCAGTTCACCTTCGACCAACCACAGTCCAGGTTCATGAGCGGCCTGTCAGCTGGCCTATCAGACACCGACACAGCCACCTGCTCTTCTCCCTTCGACAACAGACTGGGAAGCGGCGCAGGATTCAGTGCAAAGAATCGGAGGACCGCCCAGTGAGCATCGGGCATTAGCCTTCAGGAAGTGAATTAATTGGTCCTAAATCTCTGAAGTTGGGGGGATGACCTCAGCAGAGGTTGGTGCTGGGGAGAAAATGAGAGAACGAAGTTTACTGGGAGAAGGATTTGTTATCGTTTTTGAACACTGAAAAGACATGACTTGTTCTTTTCACAGAGACACTGGTACAGTCCCGCCCTAGAACAGTAGACGGTGGATCCATCTTCCTAAACCCAGCTTGAAGGACAGCAGATCCACTGAGGCTGTACCAGTCAAACAGTACCCACTGTACATGGTGTGTTTGGGACTAATACTGATAACACACCAGGACTAAAGCCACCTAACTCCGTAGCCAAAGTTTTTTTGTTTTTTTTGGACACACTGTCCCCACCCACGCGAGCCAATCAGGAAGCAGCGTCTGGCTGACAACCTCTGACTTTTACAAGAAGTGGTTTGTGAGATGCGAGCGTGGGGGGAATTGTGGGATATGCAACTTCAGGTTTTCTACAGAAGTTCTGCTTGCCCCTCCTCTGCTCCTCGATCACATTGATCAGAGCAGATGTGTGTGTGTGTGTGTGTGTGTGTGTGTGCGTTTGTGTGCGAGTAATGTCAAATCTGTTGTCATGGAAGTCGGCCATCTTGTTCTTACGCCTGCAACGACAGAGAGGGGAAGCAGGGCAGAGCTGTAGTTTATGTTATTTGTGTATCTGTGCGGTGTAAATAAAGGAAAATACTGTATTTGGTGAGATTAAAAATAGCTCTATCCATATGCACATATTTTTATAGAGATCTAAAATGTTTTTTGCACACAAATTTGAATTTCAAGTTGCTTGTTTTTCCTCCGTTGTCCTCTTGTGAATGTATGTTCCTTTTCAAACCGGAGAAAGCCGTGAGGGAGACCGGCCCTCCTCTCGACAGGCTGAGGTTGAGGAGTGGGGTTTTATTTTTTTATTTTGAAAAAGAGACAGATGAAAACAGGATGTGATGTGTTTCTGTAGCTTCGTCTCAGATTTCTATGTATTTGGTGTCTAAACAAGTCTTAAGAAGCGGGCTCAGTGATTTTTAAGATGGTTTTTTTCGTCGTGCAATGTGGCTAATATTCCAAAAGAATCTAAATTGTGTTTTTTCCTTGTAGTAAGTTCAAATATACGGCATTTTGTGCAACACAGAACAAAATACTCAATGTATTTATTTGTCCAGATTGATTATGAAACAACTTGCAGGCATTTAAATACATCTGTGAGCCACTGACTATAGGAACACATACAATACCAACAACATCCAGTATTGTCTGTAATCTCTGAGCCGCCCTTCTGACACCACTTAGTGTTTGTGTACATCTAAAGACAACCAAACTAACTAACTTACTAAATATGTGTAGCCAGAGTGCAATAATAATATATACTTGTGGAGAATATAGTAACATCCACACATAAAACAACCACACTCTTGTGTCCGTACATACTGTAGATCTACTATATATGATATAAACCCATTTTTATACGAGGATGGAGAGTGTTTCTATCTGGAGTGTTCATGCTCTCGGTACTGCCTGTGGCTGGAAGCAGTGTTCGGTACTGTTGATTTATTTAAAAGAGCCGACGGTGTTTTCTGACGAGGGACGTGCATCTCTCCTGAGGACTCAATCATTTGCCACCCCATGATTTTATTTTCCCCAGCTAACCCCCCGCCCCCCCCCCCGCCATTTTATCAGCATAGGACGACCATGTTTGTTCCCTTCTGCAGATCGACTCATGCGACCCCAAAGGTGTGAATGACAAAGAATGACGTGTTTTCTTACCAAGCCATACATTTATTCTGACACAGCACAATATGTATTTTATTCTATTTTGTGCACAGTCTGGTTAGGCACAGTTACACAAGAAGCATGCTTGTAACCTACTTAGGTACTACTGATTCCTCTCTTAAAGGCAGCTGGCCGGGTCGGCGTCTTTATTTCTTTTCTTATCAGCATGTCACGCGCACAACTCCTCAGTGATCTGAGTGAAAACCAAAGTGCTTTGATGCTGCAACTAAATCCCCACAGGCCCAGGATTTCATGTGCTAAAACTGTGTCCATCTCGATGGGTATTCAACGTGTTTGTCATTGATTAAGAGGGTAACATAGTGAGATGAGCTTCAGTTTGTATCCTTCAGCGCCGCCCCGTGATCGGTCGACATCCATCCAAAGTTAGATAAAGGTCGGCATGTTGCAAAGACAGGATGAACAGCTTGGACAGTGAAATCTGAAAAATGTGGCTGCTGGTGAACGCAGCTTGTTCATCTTTTGATCTCTTTTTTTCCACTTCTGACACGCAGAAGCGTGCCGGATTGTGAGGCGCCGTCCTCCCTCCTGCACACAGCCCCGGTTTACAACCTTTGAATACAGGACGTGCTCGGACACACTGTTATTGTGCAACTGCTTTGTCCCGTTTCATGTCCTCTTCCTGCACAGATTGTCAGGTTTTGAAGTAGTCTGAAGCCTCTTTTTTCTGTCTCGCTCCTATTTGACTTAGTGCGGACAACCCCGACCGACAGCATATTGCCATATTAATCGACACAGTTTGTTAGAGTGACTGCATAATTGTTCTTACAGATCTTTGGATCTCAGTATTTAAATCCTGTTTGTGAGGAAACAGTTTTGACTATTGCATGTTCTGATTTAAGAAGAAAAAAAAAAGATCTTTTGGGAAAGAATCATCTGGATGTTTTAGAGATTTTGATATTTGCATTTCCAGATGTTTCCATTTGTAGATTGACTACCTAATTGCACTGGGCTCTGACTAATTGGTATCTGATAAAATGCTGATTAAACGACCCCATTCTTTATTGTCCAATGCAATACTGGGTGGTTATTTCCTGTATGAGGACGGAGCTCCTCTTTATACAGTTTTATAGAGAGAAATGGAAACCTTGTTGGTTCTACTTTCTTCAGAACTGACGTTATTTAATGTTGAGGTTTTTCTCCTGCTACTCTAAACACGCTAGAACTCTGGTGATGGTGAAACTAATGTATATTGGATGTAGGAGTAGCCTCGGCCCCGATGCTCTGGAACGCTCGGATGCGTATCGTTGAGAAAGCTTGTGCTCGGTTCACGCTGAGCTGGTCCGGCCTCGCAGTGACACCAGACTCCAGAAGGTTCAAACTGTGATAGAACTTGACTTTGATGAATCAGAAGCCTTGTGTTTTCTTTCTTTCTTTCTTTCTTTTTAATTTATAACCTTTCAGTGATGGCCCCCGGGCAACCCCCCACCCCCCAAACCCCCCCAAGCCTTACAAGGAGGGGTGTGTTCTATCTATCTGTCAGACGAGAGCCAAGGTGTCTGCAATAATAAGCCCTCCGTTATTCCCTGTGACAGAGGGAGAAGGGAGGAGAGGTGTTTAAAGGCTCGACACACAGTCGGACTCTCTGCATTGTATCGTCGCTGATTATTGTGTGATGACCGACCGTTGTCCTGAAGGATGTTTCCCTGTCCATTAAAAAATACAAGATTTTTTTATTCCTGATACACGTCTGTTTTATTTCCTGTGTTGGTGTCGATGGACCCATTGATGATAAATACCTGCTGTGTAGAGCCGTGTGTCAGCCAGTATTCACTTACTGCAGACACATGAGTATTTATTGCATATGTAAGGTAATAAGAAACAGACACTGTTTCACAGTCTCCACTAGAGAGCACTGCCACGTTTATCTTGCCACTCTTCAATGTTGCACTCGTATCACAGTGTGATGAAAACAGATGACAACAGAAGAGACCAAGATATTCTACACTGAAGGACAAACTCCCATTTCAAGGACTAAACTAACTCTTATAGTATTCACTGATATAATTGTTGGAACAAGGAGCCTACTGGACAAACTGACAAAGGCAGACGTGGTTTTCAGCTGATTCCAGTATTCAATTTACAAATGATTGGTCAAAGTTGGCCAATTGCTTCAAATGTTGCTCTATGATAAGGTAAGTAGATATGGAACTTGATATGGTAAGTTGTAGTTGTTTTCGTGTTCTTCCTCCGGGTCCCTGCCTGTGTCTGTGTGGTCAAAGACGTGGTGGATGTGCTTGCAGCAGAGTGAGGGACTGAGACACACGAGTCATTAGTTACATCCTAAACAGTATGAGCCAATCAGATCATCTGGATGCTGATTGGTGGATCCTTCCTTTTTTTTCTCACTGTGTTTTTGCTGGGTCAACATCCCAAGAAAATGTTAAATGTTTAATTTTAATTCCTGACTTCTTCTGTTTTGTTGTTTAAAAATAAAAAAGTTATAAAACAAAACTCCTTTAAGCCCCAGTTCTACCGAAAGCCGGATGTCCCCGGATCACCTCGGATAAAAAGAGGTGAGAACCGGGGTGATCCGGGAAGGAAATCGTCCCAGATGACAACACATTTGACATGTTTCCCGGTTCTACTACGGTTCTACTATGGTTCCGCCACGGATCACCCCTGTTCAAGCCTGGTTCATCCCGGATGACCACGGTTTGACCACGGATCCGCATGGTTTGACCACGGTTCAACTACGGATGCGTCACGGATGCGTCCCGGATGAAGCGTCAGGGTATAAATAGTTCTGATTTTCAGAGACAAAATCACTCGAAAATATTTGAAAGGACAACAACATGCCGGAAATTAAACCCAAGAAGAAGGCGATGACTGCTGCAAAGAATAAAGCTGCTGCTGCTGCAGCAGCAGAAGAAGAAAAGAAAAGAAGAGAAGAATCTTCCTCAGACGACAACAACACGCCGAAAATTAAACCCATCCGGGGTGTCAACTAGCTCCCGTTTCATCCCGGATTAACACGGTTATGCTACGGTTCATCCCGGTCCTACTACGGTTCATCCCGGTCCTACTACATTTCTTCCCGGATGTGTTACGATCAACGCCGCCCCCCTCTCCATTCCCGGATGTCCCCGGATCACCCCGGATGTTAGTTGTACGTCCGACGAGCCGCTCGTCTTCCCGGATACGCCACGGACGGCCGCGGATGGCCACGGTTTTACTACGGTTCATCACGGAACGTCCCGGACTGACTACGGTTTCACTACGGTTCCACTCCCGGATGACCCCGGATCTGATCCGTAGTGTATCCGGGGACATCCGTAGTATGTCCGGCTTTCGGTGGAACTGGGGCTTTACCGTCCACAGTGTGCTTGTTTGATGAGGATAGATCAGTGGGCAATGTGATACATGACAAAGGATTTTCAAAAAGCTTGAATCTGAATCCCGTATATGACAAACCCATTTCATTTTTTGGATTGTTTATCTCCAGTTCTAACCCAAATAAAGAAATCGCTCATTATTTTTATTGGGATTTGCAAAGCAGGGAATAAACCTCACAACAGGCTTAATTAAACGTCACTACAAGAGGACTTAAAAAAGCATAAAAACACTGTTATTATTTATTAACTTTTTCAGTCCTGATCCAGAAAGCTGAGTACCGATCTGGTCCCAGTGTTTAATTAGTGAGCTGTGTGCCTCACTGTGTGGAAGTGACTGATCGTTCTTCTATGTGTAAGTCGACGTCAGACTTGACAAACGTTGTAGGTAAGTAAGAGAACCACTAGGTGTCACTGTTTGATTGTTTAATGAGGACAGAGTTGGTGAGAGGGCCATGAAGACTGTTCAGTGCATCAATGAAGATACTCATAACTGAATATACACTTTTAGAGGTTCAATGTCTTTAATAAGGAGTATTTCTTCTCCTACATTTATTTTCTAGTGTAACGGAATTACATGATCTTTTACCAAACTGTCCGTTTGGTTCGGCACCAAAGACCAGTGAGTACATCATGATTGGCCCAGAGAGGAGCAATCAGCCCCGAGGAACCGCCGACGGTGTTTTCGGGCCCGTGGGATCACATGCGTTTGCTGCACCATTCTTGCCTCATGACTTTTGGATCCGCTCCTACAGTTCATCCATTCAATGCAACAATAGATGGTGCTGCTGAACACCATCCGTAGTGGAAATGTGACTGTGCTCGGCCGCTTTGCGTGCATGTGTGTTTGTTAGTGAGGCAATGTCAGTTGTAATATGTTCCTGTGAGAAGTAAAGGTCAAGATGACAGATTCTCAGAAGAAATAGAAAGCCTCCCGCCCCTCCTCCTCTGACACGAGCCACGCTGCTCATAGCTATTCTTTTAAAATGCCACCATTTATGCAAGCCTTTGTCTGGTTAATGGATTTACCTGTTGCAGATTGAATTTTAATTTATGCCCCATTTCTTAGAAATCAGTCTTTGGCTTTGTGTACACTGCCTTTTGATGTGTCAACAGACACATTCTGGGTTTGAATGCAGCTCTGCGTCTCCGCCATTGAAACTAGCTTCAGACTTTGGCTGCGACCATTAAAGAAACATCTGTCTTTTTGGCTTACACTCCCTCTGAAGCGTGGTTTAAAACGACAGCCTCGCAGATAGATTCACACTCATCTCCATATGCCGCTGCACTTATCTGCTCTTCAAACAAGTCTGTCACCTGGTAACAGTCTGCTGTCAGGCAGCCAGGTCTTCCATCTTCATGGTGCAACGAAACGTCCGCCGTTAATTGGATATCCACATTTGGCTGTTGAGCAAAACGCCCCACAACTTTGGTCATACCACTCTTCAAAAAGTTTCCTCCCTCAGCACCTGCTTGGAATCTGTGTGAAGCCACTTTGTCAGGTGGTGGTGTGATGACTTTGTCAGTTAGAAAGCCACAGAGGAAACGTGGCATCCAATGGCAGCCGGGCAGTGAGGCTCGGCTGGGAAGCCTGGGTGTAAAACACTGTTACAGTGAGCAACTTCACTGATGGAGCGTCCTAGAGCAGGAATTTGAAGGGGGGGGGGGGCGTGAAAAGAAAACAAGGATCAATAAAATATAACAAAAGTCTGTTGTTGGTTAAAGAAGGAAGCGGCAGCTATAGAGGGCTTATGCCGATGGAAAGTTAATTAGGATGCTTTTTTATTGTGGACAAACAAATAAAATGTATCCACTGAACTAAACAACAGTCAGAACAAGTGACGTAGTATTTAATATGGAAAAAGTCACCTTATGGTGGGCGGGAAGTGTTTGGGTCCAACGAACCCTGGACTTTGAACCCTGAGACCCGTCTCCGACCTGGTTGTGGTTTTGTTGCTTAAACCTAACTGTTGGTGGTTTTGTTGCTTAAACCTAACTGTTGGTGGTTTTGTTGCCTAAACCTGACTGTTGGTGGTTTTGTTGCTTAAACCTAACTGTTGGTGGTGTTGTTGCTTAAACCTAACTGTTGGTGGTTTTGTTGCCTAAACCTAACTGTTGGTGGTTTTGTTGCTTAAACCTAACTGTTGGTGGTTTTGTTGCCTAAACCTGACTGTTGGTGGTTTTGTTGCTTAAACCTAACTGTTGGTGGTGTTGTTGCTTAAACCTAACTGTTGGTGGTTTTGTTGCCTAAACCTAACTGTTGGTGGTTTTGTTGCCTAAACCTAACTGTTGGTGGTTTTGTTGCCTAAACCTGACTGTTGGTGGTTTTGTTGCTTAAACCTAACTGTTGGTGGTTTTGTTGCCTAAACCTAACTGTTGGTGGTTTTGTTGCTTAAACCTAACTGTTGGTGGTTTTGTTGTATTAACCTAACTGTTGGTGGTTTTGTTGTATTAACCTAACTGTTGGTGGTTTTGTTGCCTAAATGTTGCAGAATCTGAGACTTGAGACAAGGAGGCTTTTCCTGAACAATCCTCGGTGACACGACATAGCAGAAACCTGCGGCCGCGACTCAAGCTGAGTAAAACGACAGGTTAAAGCACTCCACTGGGACACTACTCAAAGTGTTCTCTTATTGCACAACGTCTTCACTCAGCCCCAAGGGATCCGTTTCAGACGGCCTCCCACATAACAGGAGAAACAATTGGATAGCCACTTACCTGTTCAGAAAGACACTTGTCTTAACGCTCTCTCAGGAAATCAGAGTTATCGTTTTCTTCATTATGATTCTGATTATGTTTCTACAGTCCACGGTCCACATCAAGACAAAGCTATGAGACTGAGTTGCTGTACCACATGGACTATAACTATTGTCTATCCTATTGATGAGCATTATTTCATTTCTACTCTTTGATCTGGTCCTTGTTTCATTCATTATGAGGTCTACATTTTTATTAGTATACATATGTAGGTGTCTAAATACAGTCATTAATGATGCTACAACTGGTGTCGCGTTACACTTTGGTGTAAAACTTAAACTGCACCTTTTCCAACAAGTAAAAGATTTTTGATGACAAAAAGCAACAACAAAGACAACCTGGGCTTGGTGGCATATAGCTGAGAGTTCACCGAACAAACTATGCCGTGGTGCAGGAAAAGGTCAAGATTAGTGGTATTTCGTGAGGCAACCAGTGGCGCAGTAACAATCAGGGATGAAGTCATGCTGCTTAGGGAAGTGGACTCATTTCAGATCTCATCATATTATTCCATTGGTGGCTAATGAGGCTTATAGGTGCTCGGCCTGGAAACCCTCAGAGAAAAGTCTGGGCGGATGCTGAATACCTGACATTGTGTGCCGCTGAGTTTAAACACAAAATAAGAACGAGGAGTTGTTTCACTTCAATGATTACATTGCGATGAGATTCCAAATGAGCTGCGAGGAGCTGAAACTGATTATCTCCAGAGTCCATTTCAGGAGTTCATTTGCAAAGTACTGGATATCAATTTAGGGGGACATTAAGTTCATTTATATTTTGAAATGTGGAACTTTTCAACAAAGAACATCATTTAGTCTTCATCCTTATTTTTGTTATATTTCTGTGTTGTCATTAATTTACTGTATATAGATGAAAGTTCTTCAGGTGTTATTAGAAGAAGAAAAGTTTTAGCGTCTTCGTGTAGTATATGTGTGAGTGTGTGTGTGTGTGTGTGTGTGTGTGTGTGTGTGTGTGTGTGTGTGTGTGTGTGTGTGTGTGTGTGTGTGTGTGTGAGTGTGTGTGTGTGTATGTGTGTGTGTGTGTGTGTTGATTATGTGTACTGTTCTTGTATGGATTTGTATGTGAGAGAGAGAGAGAGAGAGAAATAAATTAGGAATTTATTTTTGTTATCAGATTACTGCATCTGAAAAACCACGGGAAGTACTGAATGATACTCTCAATAAAAAGATTAGGAAATATAAGGGAAACTAATTGATCGCCGTGTGTGTGTGTGTGTGTGTGTGTGTGTGTGTGTGTGTGTGCGTGTGTTGCACACCCCTTGAGGCCATTATGTCTCCCAGACAGCTGTTTGGTGACCTGATAACACCCCTCGACTCCCTCCCCCAGCATGTCACACACACACACACACACACACACACACACACACACATGGCAGCCCAGCATGTCTGCTATCCTCAAGCCATCACACACACACACACACACACACACACACACACACACTACCACAATCACATGCAGACACCTTCAGTCCCACACATGTCCAGCGTTGTCCATTCGTAGCTGGAGACAGAACACACAGACCTCCTGAATTGTTGTTTTTTGACCATCACAAGGGTAAGAACAGATTATTCTCGGTGGTTCATGAAAGAGACATGCACGAGGACACCAGGGCCAACTTGCTGTACCGAGGCCAGTTAGCCGGTAACCCCCCCCCCAGAAAAAAAACACACTGAAATGCAGACAGCTCTGGGAGTTTAGGCAAAGGATTTGACAAATAAGCAACATCCAGTACTGCAAACTCCACCCTAAAGGTCGCATTACACTAGAAAAGAACCGGGTCATACTCCATGTTCATAGCTGTCTGCTGCAACAGTCGAAGGGAGACGCAACATCGTTGAAATATAGGGATACAAGAGTATGTTTTCTCACCTGTCTCACCTGGAAGACCTTCAATTGTTGCACTTTGCTGGTGATGGTCAAAAAAAGATAGAGAGAGAAGTTTGAATCCCGGGTCCTTTGTCACCTCCGCACAGAATGTCAGATTGATTTTTTGGGGAGTAAACTGGCACCGTTAACACTTCCAGGGAAGTGCTGCCACAGGAAACCAAAGGAGCTAGATTGAGCTATAGGCTCCTGTGTTCCTAAAATAGTTAATCCTTCAGCAGATAATTAGGGTTTCATGGGATTTTGCCAATCCCATGTGTTGGTTTTTGTGGATTTCAGCAAATCTTGTGACAATGTTACCTCTGTAATGCTAAAGGACTTGCTGCAGGCATTATGAGAGCTGAATTAGCCTCATTAGCATTTAGTCGGATGCTCTCGTAGTGAGGATGTGCCATGCCCCCTTTTCCTGTCTGTGATATTCATGTTCAAGAAGGTGCAGCCAAACTGTCTGGAAAGAGTCCAATGTGAAGGCATCAGGAGGCCATCTGATACCGTCCTTCTGGCTTCAGTGGACCGCGATCGCTGATCTGCACGAGAGCGGTTTGCGACTGAGTGTGACAGCGGTCAGAGTGGGGAAAGCACCTTCACACCAACATGCTGATGTCTGTAAGTGGTTCCACCTGTGGTGGAAGTTACAGGGGTTTTCTTCTTGACCCGTTGTCTCTACAACCCTGACCCAGATGAGCAACGTACAGGGTTACAAGTTTCATGGTTATTTTGTTGTCATTGGAAAGGCAGATTACACGGTTCTTTCTGTACAAAGGAAAATGTGACTCATGACTTAGCTGTTATCTTGTGAAACCGAAAGGTCATTAACATGATCTTTAACGAAGATGAAGATCACTGAACGTGTTTAAACAACAAAGAAAATATTTTGTATACACTTTATAAATCTTTTAATGGCACTCTAAATAACATCACAAGCATTAGAATGGCAGCGTTGTGGGCTACTGTACAAATGAACACAAAGACTTTGCAAAGTGTAAAGTTTGTGTGTGCTCTCATGGCAGCCGTGGTCATGGTAGACTGGTGATCTGTCCAGTGGATTTCTTTATACGGGACTAACAGGGTCTGCGTTCAGTATACCCTCCAGCTTACTGACTAATAACTGGAAATGACAAACAGGTCACTGGTCAGATGTAGGCTATGCATCTCCATACATGCGTCAAATCAATACTGAAAGATTTTCTGACCAGGCAGACTACAATGCACTGTGGGAGGGTTGCGCAATCAGCCTACGGAGACACTGTGTGGAAGAAAATGCCAAGCCATGAGAATATTGTTATTACATTATAGGGAGGGGGAATACTTCTGTGGTGCCCGATAGTTTCAGAGTCTCAGAGACTTCATGGTACTTCACTGCATTCTTATTTCCTGCACTAAGAGGCCACTTCTCTAAATGCTCTGAGGTATTAAAATGTAATCCCCGCAACCACCTTAATGTGATGTGTTGTACTTGACAGAACATTTTTAATCATTGCAGTATTTTCTAATAAGTCTTCCCTTATGCTCTGGACTGCCTTATGACGCTTCACTGGTATCCCAGCAGTATTCCCGTATAGGGACACAGCCGACTACAATGTGTTTGTGATAGTGAGGCCACAGTAACCTGACTGAGCCGTATGGCGTTTCTAACGTCACAATGGCATTCTGGGACATTTCAAACACATCTTTGCTACTTGCGGGTTTGCTGTGGTCGTCGTTGGTGCAACCTGTCCTCGTGGGATCACTGCAGCTCTTTATTCCACAGGAGCGGGGTCGCCGCCTGTTTCTTTACTCTCCCTTGAATACATGTGTGGTTCAACTCCCGATAATGAATTCTATTATAACTTAAAAAAAAAAAAAGATTTATAGTACATCCACACACTGAAAGAGAACCAGTGACCAGTACACACACACACACACACACACACACACACACACACACACACACACACACACACACACACACACACGCTGACTTCTTTGAGCCTCTCCAGTCATTTGATGGTCGTTTGCTCAGTCAGGTGTGAGTTGTGACTGTTAAAGCCATTTGTGGAGCCAGTATTAATGCATGTATCGTAACACCCCCCCCCCCCTCTCTCTCTCAT
>JAVDOI010000043.1:291577-464077 GCA_032191485.1 Leptoclinus maculatus | reverse complement strand
ACACACACACACACACACACACACACACACACAGATGACACACATACACACACACACACAGATGACACACACACAGAGGCAGGCAGCGTCAATAAAAAGCCCAGCGCTGTGAGAGGCCGCCGGCACTCAACTCCCCCCCACACACTCCCCCCCTCCCTCCTGCCACTGCGATTAGCGGAGGCTGGCTGGCTGGGGAGAGGCGCCCCTCTGTTATCTGGGGCGGTGGCAGCCTGTGTGTGTTGAGAGAGAGAGAGCGAGAGCGAGAGCGAGAGACAGGAGAGGGAGAGATTAATTTAACTCTTTCGGGGCCGGATCGCAGCGCTTGAAGCTCCGCTCGCTTCTGCTCTCCGCTCAGCAGCAGCAGCACAGCCGAGCTGTTATGAGACAGGACGCAGGGGAAAGAGGGATACAACACGCGATCCTCAAGAAGTAGCCGTCCAATAATTGAATTAAAAAATTATAATAATTGTTAATTGCTGCCATAATTTAGACCGTGATATAGAAATATTGGATTTAAAAAAAAAAAATACTTTTGCTCTGAGTTTGGTTGGGGGAATGCTTTTGGTGGGTGTGGGGTTCTGCTGTGGGGTTAAATGTATTTCTAAAATCCTGGGTATGTCCCTGAATGTAAGGCGATGGCTGCATCTTAAAAAGGTAACAATCTGTGCAGGAGCCAATTAGTGACGAGGATCCCGAGGGACATTTTGAAACAATCGTTCATGTAAATGGTCAGAATACTCTCATTTTAGAATTTGACACTTCGGTTTAACATTGCCACTTTTAGACACATTACTAAACTCATAGTTTAAGCATCCAAATCATTTTTTTTAAATGATCATTTAATCCACTGCTTCATCAGGTTGATCTCAAGATAGACTTGAAACCAATTAGAGTACTACACCACGCAAGCCTTTAAAGGTCTTTGGAAACCGCAACATTATCACCACAATGTCGAGCTTTGAAAACTAGAATTTAGTTTTCACACACGTGTGGTGTTTGCAATTACTTATAGAGAAACTTTGTTCAGCTCTAACAAATAAATAATGAATCACAGATTCAAGGTCAGTGTCACGATGAGAGTGAGGAATCCAGAGATCCATAGTGTAATAATGTAAACTACAGATACTTTGGTGTTGGTTTGTACACTGGTAACGGGTTGAAACAAATATGGGATAAATTCCAGTTACCATTCATTGAATGTTGTGGTGTTGTGTAATTGCCCGCTCACTGATTGGCCGGACTAACCTGTTTGAGGGGCCCAGAGGCAACAATTGGAGCTGAGCCACTCAATCTTTTGGGGGAAGAACAATAGTCCTTTGGAAATAATAGTTATACATTTTGTTTCTGCAGAGCCCCTGAACTCAATGGAATTAATAATAATAATGTATGGAAAGGCTGCACCACTGATTTTCTTATTGTCAACAAACCCAATAGGTGTTGTTTAAAAACCCACTGAACAGCCACACGTTTCTTCAATGAACACGACCACTGTGGTTCATTTGGAGTCCAACCCACACACACATCCTGCTACATGGCTCAACAGGGCACCAAATGTGGATTCATCCACAACTGAAAATAGTCCCCGACAAATGAAAGATTTACTTCTGTTTAAGGTTTGCTAAAGACTACACGTGCCCAATTGAGCCTTTAAAAAAAATTAAACTTTACATTTATTTTCGAGCTAAACATTAATTTCAGTACAAAGTGCCACAGACAGAGAACGGAAGTTGAAAGATCCTGAAAGATGAACACGTTGTTGGTTTTAGTCTTCCACGGGATTTGTTGACAATAGGAAAAGTGTAGAGTAAGTGCAGACTTTTGAGGCAGCAGCACGTGGGCTGAATCTTAAATCTCTGAAAAAACATTTACGTTTTTGTGTAATACAAAATTAGCTTTAGCAGCCGATTCGCATCTTACTCATACGCCACTCCTTTACGTCTATACATGTCACCCAAAATACGGCAGTTCCGCACATTCTTGCAGACCTGTAAATCTCCCGTTCAGAACCAGCAGCCTACAGAGCAAATGGCTAATTAAAACATTCGACGTATAAAAGTGCTAAACGCGAGAACTTCCAGTCAATTATTTATACTTTTAAGGCTGAAATCTCCCCATTAACCTTCTCCAGCCTTATATTTAGTGCACGCGGCGGGTGAGCCGAGTTTAGGAGGGGGCTGTACCCCCCTTGCCTGTAAACACTGCTCTGGGGGGCTCTAATAGACAGCAGCCGAGGCTCCCGGTGGGAAGCCGCGCAGGGGGAGCGACAAACACCAATCCGGGCCTGCCTCGCTATCGCTCCGAGGCGACAGCTCCGGCTTGTTTTTCAGCCAGCGTCTGGGCTGCTGCTGTCGCCTCTCCCTCCCCCCTCTCCCCCCTCTTCTCTCTCTCTCTTCCTCTCTCTGTGCGTCACAGCTAGGTCATGGCCGGACTCCAACAATGGCTCCGGTTTCTCGAGCCACATGCACATGCGCAAACACACACACACACACACACACACACACACGTGCGCGCACAGGCACACAAACACTGATCTGACAAATGATAGGGTGGCGAGGCGAGGCGAGCTAATAGCAGGCAGCGCGCCTGCCGACATGCCCGTGGGCCGCGGGGTGTTAAATTGTATCCAATTACGGCGCATGCGACGATATGAGAGAGGGGGGGGGGGGGGTAATAATTCTTCTTGCGTGACAGGGAGATTCGCTTATTTTTCCCGGGCTCTTTATGTGGAGGCGGGTGCGGGGCTCGAGACGCTCGAGCCTCCGCGGAAGTGCCGCGTGGAGGGGGGAAAAAGTCTAGCTTTTCTGGAGGACATGGCGCGCGTATTTCATTAATCAAAATCCAGTTAACCAGATTTGGAGACACGGGGGGGGGGGGGGGGGCAGCAGGGTCCGACCAATAATTAATATCCATTATTTAAGCAGCCCAGGTCTAAGAGGCGTCTTAAGCGCGCACGCGCACGCACGCGCGCACACACACACACACACACACACACACACACACACTCTAACAGACACTTCGCAGGAGGCAGGGGAAGGGGCACAAGAGGGAATGAGGGATTGCATGAATGTGAAAATGAAATAAACACGCCCAGTCTCAGCTTTGTTATGAAATGTCTCTGCTGCTCATTTATTTGATGGGAGTGCACAGTCAAGTAAAATCAGCAACAGTGCCAAAAGAGGGGTAGGGGCACGGTGCACGTGAGCGTGAGCGTGAGCATGTGTGATACAGTGGTGGGGGCTCTGTGAACTGCAAACGAAAGTTGCACTCTGGCATTCACTGCCGCCCCGGCAGAAGAGCTCGACAACTCAAGGGTAAAAAGGGGGTCAAGTGTCGGTTCATTAGTTCAACTTGTCAGAGGCAGCTGACAGGCGGCAGCTCGCGCCCCGACAGTGATGGAACCACCTCGACGTGTGTGAAAAAAACAACGGGCTGAGGTGGAATATATAGCGACTCTATTATCCCGCCAATCACACCTCAGCTATATGCCCCCACCCCCTTCAGCGCCACGGACAAGGGCCACGAGGCGATGAACCGTCAGAGGCTGTTGCTTCGTCATCGTTTCCAAGAAGGCCCCGCGTGTCTGCGTCGACTAGTGAGATGTTTTATTTTTAGTTCATAGCTTCCATGTATTGAATCTTCCTCGACTGTCTCCGTGAGAGCAGCAGGTTTTTGGACCAAACCTCACATTCCGGTCCAAGGCACGTACAAAAATAGAGCGTACACTATATATATATATATATACACAGATACACACACGTTGATAAATACAGTGCAACAAACAAATGTAGTATTCCATAAAAAAACAAAACAATACAAACAGTCTTTCAAAGTAATACTTGTGCGAAACGTTGCAACAACAGTGATATCATAAGATGAAACAAGGGAACACAGATACTGTCCGAAGAAGGAGAGACCACCAAAGTCTTCTTCCTGTATTGACACACAAGGTGTTTTTAAAAGGCCCGTTTTTCACCCCCCCGTAGAGAAGTGAAAAGGTAATTGCTGTGAATGCTAAACTAACACCTTGTATGATTGCCTTTCAGCCATTCTTCACATTTTCGTGGTATGCCAAAACGCTGCAGAATGCTGGAGTTGTTGTTGGACCTTTGGCTCTGCAGCAGACGCCTTTAACATCAGGAGGATCTTTAGAGCCGCTCCTCTCTCCTCGTAGTGTTGCAGGGAGCTGCAGCTCTGCTCAGTATGTGTGTGTGTGTGTCTTTAGGTTATTAAATAGTAAAGGATGGGGATTAATAATGGAACCTGACAGCTCATCTCCGCCTTCTATCTGCCCGACTGTCCCCCCAATCTTTTCCCTTCCACCCCCCCCCCACCTCTTGTTCCTCCCTCTCGGTTTCTAATCCGCTGCGTCTCTCTCTGGCTGCGACCCTCCTTCGGGCTGCTTCCCTCCAGCTCTTTTCTCTCCCTCCCTCTCTGTCTCTCCCTCCCTCTCTCTCAGGGCCCTCTGTCTTTCAGAGTCATGTCAGGAGAGTAGAAGAGCACGTTGGTGTCATCGTCGTCGTCATCGCTGAGGTCAACCAGGTCAGCCTGTGTGTAGCGCACCGCCCCGGGGTGGTACTCTCCGATCCGAGTCCTGTCACACAGCCGCGACTGCAGAGCCAGCTGGAAAACAGGCACACACAAGCAGAGTTTGAAATCAACACACACTGTTTTGTACCGGAGTAAAGAGTGCGTTCGCACAAAACCGGCTAATTTAGCCCCCCCCCCCCTTCGATCTGGCCAACCATTTGCACTAAGCTGCCGTTTCACACACTCGAGGACGGTCTCCTGGGTTGATACATGTGAAAACGACCGGCCGTTCACACATGCAGGAGGCGAGACAGGCTGCCGCTCACTTGTCGCTAAGACGCAAAAGATCGCAGTGAGCGACCCGGAGAAGTTGAGAAAAGGTTCCACTTTGTGCTAATGTCCTCTGACACGCTTGTTTTTGACTCCCTCTGGAAACTGAAGCACAGTTGTTTTCATTTTCTACTCCACTCAACGACATGAAAGTACCGTACTTCAAACAAAATGGAGGAAAAGCGTGCTGTCACGGTCAATGGCACTCAATATGATGCAACTTCAGGGAACTATCGGGACTTAAATAAGAGAAAAAATGTGAACATGAACGGCTTTGTCGTGCACCAGTGGCCAATCAGATCTCCAGTAATGATGTAATTCACATGCATGAGGGAAAAAAGACTTGCAAGCCTCAGGCTCATGAGGGGGCCAGTATGCTCTGTCAGAACAGCGTATAGCCTGGGAGACCCCCCCCCCCACACACACACCCTTCTGACATCGTGTTGGGGGGGCACTGTGTCCCACCATTTATGCAACTTTTTGAAACAGACACCTACACCTCACTTTACGACCTCAGGTGAGACATGAGCCAGAGTTTGAACTCCTCTCTCAAGCTGTCTTTTTATTATTATTTACACAACAATTTCACTTCATGACTTACCATGTGAACAACCAAGTGCACCCCTGCAGCCCTTTTTGCACAGAGAATCTGCAACTCTGCCATAAAGGAGACGCGCCATTATGTCGGCTTTGCTTTTTGACACTGAACCCACCAACGGCGGCACAACGCTCCTCCGGTGTGTGATTTAAGATAGCATGCTGGCATTAGGGGCCGATCACACCGAGACGCAGCCCTAGAAACGCGTCACCCTAGAAACCATTGTTTTTGGAGTGTGCTACGTTTTTCAGGGAGTTTTAGATGCGCATAAAAGTTTACATATATTTAACTTTTCAGTGCCAGACCATAGACTGTATATAAGAAGTGGACGTAGTCACCGTGACGATTTGAACCCTCGAGTTCGGCGATTTCGTCGTCGCCATCTTGGATTACGGCGGTCACCGTGTTGTTGTTTTTTTGTAGCAACCAGTGAACGGAAGTGACCATATTTGGAATGCGGAGGAGTGACCTAGAGACGCCGTATACGGCTCTGGTAGCGTCAGCGTATTCTGCTTTATGGTCTATTTGACCATCTATGGACCATCATTCACTAAATGAACATCATGCTGTATTGAAGAAGACTTGAAACACAAATGTCCCGCCTTGAACAGGCGTGTGTGAAAGGTGCTTATTGATGAATTCCAGGAGAGACTGAGTCTGAAAATGTGCGTCTCATATTTAATCAATATCGCCTCTACCCCCTCTTCATGACGGCCACTTTGTTACTCCGCCTTCGAGTGTGGCCATACGAAAAACACTTCCTACAAAGTGGTTCTTTTCTAGCATGACCCAACACTTGTGAGAGGAAAGAGAGAGTCTGCTACTTTGACTTTGAGTTTGTGTGAACTATGGCGGGGTGGAGCATACGGACGACTTTAGGGTGATTTCACACCTGTAGTCCGGTTCATTTGGTCTGGACCAAAGGGAAACACTGAACACTGCTGCATTTTAGTTCTGCTTCGGTTCCTGTTCACACTGACGTTTTACGAATGAACCAAGAGGAGTTAACGTGAAGTTGGCTGATTGGACAGTTCTGGTGATCGTCATCCTGCATCATCAGGACAGAAGTTCGTGAAGCACTTTAAAGCTTCTGATGACGATATTTATATTTAGAGTCACAAAGACCTCACGTAGAAATAACTGATGATTAGCAGTATTGGTGTTATTAGACTGCAAATCGATCCAATGATGATGATTAATGACCAACAGGTGGAGACAACACTGTTCAAAAGCCCCTTCACCTGCTCACAGATGACTGGTGTGAACGTCAGGGAGCGCACGGACACGAGGCGTCTGTACAGTAATGACTCGGGGCTGATGGCTGTGGGATCGCTGTCACACACTTGGACTTAATGGACAATAGACTTAATGAACTGACAAAGTACACAGAGTCGGATACGAGCACAGCTTTTAAACAGGGAACATACCGGTGCTGACGTGCACACCTGTTGATTTGCATAAATAGGTTTTGAAACTGCTGTCCGCCTGCTTAACAGGTGACTTTAATGACCCGCAAAGAAATCGCTAATTAATCGAGTTTGTTTGACAACAGGAACAGAATAATATCTGCACGAGAACAACCAAAGTGAATTTCTACTGTTTTCAAACACAGCAGGTGATCACAGAGAGTAGAAGAGGGCGGAATGTTGAAAGTAAGAGAGTCCAGGCTATCAACTACTCCTCAACACCAACAATGATAAGTATATCTTACGATGAGTTACTGCATTAGTTACTGTGCGCTTTCCTGCGAACGTCCAACAACATGTGTACATTTCCACTCGTTAAGCAGTCTTTTCAAAATGAACTATGAAGAGTGATCATCATACCTGCTAAGCATCGGCACGTTAGCAATGTCCTTGTGCAACAATTCGTATATCTTACATAAAGTTACACATTTTTCGTGCGTTTTACCCAACAAAGACAGCAACACGTGTCAATTTCCACTTGTCACATGCATACGGTCTTTATGTGAAACAACACCGTTAGGTTTAGGCAACAATACTTCTTGGTTAGGTTTAGGGGAAGACCTTAGAATAAAATGTGCGTTGCCTTCTCTTTTCACATGGGTCTCGTGGCTGAAAGATAAGTGTTTGTTGGACCCACCCACCTCCTGTCCCCCCCGCCCCGCGTGGGCTTTTGCGGTCTTCATATTTCCTTGTTCACGATTCCGTCGATAACATACAAAATGATTTCCGTGAATTACGGCGCATAGTTTCCGTACGGTATAGCTCGGAACGCTGGACGAGAACAGCCTGTCTGATACACGACAGCTGTGAGGCACAGTGTGAATGTTTACTGGCCGAAAAAAGGACAACAAAGAAACGATCTTTACAAAAAACGACCTGCGGCGACATGTTGTTTACACACAACATTTTGTTTTTAATGAGCTGGCTCGGCGAGGACGTACTCTAAGACTGCAGCGACAGTGAGACCTGTGGGGATCGGGAGCAGCTTTCTCCTGCATGCATACACACACAGAGGAAGAAGACGACGACGAAGAAGAAGAAGAAGAAGTGAGCTCATTGCAGAGCTACAGGCGGTTCGAGCTGCATGGCTTGAATGCAGATCAATATCAGGGAAGGAAAAGAGTGGAAGAAGAGGGGGGGGGGGTACACAGGTGGGAGGCAGACGCAACACAAAGGAGAGCGGCAGAAATAATGTAAGAGATAAATGCCAGAGATGCTGTAACAGGGTGAAGGGAACAGCAGAGGCATGGGAACACACACGCATACAGTACAGAGAGATAGAGATAGGAGAGTCGAAGACTGCGAGGAAGAGAGGGAAAAAACAACGGAGGACTAGAAAAGAGCGAGAGACACGAGGCAGAGAGGCAACATGCACACGAGACGCCAGAAATCTGGTTTTCACGGGTGATTAGGCGAGGTGAGCAATCAGAGGAGGTGAGTTTAGTGTAAGTTGTAGTTGCAGACTGCTGAGGGAACAAGAAGGGGTGGGAGTCTTTGGTTTGATGTAGATTTTCACAATTCAATACACAGCAAAGAGGCACTATTGTTTGGACTCTTTCTCCAAACCATCCACTCACGTTTGCAGTCTGCTAACTCGCAGCAGTTCAGCGAAATGGTCCTAAAGAAGGTCACTGTCTGACCAAACAGAAGAAGCAGGCGTGTGGGAGTATAAAGCTTTTCTTTCTTTTATTTGAAAAAAAGTTAGAATTTGAAGACATGCTGCACGTCTTCTGGCTGAAGGAGAATAATGAGATGAAAACAATGTGTAAGCTCTTTTCTAGAAGCACAGGTCGGTCTATGTGTTTCGGGGTGCTCTGCTGTGCTGATTTTAACATTACATCTCAATCAGCGGAGAACACCCGGGTCATCAGGGTAATTCGTACGTTTACCGCAAATGTAGCTAGGCAGCTAGCTGGGGTATGTAGGAAGATGACGTTCCCATTTTAAATCCCGTATTCAAAGCTGTGGCTGGTTGTTAGATGGCAGCTCATCTCCGCCTTCTTGTTAACACCAAACCCGTTTGAGTACCTGAACACGTACATGTTTGGCTACAGGTGCAGGTCTTTAAAATGAAATAGAATAGAAATATCAAATGAATCTCCATAGACTAGACCAAGGGACAAACAACTGCGACCCCCACTTCCCCCGCACTCACTGAGCTTCAACATGAACCTTAGTTTTTTAGCCTGCATTTGTTTACATTTAGGAACATTAAAGGCACAATGGTTATAAATTGTAGACACAACAGTCAAAGTTAGCCCCTCCTCTTCCGCTTAACGAGGGTTACGGTGCTCGCCAACGCCGTTTACGCAGCTTCCTGCGTGTTCACGATCTGGCACTCGATCGCTAGGTTTTTATAGAGATTGACGCTCAGAAACCCAATACAGACACCGCCACACACCTCTAGTGGGACACTACTCTCTACACACAGGTTGATCTGTTCGTACACGTCGTCCCTCAACTCCAACCCAAAGCTCGCATCTCAAGTTGCTAATCGCGCTGTAAAAACCGAGAAGCCTGCAAAAAAAAAGAAATCTTGGCGCGGATATCCACTGGCTGCACCGGAACCCCAGAAATAAAGCCCCGACGTCAGACCGATAGCTGGTGGGTTCACAGATTGTTGGGTCATAAGTGATGATTGAGATTACTTTTGTATGCGTCTATAGCTAGTTTTCAAAGAAAATCCTACTCTTTCCTTGAAAAGTATTTGCCAAATAAGCTATTTGTAGTTTTTGTTTGTAATGGACGCACAGAAAACTATGAACAAAATGAATGAACTAAATATTATAAACTAAATAAACTATAACCAGAACACTTTGAGACTAAAGAGAACTCTCAGGCAAGTTCTGGAGCTACTGGAGCCTCTTTTTCTGTCACTTCTAAGCAGATTTATGGATTCAACTTCCCATCGGCTGCAGAACGCCGGCATGCACCCGTCCCTTTCACCTCACGCAGTATCTTTGCCTCACGTCTCTCCCTCAGTGCCTCCCTTTCAACTCTCCCGTGCCCTGTACGGGATCACAACAACTTAAAGTGGTGCAGTGTGTGTCGGTAGACCGGCTCATAGTTCGTTAGCTCACTGCTGTAAGTCTTTTGCATTCACAAAATAATTCACCTTATTCTTGTAAATACTAGTATTTAAGCTATTAAATCCAAAATGCTTGTCGGCATTTCACGATGCCCTAAATTCACAGTTTCTCCCTTTTCAGTTATCCCAATATAGCGGGGAGAAACACACGTTATTAACGTCGTGAAGTAAGAATCAGAATCACAGAAGAAAAGGATTCTGATTAAAGGAACAAGAACTGGATTTTGTCTCTTATTTCTCACGCTGTTGTCACATCAGGAGGGAATCCTTTAATGGCGAGTACGGTGAGGAGGGACCGTCAACTCATTTAACGTACATAAGGCATACGGAGCAGTGTATAAAGACCCAAGCCGATCCCTTTAAACGCATGTAAATGCACCGCAGGCAAACAGCAGGAGAGACGGAGAGAGGCAGACAGCCAGTGAGTGAGCTGGAGGAGGCAGGCTTAGGAGGGGTGGGTGGTATCTGGTACCAAAGTGCAGATTTGTTGCGTTGAGGGAGGAATGCTTTGACGCTGTTCCCCCCCCCTCCCCCCTCCCTTCTCTCCCTCACCCCTCCTCTCCTCCGCCAATCTCGCACCTGATGTGTGGGGGCTGCTGGGAGCCGCATGCCAAGATGAATAACAACCGGCTGTTAGTCACGATAGAGCACGAACACACGCGCGTGCTGCCCGTCTCTCTCGCTCTCTCTCTGTCGTCTTCTTTCTCGCCTTCTCTCTCCCTCTCTCTCTCTGACACACACACACAAACAGCATTTTCTCTGTGATTTACGAACACATTGAGATTCCACTTCACTCCTCTGTCTCCTCGTGTGTCTCTCTCTCTCTCCCCCCCGACTCACCACAGTGCAACATTGACATTTGGGTTGAAGGTCATACCACACATTCCGGTCTTCCACGTTGCGCTCGTGACCCGTTATCAGCGTGGTTGGTGAAACTGAGTAGGTGACAATATGTGTGTGTGTGTGTGTGTACGCGTGAACTAAGACCACGGGGACTTTTTTTTCTCTCTTTGTGGTTCAATATCAGCTGTGGCTCATATCCGCAGATGCTGCCTGTGTTTGTGGATTGAGACAAATCTGTGGAGAATTGTATTGATTGTGGTGTTTATTGAAATGCAACCAATCAGGGTGTGCGCTTCAAATGTAAAAAAAAAAAAGGCCTTCATTACATTTTCCTAAAATACTTAAGGATGTGTGATTTCACTCTTTAAATAAGGGGATTTCGGTATCAGACCCGACAGTTATTTCCTGTGTAGGTGATTGGTGAACACCTGTGACGGATGGTAGCAGACAACTCGGAAAGTTTAGTACGCTAATTACAGATTCTGAAGTGAGGAACTGGGAAGATGATTAGCACATCAGTTAACTGAGTACAAAGGTTGCTTGGCCTCTTTCTTCTTAGATAGTGATCATGAAATACAAACGGTTTGATCTACGTGTATTCTAAATATATCAAGTTTCCGACCATATAGAACGAAGGAAAACCATCTGTGGGGCCTTTTTGCGTTTTTGTGTTGCCTATTCATGTTCAGTCAATCGACTGACTCCATGTTTTGGCTGTTCATCAGTATGAAATTGTTGCAGCTACTACTAACACCACCGGTTGCTGGTTAGTGCAGCGCCACCAGGAGTTCCAGAGTGGTACATACTGTGCAGAGCGAGGAGGAACACACAGCCCTCGTTTTGTTTTTTTTTAGCCGACGACAGATGGACAGATGGTAGTATGATGGAATCTGTGGCATCGCTGATAGGAATGCAATGGATCATAAATCTCACGGATCAGGTTGTATCACGGTTGTGAGTCAGGGATCCGATCCGATCGGCACATAAGAAAAAGGGGAGCAAGTATCATTTTCAGAGATGCCCCGATTATGTTTTTGTGCTGCCGATACCAATTGCAGATTGCTGATGATCCGTATTGGCCGATACAGATCATTAATGTTGTGTTTTGTTATAGCAGCTGGTCTACAAGGCTCCAGACTATTCTCCCCTAAAATCATTTCAACCGCTCTGATTGGTGTAAACCATCAGAAAGGTTATAATCACCTATAGGTGTTATTTGCATTGGAACAGATAGAAGATTACAATTTGTATCGATGTAATACGGGTCATACGAATCACATGTTTGGTCTGTTACGCCACTAATTGGTGGCTGCATCTATATATTAAAGTTATTGCCCTTTAGCTAGCGATGTGGCTCTAGACGTCTGCAGATGATGAATCCCAATGACTCTGGATTACCTGGGCTTCCTTGTAGCGCCCCCGTGAGGCGTGAACTATTGGATAGATTGCCATTCAATTTAAGACCGATATACATGGGGACAGGTACCCAGAGGATGAAGCCTTGTGACTTTTCCCCTAGCGCCACCTTGAGGCTGGCCTTTTGGTTCTGACTAAAGTGACTCGACAACTATTGGATGGATCGCCAGCAAATGTGTCTCTCTCAGGTTGGATTGTAATAACGCCGGTGTTCTCTGACTTTTTAGTATCGCCATCAATTCTGATTTATGACCAAATACTTGCAGAACTAATGACATTCCCATCAGTCTCAGCTGTACTTTGTGTTTAGTGCTAATTAGCCATTTTCCATCTGAGATAAGTGTTAGCTTGCTAACTAAGATGGAAGATTAGCTGATCATTATACCTGCTAAGCATCAGCACGTTAGCAATGTCCTTGTGCAACGTATCCTCATGCAACGGTTTGTATATCTTACATAAAGTTCATCCTTATTTTCCGTGCGTTTTTTCCCAAGAAAGACAGCAACACTTGTCAATTACCGCTTGTTACATCCATATGGTCATTTCAAAATAAACCTCTTCACAGGAAACGATTCAGCTAGGTTTAGGCAACAAAACTACTTGATCAGGTTTAGGGAAAGATCGTTGTTCGGGTTAAAATAACTACGGAAGTGCCGTTACTGAAGAACGCACGTTACGTGACTAGCATGGCTGTCGACTTTTATTGTTGTTGTCAAACACACATCTCCATAATGTAAATGGAAGTGTTACGGAAAAGTAACCAGGTCCGAAAAATGACTTGGTGACGTATTCAGACGTCAATCAATAAGTGAAATTCCAAAACACATTCACAGAGTGATTCGCATGTCTGAACGGGCCAGTGTGTGCAGCTGCTGTACCTGCATGCCAGTGGGGCTCAGTAGGCTCCACCAATCCCTATCCAGGCCGAAGACAAACGCGTTGGCCAGGCCGTGGAGCGGTGCCGACAGGACGTGCAACAGGGTGAGCGGGAAGGACGGATCCTGTGGGTAGAAGGCATTATGGAGCCTGGTAGAGGGGGGAAGAGAGAGACAGAAGCATCGAGTTTATCCATAAAACAGTTGTAAGTAAAGAGACAACCTGCGTGAGAGCTTCACAGGTGAGGATGGAGTAACTGATGGAGAAGTCAGAACGAGCAGAAAGGCAGCAACGGCAACAAAACAAAAGAGAGAAAAAAACACAGGGGGAAAGACGGCGAGCGAGATGTTGATCGACACAGCGCCAGAGAAGAGGGAGGAAGAGAGGGAGAGGACAAGTGAGTGACAGACTGAGGGACAGGGTGAGAACGGGGAGGTAATGATGGCGAGCGGCAAAGGCAGGAAAAGAGAGGGGGAGAGAGAGAGAGAGATGGAGAGGGAAAAGGGGAGGGCGAAAGAGCGGGCGAGCTTTATATCAGCGTTTAAGAGCCCATTAGGCAGCGTGAGACGGCCGGGCTGACACATTCTTGGCTGCCGCCTCGACAGCACGCAGCACTTTACAAGGACAGGGAGAAGTGTAGCGCTCGACTCCCCTTCCTCTGCTTCTCTCTCTCTCTCATCTCAGCTTCCTGCTTCTCCTGACCACAATTTTTCGTCGTTCCATCCTCTCCTTTTTTATTCCGTGCACGTCCCTCCCCCCCAACACACACACACACACACACACACACACACACACACACACACACACACACACACACACACACACACACACACACACACACACACACACACACACACACACACAGCCTCCCTCCCTCCCCCCCTTTCTACGAGATCTCTCCCATTTCTTTGTATTCAGTTTCATCCGTCTGGCTATCTCATTTTCATCTCGACTCGCGAGGGCGATCCTCGATTCTTCTCTTTTCAATTTCCCTCCCTGCGCCCATATCTCTCTCTGGGAGCCCGGGGCATGACTAGAAGGAGAACCTGATATTGTGCGGAGGGGCTGCAAACTAATGGCTGCCTCCGAGGAGGACGCCGCTCAGCCATTAACCCTGGATTAACCCTGTATTAGCGCTGCTCGTCGGGTTAGCCCGCCGCTAATGTCTTTTATTGATCTATTAGCCAGAGAATCAAAACCGCACGCAGCTCAGAGCGTTTCTCCCCCTTCGAGTGCGAGGTCCCGGGAGGGGAGAACTGAGTGGCCGTGGCGGTTGACCCCGGGGGTCGGGGAAGTCGTCCCCGAGCACCCCCGCGCCCCCAGCAGGGAAGGAAGATACAAAACCCAACCATTTGAGGAAAAGAACCACTGATGCATTGTGGTTACAAGGAGCAACGCGAGACACCACGATCATGAGACACGTCTCTACTACTCTGTACGATGCGTTGTCTTATCACGTCAGCAGCCAACGTGTCCACATCTTCTTTACGCATTCATCTTTAAAATAAAATCCTAGTTCCATCATTTATTTGAAGTCAAAGTCATTTCCTAATAGACAGTTAAACTAACAACATTGTATACGCAATTCTATGTATTTGTAAGTGGATTCATGAGAAATGTGGTCTTAATTTGAAAAACGATGATCGTACACCGAGTTTAAGGTTACCGATCATTTTAGGCACGGTGTCGATCGTTTGGTGCAAACACGCAAACACATCGCAATTAACGTGACGACACTATGAATCATTGCTCGCCCATAGAACCTAAAATCCACACGAAGATGAACGGCTACATTCACATTGGTAACTACAAATGAAACATGAAAGTAACAATCAGAATTAGTATTATGAATAGATTTGAGCAACACATTTAGTATGTTACCCTTTCTTTGCTATTTACGCATCATATTACATGACATGGTTGTGTTTTAGGTTTTGGAAAACGCTACAACTATTTTTACAACGCTATTTACAGCTCGACTTTGCTCTGTAAGCCAAAGTGTGCCATGACATTTCATTTCTCTGCACCAGCTCTTCTTCGTCTGCAACGGTGTGACCGACTGTAATTGATCCAATGCTGGAGTTACAATCAGAACGAGACTAACAGGTGCTCATAGTTGATTGCATCCTTACAACAATTAAAAAAAGGACTTGTAGCCTGTTGCTTTGTTGTCGCAGCGTGAACACAGCTTCAGGCTTAGACGTGATTCTTGATTTGCTTTCAAATGCACACGGCAGCCGGTCTGAGAGAATAATTTGACCAAACATGCCGACGTGACTTTGGATGACTTCAGTTTTGGTAAATGTTTGGTTTGTTGCCCAGCCCTCCATCCTGTGAATGTCAAAAACGCTGCTCCTTGAAATTACAGTTTGGAAGCACTTTCACTTTGTCGAGCTAAGCAAGCACATCATTATGATCTTGTCGACTTCCCTTGGAAAACCCCAGTGAGAGCTGCAGGTGAGCAGCACAGAAGATGATTATGGAGATCCGTCCGCAAATCTGGTTATAATCCTCTCTTATCCTCTTTTGCAGCGCCAGGTTGTAAGGTTTATTTGCTGCTAATCTGTCTCCGTTTTACCTTCCGGCAAAACCCTTTGAAAAGTTGTGACAGGGAAGGAAACCACAAGTTGGGCCGGCCAAAGACGGAGACCCAACTTGTGCTTTCTGGGTAATGGTGTCGGCTAAATGCCTAAATGCGGCTTAAAATAAAACCAACAGTGCAGCTAGTGGAGCGTGGAGCGGCGTGTCTTGGCACTTGTCGGAGTGAGGAGCGTTTTCGGAGCGCTGCCGCCTATTTTCCAGGTTGGCCTACTGCTGCTGTATCTCCGAGGACCAGACCAGCTGCTGCTCACATTCATTTCACTTCCCATTAAAGGTGAAATAAATCAGGAGTCCCCGCGCAACCTCCTTAGAGACGCAGGAAACACACACACACACACACACACACACACACACACACACACACACACACACACACACACACACACACACACACACACACACACACACACACACACACACACACACACACACACACACACACACACACACACACACACACACACACACACACACGTGTGCAGTCTAACCTAGGTCATATGCATTGAGGATGTCAGATGGAGAGGAAATGCAGTGGATGTGTGTTCTGTGTGTGCGCCTGCCGGTGTATGTGTGTATGTGTGTGCGTGCGTGTGTGTGTGCGTGTTCCTCTGACAGCGCAGCGGTGAGAGTGAGTGGGTCTGTGTGAAGGGGGGCTATTTCTGGCGTCTCATTTTTTTTTTTTTCCCTGCTGCCGCAAAGAAATGCGATCGGCGTCCGGGAAACGAGAGCTGGCAGCAAGCAATCATCTGCCTGCCACACACACACACACACACACACACACACACACACACGCACACGCACACACACAGCACCTCGCAGCGCCGAGCAACACGCGCCATGGCAACGGAACAGCCGCAATTAGAGGCGAAGAGCCTTTCCCCTCCATCGAGGGAGAGACGGAGAGCGAAATGAAAGGAAGAATGAAAGAGCAGGCGAGAGAGAGAGAGAGAGAGAGAAAGAGAGACAGGAAGAGGGGAGGGAGGAGGACGGGGAGGGGGTGGGAGGGTGGGGGACGAGTGTCAGAGAAACAGCACCGCGCAGGAAGGAGAGAGGGAGA
The DNA here is from genome assembly GCA_032191485.1 of Leptoclinus maculatus. Lineage (NCBI taxonomy): Eukaryota > Metazoa > Chordata > Actinopteri > Perciformes > Stichaeidae > Leptoclinus > Leptoclinus maculatus. The sequence continues at coordinate 447,275 of JAVDOI010000043.1, read as the reverse complement.
GTGGAAGAGGAAAGGAGAACGCGATAAAGAGGTGAGAATGTGCAAGCGCGAGGCGGCGAAGGGGAAGGAGGGCCGAGAGCAATGGAGGAGGAGGAGGAGGAGGAGGAGGAGGAGGAGGAGGAGGAGGAGGAGGAGGAGGAGGAGGGGAGCGGGCTGAAGGAGTGACGCTGAATGGAAAAGACTAAAAAAGCAGAGGAGGCAGAGAGCGAGAAAGAGGAGCACGAGGATAAGGAGGAGGAGGAGATATCCAAAAAGACAGATTGCAAGACATGAGCGAGACAAACAAAATAAATTACGCGCGAAGAGAAACCAAGATAAGACGAGACGATGGTTAGATAGAGATGGAGGAGATGGAGAGTAGGGTGGAGGCGTATGGAGGAGGAGGAGGAGGAATGTTTCTCCTGTGTGAGCCGCGCTAATGAAAGATGAATGAGGGAGTGGTGGGAAGGAGAGTGTGGCTGTGGCTGCGGGCGGTGAGTGTGTGTGTGTGTGTGTGTGTGTGTGTCGGGTTTTTGTTTGTGCGGCACGGTCAGTCGAGCGAGTCCCACAGTTGGCTGACTGGTGTTGGACAACAGGGACGTTATTGTGTATACTGTATGACTCGGGAGCAAACGGTCAACAACAACAACAACAGCACGCACGCATGAACGCAGCGCGAGGCCGACATGTGTAGCTTTCAGTGGAAAAGCCTGCTGCCACCTGTAAGCGCCAAGTCAGTCATTAGCACTCACACGGCGTCTCCGAAGCCTTGCTCACTTATTCAGACCTTCCATCTATCATGCTGTCAGTCACTCTGTGAGCCCGTCTCTCTCTCTCTCCCTCTCCTTCTCTCTCTCTCTCTCTCCCTCCCCCCCCCCACATTCCGTGCAAAACCCTTCATCCGCTGCCTCTCCCTATCTCTTCCAATATCCCACCCTGCCAGTCTATACCACTCTCCAGCCATCAACCCCGCCCCCCTACCCCGTCAGAGTTCACTTTTTTGGTTTGTTTTTGTCTGCCTCTAATTGTTCACCCTGAGCACTGTGGGAGATGCAGAACTGTAGCAGCGCGGAGGAGAACTCCCCTTCCTGGAGTGCGGCCAGACAGAGAAGTCGCCCTGACCCCGATTGCACTTCTTCCTCTCTCCGACTGACTGCCTGACTTCTTTTCTTTCATTTTTTCCCCTTCCTCCAGACAAATCACATGCTTTCGCAGTTCCAAAACAAGGCCCTGGTGCTGCCCGCGGTGCTGTTGCCGCTGACAGCAAATCTGAACTTTTTTTCTCAGACTAAAAGGGATTTCTGCCAAAACAAGCTTAATCCCTCGACTACGGTCAGACTGTGATCTTTTTTTTTTTTACTCTCTGAAACGAGGCATGGGCGACTTGTTGAAGGCGATTTCTGCCTTAATTTCTGGGAATAAATCACTGCAACTGTGGTGCACTATGGGGGGGGGGGGTGATTTATATACTTGAATTATAAAAAAGTATGACCACCCTGTGGCGATACTCACTTTACGGCTTTTAGGCTCATTAAAATGATCTTAATGCCCCAGAAATTAAATTTGGGGTCCAATTAGAGAAATCAAAATGTAACACTGAAATGACAAAAGACAAACACTTCTCACAAACAGACACTAGGAAACAATAACTAGAAATTGCCACACTTCATTAAAGCCTAATTATGCTTCATGATGCTTTGGGGCGTGATCGCCTTTTATTGAATTTGAACCGAGACGAATCCGAATCCTTCAAAGCACGATCGGATCATCTGCAGTTTTGACTCTCAACAAAGTTGTAAATAACTCGATTCTTTTTTGTTTTTTTAAAGAACGGTAACTCAATGATAGACATTCGATGCGGAGAAGACCTGACCTGTGGACACAGTGGCTCAAACGCTTCTGTTGGTTGTTCACTGGTCTGCTGTGAATGTGCGGCAGCCTTTAGGACAGCGAAGACAAGAGGACAGGCCTCCCATTGTCCAGAGACAACATGTGATCAGCCACTTCAATGTGCGTGAAGCTGTACTGCTCGGGAACTCTCTGCAGGAATATGGACATGTGCATGATCTACTTTGATCATAAGGTCAACGAGGAGATTACCGTCACGGCTACGGTTGTGACTCCTGTTATGCACGAACCCACAAATGCACAGTGTCCGCGCGCACACACTTCTTGTCACCTCTGTGCGATACAAATATTTCTGGAATCAGGCTGAAACACAGAAACAGGCAGGCATGTTGTGCAGAAGCCCCCCACCACCACCACACACACACACACACACACACACACACACACACACACAAATAGACAAAGAGGCACACACAGACCTTGGGGAACGAAGCGGCTAACGTTCACCGACAGAATAAAACCCAAACAAAGAGACATCCTGTTTCCTGGAACACAACACCACTCAACCCTCTGTGCAGGGAGCAGCCAGTAAACACACACACACACACACACACACACACACACACACACACACAACCAGCTCATTGTCCACCGCCGTGCACGTGTTTCCTTGCGCCTGATTCATGTACCGGCGTGTGTCTGCGTGTCCAGCGATGCCACTGGCTGTGCCTTTGACTGTCGGTGCACGTGAGCTCATGCCTGTGAGTTGCTGTGGCCAGCAGTGTGAGCGTGTGTGTGTGTGTGTGTGTGTGTGTGAGAGAGAGAGAGAGCGAGAGCGCGGCAGGGAGAGCAGATGATAGAGTAGACTTTAGCGATTCCCTGGAGTGTGAGGCAGCGTTTACGGCACTCTCTGAGTAGCCAGAGTGATGAATATTTAAAGACGTGCCTGAAAGAGCAGGGGGGGAGAGGGAGTAGGGGGGGAGAGGGGGCGTGAATGCATGCACGCGTGGATGTGTTTGTGTTTGAGTGTGCCCGTGAATGTGTGCGCGTGTGTGAGGGAGGTTATCTAGCATCTCCTTTAGCATTTGCATGTGCGTATCATATGCATATGAATGTATGTGCCTTTATATAGGTGCCTACATCAGAGAATATATATCTCATATGTAGGTATATATGGACTTGTAGATCATTTATTTGCCTGTATATGTGTGTTAATCTTTGCATCTCTGACTATGTGCATGTATCTTATGTGCGTTTTATTAGAAGTACGTTACGTCTGCATAGTGATTTACATGCATGCAAATGTGTATTCATATGTCCACTACGATATTAAATTCAGAGCCTCTCTGTGTGTGTCCAGCCACAGCGCGGGTGCCTGCCCTGTGTGTGTTTGTGTGTGTGTTTGCACTTCACACAGCCCTGTAGGCCAGCTCTCTGTCTCACTAAATGGGGATGAATAGCAGAGCGCCGCTGCTGCTGCTCAACGGGAGACGAATGGCTACGGGGCTCTCCGTCTCCGGTTACAAAGCGATCGCTGCCTGAGACGCAACGGCACAAGTGCACACACACACACACACACACACACACACACACACACACACACGCACACGCACACGCACACGCACACACACAGTTGGCACGATCATATATCCACCCACATATTATCTAGGCCACACGGACACATGTGGCCGAACTGTCACACAGGCGATCAGGGGGTTTTAGAGAGCGTGTGGCGTCGGACGCCACAGACATCTTTGATTTTGAGGGGGAGGGGTTAAAGAAAACGTAACAATAAGCTGATCATCCTACGTGTTTTTTTTTAATTCTAGTGAGATTTAAATCTAATTTAGCTAATTCGGATTTTGGTGGCGAGCCAACCCCCTGGAGACCAGTCACGTAAACCTGGAGACTCCGTTCTGCAAAGATCAGAGATCAAAGCAAGACAACACGGGATAGAAATGACAGTTTTGCCTCCCAGTCTGGAACCTTACATCGTGCCTTTCAGTATCTGAGGAGCTCACTGGTTCAAGTAAACTAAATACTAGTGCTGTGTATTGGCAAGCCACTCACGATACGATATGTATCGCGATACACGTGTCACGATACGATACGATATATATATTGCAATACTCAATAAAAAATGCAATACATTTTTTTTATGACAATGTAAAAGTAGAGCTGAAAATACAACTTGCTGTGTACCACCTAGATAGTCTAATACGTACATCCCGCATTGATAACTCAGCAGACAAATTGCATCAAAGTGTTTTGTATTGTCATTGAACACTTTTTTACTAACTGACCACTCTTACATGTAGATGGCCATCAACATCATATGAAATAAAGTGCATAAAGTAAAGTTGTCAGTCACTATGGCTGGGTCCTTCCCATTTAATTCCCATTCCTCCAGGTTCAGTTTTCAGTAACTCCGCGATGTTACTGCCTGTACGACTCTCGTGCTGTGGTGTCGTGAGGTGGTGTGACGTCATCGTAACATTCGTCCACACTACTAGAGGGCTACTCTCTCTCTGCAGGGGGGGGGGCGATGTTTTGACACGTTTCGTCACCTCTTCGTCAATCCTGGGCGCTACACGGCTACATCCATCATGTGTCGCAGGAATGAGTCGGGATCACATCGCACCGCTGTACAATGTACGGCCACTTGCTTCTGAGACGCCATGTTGTGAATTTGGAGTTCCGGACAACATATCGATATACTATAGTTTGAACAAATATCGCGATAGTAAGCTATATCGATACTTTTGCCCAGCCCTACGAAGCGCACCATAAGATACATTTAGGGTATACAGTACAGCCTACACACGCACACACCGAGGCACTAACACACATCTATGCGCGCTGAATGTGAGATATTCCGAAAGGCGAGGAACGGAAGGAAGGGAGTGTAGAAAGAGAGAGAGAAAGAGAGAGAGAGAGAGAGAGAGAGAGAGAGAGAGAGAGAGAGAGAGAGAGAGAGAGAGAGAGAGAGAGAGCGCATCCTGGGATGCAGAATGCCGAATACAGTGAGATAAGAGTTAATGTATCCCCCCACCCCCCACCCCCCCTTCATCCCTCCCGTTTGGCTCTCTCTTTCTTCCTCCCTCCATCCGAGCATCCCTCCCTCCGCCTCCCCATCCCCCGCCTCCTCCCCGTTTGCTTTGAGGGATGAATAATAACTGCTGCTCTGAGATTTCCTCCCTCGTTTTTCAAAGCGGCGAGCGGAGATGGGGAAGGTCTGCCTGGCCCGGGTTGCGCGTGCGGGCACACACAAAAAAGCACACAGACGCACACACAGACGCACACACAGACGCACACACAGACGCGCACACAGACGCGCACACACTGTCTTGTTCTCGCTGCTCGCCTGGAGCGGGGAAATCAGATCTCCTCCAGAGAAAGGCGGCGGGGGTGGGGGGGCTTAGGCGCTGTAGGGAGCCCTTACAAAAATCCCCTGCAAGCACGTATAGGCCTATACACACCACAAAACCCACACGCGGCATCGAGGGGGGGGGGGAACCAGGAATAACTGGGAGGATGCGAGCTGCCTCCCCGGAGCGACAGGGTGAACCCAAGGTTATAGACGCACCGGCCGGTTCGAGCCCCCGCCGCCGGGGCCAATCTGTCCCTGCTGAAGCACCCGCTCTGCAGGGCACGTAACCCTGATTGCTCAAAGACAACTAGCTCTCCTGTCCATGTGCCTGGCTTTAGTGCTTCGAGAGAAAAAGCCTTCAAGAAGAGGGGAGGAAAAAAAAGACACTAAATGGGGATGCCGGTTTCTCCCCGCTTGGTGTCAAATGGTGGTGGGGGGGGCAAAACGTCCTCGTAAAAGATAAGCAGGGCTGTCCAGGAGGAGCACTAGCGACGTCAAGCAGTGACGCGCCCCCAGCGATCGGCGGCTCGGTTCCGGGGAGAGGGCTTATTTATGCAAACAGGCGTACGGGCGCGCACAGTAGGAATTCTCGACAAGCCTTGTAAACAAACACACACCCACACCATAAAGCACACAGGGGAGGCGATGTGAGAAGCAGACTGTGAAAACTGTAGTCGTGCCCGGGCAACGCTTCCACACACGTACACACATATACGAGCTGAGAGAGAGAGAGAGAGAGAGAGAGGGAGAGAGAGGGGGACTGAAGTGGCAGCGAAAAGAAGGACAAAGAGAGAGGAGGAGAAGGAGGAGGGATAAGTGTGAAGGTGTGAGTGTCTGGTGCTACTTTTTTTGTGGCCAAGAGAGGGCAAGTGAATGAGAGAGAGAGAGAGAGAGAGAGAGAGAGAGAGAGGTGCGCACGGTAAAGTGATGTATAATGACTCGTCCGCGCTTGTGTGTGTGTGCGAGCATGAGCGAGCGAGCAAAGAAAAAGTAAGGAGCGCTTTCCCATTTCAATTCGCAACAGCTGGTGTCGAATTAACACATTTACCAGTGTGCATTTGGAACAGATTAAAATTGCGCGTGGCGTGTGACTGTCGGTGCGCGTGTGGCCGTGCGTGTTTTTGTGTGTGCGGTGGCAGATGAGGGCCAAAAAAAACCCAACAGTGTGTTTGCGTGTGGGAGCGTCTGTGCATTAACGCAATGGATCAGGGCATGGGAGAAATGGCAGCGAGAGAGAGATGAGAGGAGAGGAGAGGAGAGGAGAGGAGAGGAGAGAGAGAGAGAGAGAGAGAGCAGCGGGGAGAGATGTAGAGTGAGCGAGCAAAGGGGGGAGAGAGAGAGAGCTCTAACCGACGGCTTTAGCTGCTGCCCTGGGCCGTCTCTCTAAACCCTGTTTAGGAGGCTTTGGAGCTCAGATAGAAATAATCCCCCACTCAGACACACACACACACACACACACACACACACACACACACACACACACACACACACACACGCTACGCATGCACATGCAAAACAAAAACGCACGCACGCACGCACACGCACACACACACACACACACACACAGGAATGCTCACAAACAGACACGCGAATGCACACACTCAAGTCGTGGCGGACAAACAAGTGCGTGCACACGCGGCAACAAGCAGCGACTGCACATTCGCCTTGACACGAAACCAACCACCCGCCCACACACACACACACACACACACACACACACACACACACACAGACCGAGGCTGTCTGCCGTGCGCTGCTTCCGCACGGCAGAGCACAGCGACATCAGCACGGCACCGTGACAAACACTTTACACACTCCAGCACTCAGCGGAGGGGAGGGAAGGAAGGAGGGGGAGATGGAGAAAGAGGGGAGGAGGCGGAGGAGGATATGAGCCAGGGGGAGGGAGGTGAGTGAGTAGGGGAAGGGGAAGGGGAGGGAGGGGAGGCTAACAAATTAATAGGAGCCGGAGATACACACAGCCAGCGCTGCTGAGCGGGGGGGGAGGTGGAGGAGGGGGAGGTGGTGGAGGACGACGACGCGAGAGCAATTCATTCCCGTTTTCTCCTCGTTCGCTCTCTGGAGAAAGGCAGAGCGGAGCGGAGCTGAGTGAGCGAGAGAGAGCGTGTTTGCTCAAGAGAAGGGGAGGGAGAGAGAGAGAGAGAGAGACGGGGCTTTGTGTGGCAGAGAAGAGGAAAAGTGGAGGGGGAGGAGGTGGTGGGGAGGCAATATAAAAACACAGGAGGAGAAAGATGGAGCGAGGACGTGTGGAAATAAAAAGGGGGGCTATAACGAAGACATTTGGAGCGTAAAAAGAGGGAAGAGCGGAAGAGAAAGTGACATTAAGGGAGGGAAAGAGGTAGGGAGGAGAGGGAGGGAGGTTTTGGGGTTTGCACAGGATGCAGTTTGTCATCTTCATCAGCCGACAGTTGGGGCGCACAGGGAGGGAGTATGGGAGGGGACCCGGGATGGATGGAGAGGTGAAGGGGGGAGGATAGGGTGAGAAGGCGAGGTGAGGGGGTGGGTCGGGGGGGGGGGATGGGCGGTGTTTAAGCGGAGCCTTTGAGAGACGTTGACCCTGTAATTGACCTGTGTCTCCGCCTACATCGCCGTGGCGACAAGCAGAGCCGCTGCGGCTAATCACTTAGTAACCCTGACCTGTCAATCACACCGGGTTCCGCTGCAGGGAGGGGGAGGGAGGCAGGGAGGGAGGGAGCGGTAGCAAATGAAAGAAAGACAGAGAGAGAGAGAGAGAGAGAGAGAGAGAGAGAGAGAGGAGTAATAACAGCACCGGGGTTATCATTTACTGGACCACCCGCCTCCTCCCACCGAACCATCAGCCAACGAAGACTTGGTTTTAAAAGGAGCCAATAAAATGCCCTGTGCCTCCAACACACACACACACACACACACACACACACACACACACACACACACACACACACACACACACACACACACACACACTGTTCGTGCTGCTGTACAGAGAAAGCGAAGCTCCGAGAGTTCAGATAAGAGGGAGCAGGGGAGGGAGGGCGAGAGAGAGCGGGAGGGGGGTGACGGGTTGAGAGGAGATAAGATAGCAGTGTGAAGCCGACACGCAGTAAAACAAGGGAGTGCAGAGTTTATGTGCAGTACAGGTGTGTGTGTGTGTGTGTGTGTGTGTGTGTGTGTGTGCACGTTACCTGTTGATGAGGGGAAAGATGGACACCAGCAGGTAAACGGAAGGATACCACTTCAACGGCTTGATCTCCTCCGCCAAGGAGAGCTGAGGAGAGAGAAAAAAGTGACTACTGACCCATGTAGAGAAACTGAATGCTCACACTAACAGTGTCGTCTCTCACACACACACACACACACACACACACACACACACACACACACACACAAAGTCTTTGTCTTAACTGGGAGATCAGCGCACTGAGGCAAACAACAAAGGCCAATTAAACCCTAATAAAATATTAACCTGCTGATAATGCGCAATATCCACACACATTTATGAGAAGAAACGGTGTGTGTGTGTGTGTATGTGGGGGGGGGGGGTTCCAATTAAACTGGAAGCCAATACTTGTAGCCGTAATGCGAACGGGGATGAATTCAATATACTCGTGGACGAGCGAGACAGGCGGGCGGGAAGACGGAGAGATGCGGCAGCGGCTAAAAGTCGAGGAGAGAGAGGGGGGGTGGGGGGTGTGGGGGGGGGAGAGCTTTTACAAGCCGTTATCTAATTCCCCGCAGAGGACTCTTGCGCCCGGAAGAAGGCTGAGAAGCGCGGCCCCTGGATCGATTTTCTGCGCTGTGCTGTTTTCTCCCCTCCCTCCCCCTCCGCCTCCTCCCCCCCTTAAGCTAGGACGCGGTAGCAGCGGAAAGTCTTCCCTCTCTTTTCTCTCTCACACACACACACACACACACACACACACACACACACAGTCGGAGCCAGGAGGCATGGGCCCGCGAGCTCTGGTCTCTACCCCCACATGCTGGAAAATTAATTACTCACCAGAAAAGACCCCGAGGCGTGCAAGCTCTAACGCAGGCATTTTAAACAATTCAAATGAAAATCACAAGATCCCACCCCACCCCCCGGTGGTATTTCATCTTACGCGTGTGTGTGTGTGCGTGTGTGCGTGTGCGCAAATCCAATATATTAAATATAAGAGCCAAGTTTCCAGCGTGCTGGCTGGATGTGATCAGCTGAACGGAGGCCGGTCTCGTTTTCCACAACGCATTCTGTAAACCCAAAAGGCAAACGTTAAGCACAGCCCTGTGTCTATCATGATAGGAAGCACTGACGTCACCGGCCATGTTCCGCTCTGCCTATTGTCATCTCAAGTGTGTGTGTGTGTGTGTGTGTGTGTGTGTGTGTGTGTGTGTGTGTGCTGGGATGAATGTGTCATTGGGAGGGAGGAAAAGGGCAAGCCAGGAGCCTAAGGATTCAGGATGCTAAGTGGAAAAGGAGATTTGCAATGCGCATGAGCCATTGTGTTTTTTTTTTTTTTTTTTGGGAGGGGGGGGGGGGGGGGGGGTTCCAGAAATTGGGTTTTAAAAAGAATGCATGGAGCCAGTAATCTCAGACATTTAGGTGAGGTGTAGAAGCAGGCATTTGAGGAATTTCAATGCACAAGGGACAGGATGTGGAGGAGGAGGAAGAGCACGGCTAAAGAGCTGGTGTTTTTAATCACAGTCCTCCCGTGTCAGTGAAGCCTGCGCTGCTCGGGAAGCGGAGGGGGTTGAAAGCGCAATTGTGTGCGGCGGGCGCAGCGGACCTGGCATTAATGACGCACGCTAGATTACGGACCCGTTATCGGGAGCGACCCGTCCCCCTTCACCGACCGCACTCGTTCGTAGAGAAAAAAAAAAAACTCCTCTAAAAATAACAGCATCAGGTTTCCAGCGCTCTCCAACATCGCATTCAAAGACCTTTAAAAAAAAAAAAGAAGGTATTTTTGGAGTGAAAATCAAGGACCAATTTATTCATAATCTAATAACATTTCATAATGAAAGATTTTCACGAGACATTAAGATCATCTGCTGCAGGATTAACACAAATATCCATCACAGGGTTTTACTCATGAGGATTCAGAGTGTGTATTAGTACATTAGGATGTTATTTATATACATGTGGATGGATGGATAGATAGATATAATTGTTTTGACAACAGTTGTTTCCAACTTTCCAACCAACATGGATGAAAATTCCTTCCTGAAAAGTTCAAATGGAAATTTAAACATCTACAATTGTCTGACAGCTAGGCAAACTCAAGACGCTGTGATACAGTTGAAAGCTCCAGACAAGCTATAAAATGGCACTTTTGGCAAGATTGTTGTAGCACATAAATTGCCATATTTTAATTATGTTGTTTAATTCCTTCCTATAATTCTTTGACGGCCTAATTTGTGTTTTTTTAAAACCAGAAACGATGGACAGATGAAACCCAAACGCATTCGGTTAAGACACCAGTGAGTAATGCCGAGATGCTCAAAGCATCTCACTATCTGGCAGCTGAGGAGCCGATCCCTACAAACGGAGGTGTGTGTGTGTGTGTGTGTGTGTGTGTGTGTGTGTGTGTGTTCTGTCAAAGCCACGCGTGGCGCTTCAGAGACCTTGAGAGAGACAAGCCCAACTGTCCTTGCAGCTTGATGTTTTGGATGTTTTTCATGGTGTTATTGACATGAAAAAAAAAAGTGAAACAAACACAATGCAGAGGTAGAGGCCTTAAACTCACAGAGAAACGAGGTCAAGCATGCGGCCCGCACACGCACGTGTACGCGGACACGCGAGTAGACGCATCGCGTTGTGACTCGAAGCTTGTGTGGATCAGTAAACAAACACCCTGGGAAGATAACGAACAAGCAGCTCGCTGTTTGCTCAGCCAGCTTTGTTGCTACCCGACGGGACTGAGCTGCTGTGTGTGCAAATGTGTTTAAAAGTGTGTGTTTGTGTGTGTGTGTTTGTAAGGCCTGGCTTAAACACCCTCTTCTAAATACCCCCCCCCCACCCCCACCTACCTTCGCTGCTGCAAGACCTTGTGCAGTGTGTGTGTGTTTGTGTGTGTGTGTGTGTGTTTGTGTGTGTGTGTGTGTGTGCGCGCATACTCATGCGTGACCACAAACAAATTGCTCAGGACACACAGAGATGTGTCGAAACCATGTGACTGACGGCCCTGATAACTGCCAACACAAGTTATGTACGTCATCGCTCCAGCCAGATACATACACACACACACACACACACACACACACACACACACACACGGATAGCGAGGGAGGGGGATGGTGCCAGGCTGAGTCAGAGAGAGAGAGAGAGAGAGAGAGAGAGAGAGAGAGAGAGAGAGAGAGAGAGAGAGAAGATCAAGAATGGCGAACGCAGGAAACTACATCCGTGAACGCAAAACAAAAGAAGTGTGCATGCGCGCGTATGTGTGTGTGTGTGTGTGTGTGTGTGTGTGTGTGTGTGTGTGAGACGGTAACAGAGAACATGTGAGGCGCAGAAGGAGGGAGATGTGGCGAAGTGAATGGAAATAACCAGAGCCGGCGGTCTTCAGACACCCAGCAGGAATCGCTTTCTCTAGTTTACACCTGCTGATACACACACACACACACACACACACACACGCACGCACACAAACACACACGCGCGCACACACACACACACACGAGCCAGAAAGCTTGCTGGCTTGGCAAGCACAATCGGGGAGGCTGTTGTTGTTGTTTTAAAGCATCGCAGCGCGTGCATAAACTCTCATAAATATTCATGTCCATGAACCTGGCTTGCTGCTTTATTCATGCTGGGTATGAGTACAAGAGAAAGAAAGAGAGAGAGACGGAGGGAGGGAAGGAGAGGAAACAAAAAGAGAAGGGGGAAAGATAGGGAGGGAGAGAGAGAGAGAGAAAGAGAGGGAGAGCAAAGTCAGAGAGAAAGGCAGAGAGAAAAACAGATGGAAACGAGGAGAGCGATTGGGAAAGAGAAATACGAGGAAACGGAGAGTGTGATAAAAAAACACACTGCTGACTTATTTACACTCTGTGCTACACGTAGCAATTAGCCCAAATGAACAGTGTGTGTGTGTACGTGTCGTCACTGGTGAGGGTTACGCCAGTTCAGTGTGCAGTAATTACATCTGCCACTTAGGGGCAGCATCTACATAACCTTAACCCTAACCTGCCCCCCCTCCCCACACACACACACCTCACCCTACGGGGTGGAGTTGTAACAACAGAGCAGGTACGGCTGCTTTCCACCTTCATGAATAGCACTGTGACACTGATCACCTCAGTGCAGGATGCTCGCTGGATTTTAAGGCGTTATGTTTTGAATGACTTGGCGTCTCCAGAGTTATGCACGGCGTGTGGGCAGGAGGAGTCCTGCCGGAGGACACTTGAATTGGATGCGGCGTCTGCAGAAAGCAGGCCAGATGAAATGATGTACCTCCTGATACCGCCGTTTTACAAGAAATCAATAATTTAATATCAATGGGCTGTCCGGCAATTTAGTGCTGCACTTCCATAAAGTTATGGGACTCGCATGAAACACATTTCAAAAAGAATGTTTTAAATGAAAATAAGCTACGGCTGAGATCAGTGCTGGGCGGTATTTCCTGTATAATCTCAATTTTTCAGGCATTGCTACAACAGTGTATAATCACACACGGTACTGTCAGGGCTAGGTGTGCATGGAGAGGAGACTCTATGCGTACCCTTCACACTCGTGGTTTTAACTCGATGTTTTACCAGACGGCAACCTCCGGTTCTGCCGAGTGAAACCAATGCGGAAGCTTCCTGAACTTTCATTCTCTCTAGTGTCCACCAGGGGGCGACTCCTCTGGTTCTATAGAAGTCTATGAGAAAATGACTCTACTTCTCTCTTGATTTATTACCTCAGTAAACATTGTAAACATGAGTTTATGGTCTCAATCTCTAGTTTCAAGTCTTCTTCAATACAGCATGATGTTCATTTAGTAACTTATGGTCCATTTAGAGTCAAACAGACCATAGAGCAGGGGATGCTTTGGGGCGGGGCTACACTGTGATTGACAGGTCGCTGCCTCTACCAGAAACGTATACAACGTCTCTACGTCACTCATCCGCCGGCCAAATTGATTAACTTCTGTTCATTGGTCGAAAAAAAAAAATAAAAACAGCGCGGCGACATCCGTAATCCAAGATGGCGATTGCGCCGAATTCGAGGCTTCAAAACGGCAGCCCACAAACCAGTAGGTGACGTCACAGTGACTACGTCCACTTCTTATGTACAGACTATGGGTTTTACACAACTATGAATTAGGCACAACTTTCTCTCTGTAACAGGGTAAAGCTTCGGTTATGGTCGTGCATCTCTGAATTTCTGTAACTTGGCGCCTGCACCAGACGTGACTGTCACAAATAGTTCACTGATAAAAGCACTGCATGTCAAGGGATTATACAACGAAGGCCAATTAGTTATTAGATGCTTTAGAAACAGGTGGTGTTAAAAATGTTCTTTTGAGTAAATAGTTTGCAGCCAAGTCAAATTATTTACAGGATGTTAAACCTTCGTTTCTTTATAATACATGTGATAATTGAGTCGTTTCTTTACTGGGTTTGTACAAAGGAAATACAGTAATCTGAGAATATGAGATAATAACAATTCCTCCTCGGCATAGTGGAGGTTGGTTTATGCCGTTTTGCCAGCTACACTCGTTGTCTTCTTGCTTCTTCACGGTACGTTTTGTTGTCCTCTGGCGTCCCGGAGAGCAAAGCAACGAACAGCGCGTTGAGCATAGACTCTTTTTTCAATTTGTGACACCTAAATAATTTGTAACCCTAATTGATTATTGAAAAATTGACACCGCCAAACGGCATGCTGGGTAACGTTATAGCTGCTAGCTATGAAACAGCTAGGAGAGGCTCCATCGCTACCGCACATTCAGAAACAGAAGAGAGACTGGAGATGCACCAGATGCCCAAGAGAAGAGCTGTCTGCTGTCTGGAAGTTTTATTGGTTGAAAAAAATCTGACGTAGCCACTGTTGTTGCTAACAGTAGCAACCTAATCCGTCACCTCAGCAGAAAACATGTGCTAGAATACCAAGAGTGCGATTATGGTCGACGTATCTGCAATTTCAGTGAGGTGGACAGCATGTGGGCACAATCCTGCCCAAAACTGTTGTGACCTGCTGAGTAGTACTCTGCATGCGTAAAATGACCTAGAAGCTGCCAGTATACTCCGTTAGAACTGCTTGTCGGATGGTCAGACAGCGTTGGAAACCAACCCCCCCCAAACATCTGGCCGACGTTGAATTAATGGATTAATAAACTGACAATTCAACTTCCACACCCACTCGACGCCGTGACTGGCCAGCTTTCATGTGAACGGATTGCAACACCGTGAATGCTTTCCAGGAGAAACTGTCCGAATGCGTTTCCCCCTCTTGCATCTTATGATATCTGTTTCGAGCATAACCCAACACTTGTGTGTAAAATCCATAGACCGTATATAAGAAGTGGACGTCGTCAACGTGACATCACCCTTTGGTTTGTGGACTGCCGTTTTGAAGCCTCGAGTTCGACCAACAGAAGTTATCATATTTGGAATGCGGAAGAGTGACGTAGAGACGCTGTATACGTCTCTGGTAGCGTCAGCGACCTGTCAATCACAGTAAGCCCGCCCTAAAGCATACCCTGCTTTATGGTCTGTTTGACTCTAAATGGACCATCATCTACTAAATGAACATCATGCTGTATTGAAGAAGACTTGAAACTAGAGACTGAGACCATAAACTCATGTTTACAATGTTTACTGAGGTAATAAATCAAGAGAGAAGTAGAGTCATTTTCTCATAGACTTCTATACAATCGGACGTCTTTTTGCCCCCTGATGGTCAGTAGAGAGAATACAAGTTTAAAGACACCGCATTGGCTTTAGAACAAGATGTTGCCGCCCGGTAAAATCACACGTAATCTCTCCACTATTTCCATACTGCCCATGTCCTGTTTTTCGCAATCTGACTTCTCTTGATATTAATATTTTTCACAGGTAGCTTCCCCTTTCCCTTTCCCTTTCAGTAAGGTCAGGAGCAGAACAGAGAGGCACCGCAGCTCCAAAATTTAAACACACGCATACGTGCACACCCACATTTGAATATGCAACCACCCACCCACCCACACCCACAACCCACATCCACACACACAGGGTGAGACGCGGAGGTGTCACAAGGTCAAATTGCTCCCCGCTGTTTGACACCTACCCAGCGGGAACACAAAAGCTAATCCTGCACACACTCTAATCCTCACGCTCTGTGTGTGTGTGTGTGTGTGTGTGTGTGTGTGTGTGTGTGGAGAAATGTGATGGTCGGACAGGCCATTACCTTTCGTCTCTCTCTCTCTGGGTTGAAGGTTCCCAACCATGACTGCATCTGTGCAGAAAAGACACAAAATGGAAAGAAAAGGTCAGGGCAGTTACTTTGGGGGGAAAAAAGAAAAAAGAAAGCAGAATAGAGGTTTGATCATTTAAAGCAGGTGTTTTTCCTAGAGAGGCCTGACGTTTAGAGGTGACAAGCTGGAACAAATATCACATTGGCTATCACACCAAAGCAAAATCCCTCCACCTTATCCGCCATCCCTGCCTAATTCACAGCACAGTGCAAAGCTTTGAGGCAGAGGGGAGCGCTTAAGACAGCTCCCGGCATCTCACAAAAAGAGGGATGTGATCAGCTTCGGCGCACACAATGTGGCACGAGGAAGAAGAAGAAAAAGGCAAAGGGTGTAGAGAAAGGGGAGACGGGTTGTTTTTTTTGAAGTGTTAAAGAAAAAGGAAAAAGTGGAGCAAACATGGCAGATCTGAGATCTCCAGAGAGAACGTGGGAATACTTTCCGCTCTTTCTCCCGTCTCCTGTCTCGGGGGAATGCAGGGAAAATGTCAACAGACGCGCGCAGGGAAACGCGCACACACTCGCATGCACGCACACACGCACACACGCACACGCACACACACACACACACACACAAATGCACACACACATTTACATGCACGCACACACACCCATGCACAAGACTGGGATCTGTAATGGTGGGATAGGGGCTTGGGGGGCTGTAGGAAACCAGAAGGTTTATGTTACCCAAGACATCACAGACAAATCTCTGGAGGCCCAGTGTGAGCGTTCACACGCGCGGCACAAAGAGGCTGCGTGAACGATGTGCACTAACAGCTCCTCTGTTCTGCCATTTATTAACTGGATGTTGCCATGGTTTCCCCACGCTGACGTGATTGTCACTGTAAATCAGTGTGTGACCGCGGTGCGTTTGTGCAGCGAAAGAGCAAAATATATATATATATATATATATTATAATAATAGAAATGTGCCATTTCGGTCATGAGACTGAACTGAACCACAGCACCACTATCCATCAAAAACACTGATATTAAGTGGAATATCACGAGGCTTCGGCCAGGTCTCTGGTGTGCGTAACCGGCTTTTGTTACAATCCCTGTTAAAGCGGCGCCACCGAAAGTCGAGCAACTCGGCTGGTTTGCCGGTTAAGTGTTGAGGCGTGAGGCTTAAGAGGGAAGGAGTGGGGCATGTACAAATCACGTCCATAAAACAAACACCGCGCTCCCAGACCTCTCTGTCTGGCCTGATAATGACTCATTAGCTTTCAAATCCCTGTAGTTAGTGGTAGCTCGCACAGTCACTCGGAGTGCGTCCGTGTTTTTCTAAATAATCCTGTTGTAACTTGGTCTTGGTAAACTAATGAGCTACCCCCCCCCCGCCCCCCCCACGTCTGTCTCTGGAAAGCGGAGGAACTTCTCCGTCCAGCTAACATCCCACCTCTCTCCGCTCAGCTTCCTCGTCTTTATCCCCTTTCCCCCGATGCGTCGCCACCTACCCTGCTTTCAAAGCTTTTGAAATTCTTTCAAGTGAGACAGCCTGCAGCTGAAAGGAGATAAGGCTTGAGCTCTTCATAAATATGATAGAGAAAGCAAAACGGCAGAGTGAAGGGGGGGGGGGAGAGGAAGAAGAGGGGGAATAGAGACAGAGACACAGGGAGAGAGAGACAGATGGAGGTGGAAAGGAAAAGAGAGGGAGAGGGAAAATTAGAAAAGGTACAAAGAGAGACAGGAGGTTGAGGGAGAGACAGCTGAACACTGTGAGCTGAATGAGTTATGAGATGCAGGTTGCATTCTCTTTATCGTATTCATGATAAAGAGAAGTGTAGTCTCTTTCCCTTCCTTTCAGCCGCCTGCAGTCTGTCTCTCCGAAGTCGTCTGTCTGCAGCCCGGCTATCTTTGAATCCGTCTCACCGCCCCTGTCGCTCTCGCTCTGCCGCCCAAACAAAGAAAGGCAACATTCGCGTTGACGATTCATTGTGAGCCCGTTGTGGCTTTAACCTTGATTTTTTTCCTTCGCTCTGAACATATTTGATGAACAACACCGGAATCATCGCAAACATTTTGTTGTAGCACATGCCTGCCACCACCTTTCCGCTGGCAGCGCGGTGTTGTCAGGTCGGGGGAATGTGAGCTATGTGAACTGTGTGGAACGCCGCCCCGGGGCTCCTGCTGCACCCTCACAATGGAAAAAGAAAATAATCACACAGAGCTACGAGCCAACATGGAGAGGAGATCGACCGAGTGGTAAACCAATTAATCGACTGATTACAGACTGTTCTGAGAAGCTGGAAGAAGGGACCGGTGGGCGTTTCTCAAAACAAGTGAACACATGCGGGCTTTCTACACACAAACAGTTACGTGATCCAAATAATTACTAACTTTACGGGTTCAAGTTCATTATAGCTTGCAGAAAATTTCGGTGATAGTGATGTCTTCAAATGGTTTAGCCCAAAACAACAGACCACAAACCCAATGTGATGGTCAATGTGGGAATCCTTACATTGGAGTAGCTGGAGCAAGTTAATGGTGGACATTTTTTAATGAAAATTTAGTTTAAGTAAATTTGAAAACAGAGCTCTGAAACAGATGTTTCCACACGCAAAAATGTGTGATCTGAATAATCAATTAAAGAATAAGTTTGGCTTTTTGCAACTTGGATCTCTTGTAATTGTTGTGCATATGACAATAGAGAACTTGAAACAAGTTTTAAACAAACAAGTTAGCAAAACAAAACCGACAAGTTCAACTATGACTAAGCTTGTGTGCTTCAGTTTACCTCCAAGTCAAGAAGCGTATGCTACTTGGTTTAACTGGTGGCTTGTTAGCAACCGGTTTGACTGTCTGAACTATTGTGTTTCTAAGACACAAGTTGTAATTATCAAGATGTATCCTTAAAATGATCATTGATTATCAGAGCAGCATTGTTTATGCATTCAAGCATAACCTGTAATAGAAGTTCAGATTATATTTTAACCCTAGCCTACTCCCAACCATAAAATAATCTATCACACACCCACACAATTACTTCGTGACTAGTTTTCCTGACTCTCTATTTTTTGTGTGATTCTCAGAGACGTCAGCTTTCACTAATGTCACTTTTCTAAAAGGTCACAATGCACTCCAGATAAAGTGCCGGTGTCTCGGGCGGCTGCTGGTTTCACGCGTGTCGAGCACTCACCCTCGCGTTGGCCACGCAGATTATCCTGGCGTAGCAGCAGATCATCAAGAAGATGAGGCTGAACAGAGGCACGTACCATCTGCAGAAAGCACAAACACGAGCAGGTCGTAAAAAAAAAACACAGGATTTAATACATTTTGAATCCACAACTAGAGCGTCATTTATCCTAATGGAATTTATACCGTGACAGGACGTAATAACACACTAGGTGTTCAGTGTTGAGATAGTAGGGTTGTCTAAACCGATTAGAGAGAAACTCATCTAATAAGATTTCCTCTGCAATCTGAGAAGGCCATCGTTGTTAAGGCATGATTTGGTGGCTTTGTTTCGCTTTATTTCATCATTATTCAGCCTCTAAACATGAAACATTCCTCATTCATACTCCCAAAAAACTCTTTGAAAAAGACAGATGACCTCGAGCGCACACATTTAATAATGTTAATGTATAGGTAAGACTGTGTGGACACAGGGCAGCATTATTCTAAACAGCTGATGCATAGAGGACACACGGTTTGCACATAAACCAGCACAGAGCAGGCCTGACTCAGCGCCTCTGGACCGCTCTGCACATATAGCTTCCATGAGCAGAGAGAAAGGCAGATAAAGAACAAACTATAACGCAAAGTCACTGCAACCGAAAATGCATGGCATTCCTACGGGATGAAGGTTTTGACAATCAAGGGAGGCGTGGGGGAGAGAACAACATGTCAGGTATTTCTGAGCGGATGACAGAGAGTGAGACGAACGGGGGGAGGGGAGGGGGGGGGGGGTGATGGATTTGCTGGAATGGCAGCCTTGTGTTACGTAACCTCTCGGGAGGTGATGTAAGCTCGGAGGAGTTTCAGCTTCTCCCTCTAATCATGAAACGGGCCTTTGTCTCGCTTTGATAGACAGGTTCCTGGCCACCACGTCTCCGCGGTGCGACGCCCGGGTCCTCCTGAGCACCTGGCACAAATGCACCCTTCGTGACACACATATTGAGGAGAAACATCGAGAGTAATCATCGCGGCCCGAATCATGATCCTCGGGAAAAACAGGAATCCGTCTCTGACCCATAAATACGGAGACGTACATGGTTTCAAAGGAAAATGGATTGGGACTGACGCTGTGCCTGGAAAGTCCTTGACATGTGTGCTAAAAACTGCAAGTTTGAGCAGCATCTAGAAAGGCAGATTTTAGGTCCTTGGCCTAATTTCACTTCGTCCACGCTTGTCCTCAAAGCCTGCGGGTCGGAAAAAATAAAAACCTCACTGAGCATTATCAAATTAAACTTTTTATTGGCAGGGGAATCCGAGATGGTAGCCGTTTGTTTCACGCCGGGAAACGGGGGGGGGGGGGGGCACAGCCATGCGTCTTGTAAGGAGCATCAATATGCAAAGAACACCCTCTTTGAACGCGTGCGTGAGCGCTTGTGTATGTGCGCGTCCACGCAGGTTTAATAATGGCATGGGACAATGATGAAAGCGTTTTCAGGGGAGGGGGGGGGGGGAGACCTGCGCAAGCGTCACCTCGGTGTGATTTAATAACCCGCGCTCCGGCATAAACAGCGTCCAATTACGCCAGCGCGTGTCCCGTTAATGATGGAGAGACGAGGTGGGGGGGAGGGGGGCGGAGAGGGAAAAGGAGGGGGTGGCCTTTTTAACGATAGCGTGGGGTGGGGGTGGGGGTGGGGGGGCTGCGAGGAGCGGAGAATGACGGGCGGCAGCTACAAAGTGCTCTAATTAGCATGATAATGATCTGCCATTAGAGTCCGCTGTGCTCTACAGCTGAGCACTACCCGAGAGAGAGAGAGAGAGAGAGAGAGAGAGAGCGGGAGAGAGAGCGCGGGAGCGAGACGGGGAGAATGGAGAGAGAGAGAGAGAGAGTGAAATAGAGGCAGAGAAAGAGCGAGAAGATGCGGGGTGGGCAGGGGGATGATAAAAAGCGAAGACAAGAATAGAGGTCAGGATGGGAAAGGTGGCTGGATGACGGCAGATTGTGGGTCAGGAGGACCAGGAAGAGCAGGAATAAGAAGGAGGGATTGGGTGATTAACAGACAGGGAAAAGGATGAGGTCATTCTCCCGTGACAGGAATAGCAGAAAGAAGCTGCAGCCGAGGGATGGGCGAACTGAAGGACGGATAGAGAGACCGGTAAACACAGAGGGGATTTTGAGAGGACAACAGTGAGCTTAGAGCAAGAGTGGAAGCCTGGAAGTGGCAGAGAGAAAAGACCATCGCAGACGGTCAGAGATTCGATCTCTCGGCCTCGGTTCGGCCCTCCTTCCAGCGCCACTCTGAAGTCAAGAACGAGGCTGGGATGAAAGAAGCCTTAATTGAAGTGCTCGGTAGAAGACGGGAGAGAACTGCAGGGACCCGTCTGTGCGGGTTAGCGCTCAACTTTGACAAAGCAAGATCCTACTGCTGAGTGACAGATCAAGATCTACCTGTTCAACCACTCGGACAGGACAACCCCAGAGACAGAAAGGGAGGAGGAGACGACACAAAGACCAGGAGGAGCAGGGTGTGTGTGGGTGTGTGGTGTGTCTCACCAGATGCGCTGATGTCAAAGTTAAAAGGGAACGAGACTAAGGCTACATCCACACTAATAGGTTTCCGTTTAAAGCCGGGGTTTTGAAACGAAAACGATCTATGTCCACACGGGCGTTTCAGCATCGTTGTCGAAATGCTTACCGTCCATAATAGCACATCTGGAAACGAATATCACGTGAACGTACACTAATGTGGGTGCCGATGTAAACAGGAAGTAAATGGTTGCTTAAAAGGTAGTGCTTGATACTTAAGATCTTCCTCTACATACTAAAACAGACAAATTTCGTGAAAAAATATCTTTCAAACGTAAGTTGCAAGGCTGCAGGTCTTGCTCTATCTCTCTCTTACACACACATCAAATTTACTTAAAATAAATTTGGTCAACACGCGTCTCTCACTCGCTTCCTCTCGTTGTCTGTTTTCACACTCGTAGCTCTGCTGGTGGCTGAAGTCACAGTCATACTAGAGAGTATTTATGCTTTTGTTCATTTACAGTTTCTTTGTGAACTTTGCAGTAGTTGTGCAGAACAAAATAAGCATTGATAAGAGAAGGACAGTCCTCCGTTTTGTGTCCATCACCCTCCTCAAAGCGGCAAACCGGGACTTCAAACGTCCACTTCGTCGGGATGATAATGTCACTAGATGTCGTCAAAATGCTCACAATGACAATGCTAACATGAAGATGTTTAGCAGGTATAATGTTTACAATGTTTGGTGAGTAACATTAGCTCATAAGCACTAAACATTAAGTACAGCTGAGACTGATCGGGATATCATTAGTAAGTGTTTTGACCCGATGGTGGCGCTGGATAAAAATGTTATTAGAATTCATCTTGAGGGGAACATGAGTGTGACCCAAATTTCACGTCAATCCATCTATTCCTGTCATCTCTCTACTTCGAGCTATCGAGGCAAAGGCACGGAATTCCCCCAAAAGAAGCCAAAAAGGTCACCTGTGACTTTTTTAAGATACATCTTCTTGGAACCATGACTGTCTATGCAAAGTCTTATGCAAGTCCATTTAGTAGATGAACTTTTGGTGGCACTAGAGGAGAAGTCTGTTGAGTACCAAGTCATTAAAATGCATCCTCTTGACACCATGAATGTCTGTATTAAATGTCACGGCAATCCATCCAATAGTTGCCAAGACATGTCACTAAAAAACAGAAATGTCAACCTCATGGAAAAGTCAGGGGGGTCACCAAAAGTCATTAGGATTCATCCTCTGTGGACCAAGATTTCATCCAATCACAGTTGAGGTATTTCAACCCGAGACCAAAGTGCTTGACCGACTTTACCATCCCTGAGCAGCCCTGCTAATTATAAGCTTTCATTTGTCATTCTCTCAGTTTCTCGGTGCCTTGTCTGACCGCGGACCCATGCAAACACCGACGGGGACCTCTAAGAGCGGTGACTCAGCTAAGCTCGAGTGCTTCCAATTGCTGACTCAACCCCTGAAATTCTGCACCTCCGTCACAAAACGCTGTCCTCTGCTTTTCAGTCTCCTTCCTCTCCCATCCACTTTCACACCGTCCTCCTCCTCCGAGCTCCCCCCCCACACCCCCCACACCCCCCCGCTCTGTCCTGTCTGCGCCGCTTCGCTGAACTCTGATGAAGACACACTGCGGGGGAGTGGGCAGAGACGAGGGCAATCTATTTCGCTCGCTCTCCTCTCTCTCTTTCTCTCCCCGGTCCTGCTTTGCCGCCCCTCTTTCCTTCCCCTGCTGAGTAATTCCCCGTCTCTCTAACTGCACCCCCGTATGTCTCCCCTCCCGCCTTTTCCACTTCTCACCTTTAACGCTAAAACCTCTGCTCTCCGGCGCCCTTTCCCCGGCGAGCTGTCGGCGCTGCGCGTGTTTTTTTCTTCTTTTCCTTGACGGGTGCTGCCGTGGCCTCTAATCTCTCGTCTGGTTTGATGTAATTAGAGCTAATGAAGATTCCCTGATCCTCTGAGCGACTCGTCCCCCTGGGCCACGACAGCGTGGAAAACTAGAAAGAGCCGGGGAGCAGAGGAGCACTGATAAAAGAGACACAGGCTCGTTTAGCACAGCTGATAGCTATGTGTTGTTCTGCACGTGTGTGTGCGGGAGTGTGTGTGTGCTTATTTGTTTAGAAAGATTGATTCCCTGTTGATGCTGCGAGCAGCAACGCGATTACCTTGGCTCATGGCAAAGTGTTGTTGTGTGCACGTCTGTGTGTGTGTGTGTGTGTGTGTGTGTGTGTGTGGCTAAGTGTCTGTGCCGGGGGATTGGCAGAGCCCTGGCAGACTTAGGGCCAGTTGCAGAAAGCAGTAGACAGGCATAATCCTTCATAGCCCTCCTAAACACTTAAATACACAGTGTAGCAACTCCCCTAAATCTGACAAGGCAGAGACAAGCGCATCCACATGTGTGCGCACACACATACTCACTCACGCACACACACACACGCACACACACACACGCACACACACACACACACACACACACACACACACGTGCGCACACACATCATGGCCTTACACCAAGAGGGAAAAAACCCCGAAGGCTCCCCTGACATGCAACCCTTCACATTTCACCGCAGAGACAGCCCCCCCCCCCCCATCACCACCAGTGGAAGGGACGCTTTGATGCCGGCGCTGAAAGGGTCTACTTACATCCCAAATCTCCAGGCTACGTGATCGTCTGTGATCCAGCTGGGGAAAGAGAGAGAGAGAGCGATGAGGGGGTTACAAAGGAAAGGGAGCGCGTGAGCGGAAGAGAGACTTGTGTGACTGCAGGGGGGGGGGGGCTGTGCAGCTGTAGCTATTAATAAGCCGAGAGTGGAAAGAGAGAGCCGAGCCCGGAGATTAAGGGCTCTGTCCCAATTCTCATTCCGCCGCCTCCTCTCCTCTCCTCGGCCTCCCCCCCCCCCTTCCTTACTCCTTTAACCACCCTCCAAACAAATGATGCCTTTCCCATTCACCACCGAGGACTGGAGAGTCTGAGGCGGAGTTTTACTCTTCAAAGATGTGCTGATAATTGCCAATTTTTGATCACATAGAATCTTATGCGAGAGGGAGCCTGTCTGCAGCTGGAACGAGGCCAGCGCTGTGGCCCCTCGTTGAAAGGAAAAGACATTTAACAGAAAATCCGCCGTGGCTTGCTGAAAAAAAAACCTTTCAAAAAACGATGCTGTACTCACCACCAGGCTCCCGCGGGGCCGTAGTAACCCTTTAGCAGGGGCAAGGAGGCCATGACCAGAGGAACCCCCCACGCCATCAGATGGTACAACCTGATAAAAGGCAGACATTTATTTCATTATACGCACCGAGACCAGGGGAGCTTTGCCCCTGAGAAAAAGAAGAAAAAAACACTCATGACTAAATCGATTCGTTCCTTCTTCGGTTCGTCCCTTTGTTGGAGCTCACATCGGGGTCGTTTTTCAGGTGCGGCCCAATGGTGACATAAACCATAATTACCCTCACTGTTGTGCAAAAGCATGATTTACAGAGGATATGTCCGCACCAAAACCACCAACAGGATGCAGATTCTCACCCGGCGGGTGCTAGTGGCCAAAACATTTGTGGACAAAGCTGCCTTACCTCGAATTAGCACAGATTTAAAAATGAAACCGGTTGAGAGAGCTGGAGAGGCTCATACTATCAATGAAAAAACAACATGAATCAGTGACGGCTTCTAAGAAATCTTAATCTCTGAACTTGGCGCTGTGTGTGTGTGTGTGTGTGTGTGTGTGTGTGTGTGTGTGTGTGTGTGTGTGTGTGTGTGTGTGTGTGTCAGACAGATGAGGTGTGCGCTCCAGTGTCTTGGGCGTCAGTGTGGGTGTCGATACTTTATAGAGCGCACAGCGTCGCCCGGTCAATAGAGTGGAAGTCCTGCCCTGACTTGTTCCAAGTGTGGTCAATCGAGCGGTTGGCGACGCGGCTGACACGCACTCAATCCCTCTCGGGCTTGTACGGCGCAAGCACCCACACACACCTTCTCACTCTGACTTCACCGGGGCACGCTGCATCTCCCCTCTCTGCCCTCATGTGATGGACAGCGGAGTGTGTGGGAGGTGGTGGAGAACGTGAGACGGCTGCTGGTTAAAATAGAGCTGAATTGTGGGTGGGAAAGAGACATAGGAGACGTATACATTCATAAAGAGAGAGAGAGAGAGAGTGTGCGTAACAGGGAGAGCAAGGAAGAACGGGGGAGAAAAGGGAAAAGGTTGAAGCGCTACAAAAAAAGAGAGCAACTGAGTGAGTAAAGGAGCAAAAAAGAGAGAGAGCAAGGGAGAGAGAAAGAGAAAGAAACACATCGAGAAAGAGAGAGAGAGAGAGAGAGAAAGAGAAAGAAACACATCGAGAAAGAGAGAGAGAGAGAGAGAGAGAGAGAGAGAGAGAGAGAGAGAGAGAGAGAGAGAGAGAGAAAGAGAAAGAAACACATCGAGAGAGAGAGAAAGAGAAAGAAACACATCGAGAAAGAGAGAGAGAGAGAGAGAAAGAGAAAGAGAGAGAGAAAGAGAAAGAAACACATCGAGAGAGAGAGAGAGAGAGAGAGAGGCTGTGTGGTGGTGGGAGGAGAGATATAAATGCTGAAATCAGTGCTGCCAGTCCGTGGTGTGACGTTTGGTGCAGGGAGGGGGTGTGGGGGGGCTTGTCAGGAAATCAATGTCGAGAGCTCGCAGACCCCGCAGACGCACACACACGCGCTGCCTGCAGCACACACACCACACACTCGCAGCATTTTTGAGAGGGAGATGACGAGGTCCGGGGCTGCGCGCAACATGGGCTTAATGAGGCACAGCAGGGCCGCTATGCGCTCTGTATTTCACACACCTGCACGCACGCACGCACACACCCCCACCCACCCCCCACCCCCCCCCCCCCCCCCCCCCCCACACACACACACACACACACACAAGCTCATATAGAAATCTCTCTCGGGGCTCAATCTCCCCCCCCCCCCCCCACATCCAGTTTGCCAGAATCCGCCCTTCAAACGCACATTAACAACGCACGCACACGCTCGTGCACAAACACACTTCCCGTCCTCTCTTGCATCCACTTCAATCACTCTTAGATCATCCAGCCTCCGTTCTCCATCTCCTCTGGCGATTTGTTCATTCATAAACCATCACGCTGTGCCGTCACTCTGTGCGTGTGTGCGTGTGTGTGTGTGTGTGTGTGTGTGAGGGAGGTTGGGTGAAGGGGCTGAGGGGTAGCCTAATTGTGCATGCATGCAGAGCCTCATACCCGCCTGCCGAAACGCATGCGGCTTATCTATGCGCAGTCAATGCACAACAACCCCCCTGACGCCCCGTCCTCACGTTGCTCTATAACCTATTAAGCGCCGAGTTGTTGTTTTGTCTTTCTTCCCCTGCGTGATCGGCCCGACGCAGGAACACAGACACATCCTCCACCCGCCTGGTCCCTCTGGACCCATGAGATGGCGTGCAGCTGACAAGGCTCTGGAGCGAGCTGATTTTGCACCCGCCCCTCCCAACCCAGCCTGCACCCCTTTCCCTGCGCCCCATAAAGCCGTCTCCCTTTGAGTTATAACACCATTATATCGTCTGGCTTATTGCTAATCAATGCAGGGAAACTCCCATGGGGGAGAGGGGGGGTTGGACCTTTTTTTCCGGCCTAACCCCCTCAAACAAGGATGGGTGGAAGGGGTGTGCGCACCAATACGTGCATCTGCGGGACACAACCACGGAGTTCCCGCTTACTTGTTAAAGGTATTTTTTTGTATGCGTGTTTGTGTCACAGACCTCCACGCGAGGCATGGAAAATGAGAAAAATATCTCTCACACTCACACAAGCAAATTCACACTCGCGCTGCGGAGAGCGCTCACGGGAGTTTGAGCGACAGAAACGTAGAGCCGCAGAGCGTGAAGATTGGTGCGCACGCACACGCGCACACTTAACGGCTGACACTCACTCCCTTTTCAATTAGAGCGTCGGCTGGAACAGAAAGGGGGAGGAGGAGGCGGGAGGAAGAGGGGGGGAGGGAGGGGGCTGTCAATGCTCCGCGGGGAGACACATGCTCTGGCGGACCAAACATGCACACGCACCCACACACACACGCACACGCGCACACACGCACACGCGCACACACACACACGCACACACGCACGCACACACACACATGCACCCACGCACGCACACACGCACACACACACACACACACACGTAAACGATGGCAACAAGAGACAAACACACATTCATAGGAAGACACGGAGGTGGACGCAGAGACGGAAAACGACCCGTTTGTGCGCGCGAGGGACAGATACGTGATATAATTTGTCGATTAAACGATTAGGTGGATCGTCAGAAAACCAATCGGCGACTATATAGATAATCAATTGAACATGCGAGTCATTTAGAAGCCTATCACTATCTTTTCCAATGTAAGGGTCTATTTCTTTTCTCACATTCAAAACATTGTTAGTTAATAACTTTTGGACAAAAAAAAAAAAAAAGGAAAAACACTGAAGAACATAATCAGTAAATCAACCAATTGATGAAATGAATAATTATCAGCTGCAGCATTAAGTGACCGTCTCACATCTCATATCTGTTGGTGCTGATTTCTCGCACCAGGTTGAGGTACAGGTTCACTGTGATGAGACAAACCCAGGCCAAGGCACTCCAGTCTGTAGAGACACACAGGAAAAACAACAAGGTCAAATTACAACAAAGCCCCCCCCCACCACCACCACACAGCATGCTACTGTGTGTGCGTAAACACGTATGAGTGCGCGTGTGCGTGCGCGCTTGTGTTCCCCTTTTTGATAAATGAAGGCCCATTCCGCAATAATATGAGGGAAACCTGTGGCTTAGGGTGATGGATGAGAGGGGGGAGCTCGGAGAGAGATAATGATGAACTGTGGAAAAGCGCAGGGAGATAAGCAGAGGTGGGGGCGAGGGGGGAGGGGGGGGGGGGGGGGGGAGTGGACCAGCAAAGGAACCGAGAGGAATAGAAGAAAATGGAGAGGAAGGCGAAGTCAGCAGAGGGGAAAAAATGAATACATTTCACCGAGACAAGGAAGAGACGAGTCGAGAGAGCTTCCTTCCTTTTTTTTTTGCCCTCGTATTCAGGCCTTTTCCTTTCCGTGTGTCTGTGTGTGTGTGTGTGTGTGTGTGTGTGTGTCTGTGCGTGTGTGTGTGTGTGTGTGTTGTGTTTTGCGTTTCTGTTGACAGGACAGGCAATGATGGATTATCTGAGCCACATACTCAGCTTACTCAGGCCATGTCCACACTACTCCGTTTCCATTTGAAAACGCATATGTTTTGCTACGTTTACACTGAGCGTCCACACTACGCCGGCGTTTGGAAACGCTCCCGAGGACGGATACGTTTGAAAACTCCGGGGTTGCGTCTTCGTGTGGACGATGTAAACGCAGACGTTTGGAAACGATGACGCCCACACCCGCGTTCTCTACTTGATTGGTTCTTAGCAGTCACGACGTCTCCTTCCCTGATTCGTCACACTCCTATCACGTGACCGATTCCTGGAAAATCATAAACAACAGCCTTGATTACCGATGGACTACCAGGTTAATTCAACATGGAGAACTGATTACAGGCGATGCTGACCTTGTTGTATTTATTAACAGCTGTTGTTCAGTTAAAGTCTGCATTATTACGGAGGAAGCAGCTGTTAATGGAGCGATCAGCGAGCGGCGTGTCCAGCGGCGTTATCAGCCCTACGGAGGACGTCTGAAGTCACGGTTAGCGGCTTTAGGGAGGGTGATGGACACTTTCCTGTCCTTATTAATGCTTACTTTGTTCTGCATAACAATTGTGAAGTCCACAGATAAACTACAAAGGAACAAAAGCAGTAAATGCTCTCCAGCAGGACAGAAACTTCAGCCACCAGCAGAGCTACGAGTGAGAACAGACAACAACGAAACCGAGAGGGAACGAGTGAGAGACGTGTGTTGACCACATTTATGGACCATAATCTAGTAAAGCTTTATGTGTAAGTGTTGATTTTAAAGTAAGTTTGATGTGTGAGAGAGAGAGAGAGAGAGAGAGAGAGAGAGAGAGAGAGAGACCTGCAGCGCTGTAACTAAGTCTAAAAAATAAAACTTCTAAAACTTCCACTAAATGTGTCTGTTTGAGTTCATAGAGGAAGATTTTAGAGAAGATCTTAAGGATCAAACACGGCCTTTCATTCTTAAAGAATACTTTATTACTCTGTCGTATTATTTTTAACTAAGCAACCAATCTACTTCCTGTTTACACCGGCACCAACCCACATGCACAGTGTACCTGAACAGTCACGTGATATTCGTCTGGACGGAGAGCATTTAGACAACATGCTGAAACACCGTGTGGACGGAGGTCGTTTCAGTGTGGCTGTAGCCTCAGTTTCACACAACAACCCCCCCCCCCCTTGCACACTAAAGCGATGTTTAGGAATAGTGTGCCGTGACTAAGAAAGAAGGAGGCCGGCTGTCTGTGTCATTATCACAATAAATCACTGTCACAACGTGTCTTACATAACCCGACAGCAAGCCCAAGCTTCGCTTCTTTTCTTTTTTTAAACTCCAGCTCGGCTCCACCGACCTGTCCCGACGTCGGCCCCCTGTTACCACCTCCCTCCGTTTCAAACACATTTCAGAACATTTTTTATGGGTCAGAGTTAAAAGCGGAGCTGTGCGCTACGCGGCTCCCGCCGGACTCGGCGCTTCGCGACAGAACAAAGTGCCCCGCTCAGCTGCTGTTTATGTGCGGCCGTTTGTCCTGAGCGCGAGGGATCCTCGTTGATAAACCGAGGTGACAAGGCACCAGCCCCCGCAGCACTAACTCACTGCCCATTACCCTGTATCCGTCTCTGAGTGTGTGTGTGTGTGTGTGTGTGTGTGTGTGTGTGTGTGTGTGTGTGTGTGTGTGTGTCGGCCTCTAAGGACCATAAAAACAAGCGTGGTGGAGTGTTTGTATTAGCAGCCAGTCCTAACTAAGAATCCGTATGCTAATCGAGGCTAAAGGAGCTGCATTTGCAACAAATGCCAGCAAATAAATGTGCACACGATCCCGCCTCATCGGTCCAAATCACAAAGAAATCTTCCCACTAACCCCAAATTGAGAACCTGCAGATGCAAATGCTGGAGTCGTGAACCATCGTTACAGGAGATCGCAATGAGCCAATAACTGCAGAACGCGGCGCTTGACTCCCACGTACAGGTGTTGTATTCTTGGTATGGGTGTGTGTGGATACTAATTGTGATGTGCAAATTTATTCGAAGAGTTAACACCCTTGACAACTGTAGTATATGGCAAGTACATATCCTCCCTGTTTTGGGGTTTTTTTTTTTTTTTGAGAACTTCGGGACAGGATGCTGAGTTGACTAAATGAATCGAAGCAAAGGCTAGGAAAGGCTTTTACAAACAGTCCCTGCATTAAAATGATGACCATACCATGAGAAAGAATACCCATGAAGTCACTGTTAAATGCAACAGAATTCATGTACCCATATATAAGTTTTGAGCCTCTATCTCCGCCAGAAACAACTTTCCCACGTTGCATTTCAAGCTCGATGAGCCGGAGCAATCAGTGTCGAGGCATATTTTGTTCTCAAGCCAAAACAATGAAATTACATTAAAAAATATATATTTTTCCACTGTGATATATGAGCTCCTGAGCAGATGTCTTTGTGGAATATTTACTCCACCTCTATTGTTAAAAGGGAGCCAGTGAGTAGTTCATCAAGTTGTCTTACCAAAGTAAGTTAGCCAGCAGGCCTGGAAGTCACACAGAGCCCCCTCTGGATGTGCATCACCCTGGGGAAGGAAGAGAGAACAGCACAGGGAAACGTTTTCACAAAACGACCAAAGAAAATTGAAAAATAAAAAAAGCCTCTGCCATGTGGGCGTTCAGTGAAACAGACTCGAGTAACTCACCATGACATATGCTACGCTGTCGAAGAAGGCGGCTACTGTCAGGCTGAGAATCATCTTCTGTGCGGTGAAAGTGAGAGGGAGACGTGAAAAAGGGGTTCTCCAACAAAACACCCCGAATCTGAATACGCCGGCGTATTAATATTCACGTAGAGAGAGGAAGGGCAAATTATGGATCAAATGATCACTGATGTGGCTGACGTCCCCGGTGACAACTGAAAATATCACAGGGTGGAGGGGAGAGGCTCCGTGAATCCTTCTATAAACATGAAATTCATTCTATTTCATATGAAATAAACCAAAAATCTGTGTGCTGCAGAATCTAAAGAGGCCAGCCGTCAGTCTTACGCTGACTTCGCCTGCAGAAGTGGTTACAAACTGTGGCAGGGCACACACACACACACACACACACACACACACACACACACACACACACACACACACACACACACACACACACACACACACACACACACACACACACACACACACACACACACACACACACACACACACACACACACACACACACACACACACACACACCTTTATTAATTTGTCCAGCAATGACCCTGCCAAGGCTACAGAGAAGGAGGAGGGGGAGGGGGAGACGGAAAAAGCCTTAAAGAGAGAGCATTAAAGACCATTGACTGACGGATAACCTTTGTGAGGGGACGGAGGTAAGGAGAGGGTTTAAGTTGTGCGAGAGGAGCAGGGGGGGAGCAGGAGGAGGAGGAGGAGGTGAAGCCACTCTGTGTGACCTGGTCCTGGTAATAGGATCCATCAGAGCCCCACGTTAAGCTGTCATTTGCTTCAGATTAGAAGGATAGCGTGGAGCGTTGCTGAACCTGACAGACCTGACGGACCGGCTTCCACAACAACTCGCAGGCTGCACACTCACACTCACACTCACACAAAACACCGCGAACTGACACTGATCTGTTTTAGACATCTGAACAATTTTGGATGAAATAAAACATAGCTATGTGGGAGAAAGAAAAGAGCATTGAACTAATACTATTCGGTGCATCGTCAGACCTCAAGTATAACGCAAACCTCCTCGTGTAGAGAGGGGGAAAAGACAGCCGCCATTATCACAGAACCGCCATCAGTCAATTAACTCCACAATTGATTCGTCTGTGCAATTTTAATTGGGTTCAATTATGCAGAGATTTGCCGTGGCTAATTGAACATATTTCCGGTGGCAATGAAGCAAACAGATATGGTGGGGGGGGGGGGGGTGGGGGGGCATAACATACTGTACATTGTGGTGCGAATTTACCTGAGCCAGAGAGTGATACCTGCGAAGCAGCCAGATCACAAAGAGCATGAAAATGCTGTGGAGAGAGAGAAGAGAGACAACAGTGAGAAGGGCAACAACTTGAACAGGACAGGTCCTTAGTTGCTCTATCGATGACATAATGTCTTATTGCACATAAATACATCATAGCAACTCCTAGCTCTGTCGTTTAGACCGAAACTAATGAAACCTGCAGAAACCTGCAGAAACCCTGCCAAAGACCTGCTCAGCAGCATTTGAAGGAGTGAGGTCCTCGGCCAAAAACGCAACCACCACAGCTTAACGTTAAGATGCAGTTCACCGAAATGCCACTAGATGCCACCTCACAAATCACAATCAACTAATGCAACAAACAGGAAAAACCTCCAATGCCTTCTTTGAAATAATAAATGTGTTTTTCCCAGAAGCGATTAGGGACCAAACATATTCATTTGCCTTGTTTGTTTCTAAAAAGTGTTGTTTGATTAAACCGATAAGTCATTCTAGTCTATAGCCATGGGCCTGGCTTTGAGATTAATCATTTAGTTCCATCACAAAGCAATATGTTACATGCAAATCACTTTTCATGTGAAGTCTAGATACCGCAGAGCACAACTTCTAAAATGAACACACAGTAGAATCAACCCATCTTAGACACAGGCTCAACAGGCTCACTGTAAAATGTTGAATAAGTTTGCACAGGTTAAAGGTGCCCTGTGGAGTTTTCCTTCAGTCCTCGAGGTCTAACAAATGTGTCGAGTGCACTTCCTTCCCCAATAAAACATTTGCAAAAGCCGATTTTTACGTATTTTCAATTCCCCATAAAAAAACAGGGACCCAGTCATCAAGAAACGCCTCCATGGCGCTACTAGAGATCTAAAACTCTACAGGGAACCTTTAATATTATAGTTAACTCTTCCACCACCCAGATATCATAACCAACTCAGCCAAATACATACATCGCTGGCTCCCCAAAGCTATGAACAGTTAAACTATCCGGTGTGAAATAAAAGTCAAGGATTCAAAACAAATAATTTGAGGAAATATTTACCATCCTACTAAGGAGAAGGTTCCTGTGGCTCGTTTTACCCTTAAAATCACCACCTGTAAATCAGAAACAATTCCTTACTACTGTGCAGTATATGGCTCACATCTATGAATAATAACTAAACAACAATGCACATAAGTGTAGAGTTGACATATGCATTTATTACAATATTTGTGTTTAAGTAAAGCGTTGCGCAAACTTCCTGAGAAGTGCAACACAAATACAGTGCTGCCATTATTCTAATCATAAGCTTAGAAATCACTGTGTTGAGGAGACTACTATTTGTTCCAGCATGCCTGCTTGCGTGCAAACGTGTGTGTGACTAAAGGAAGTATAATAAAATGTTGTTTTTGCGTACACTTCCAGAGGATCCGAGTTCTAGGAACAAGCTTAGACATCCGAGGGGTTTATGAATGCCACCTCCACATGCGTTTGACACATTTTAACATGCTATAAAGCACAGAGCGCTGTTCAATGACAGCTGAGTGAGTTGAAGAACTAGAAGCTGACACTGTTGCGCAAAGCAAAAATGCAAAGCTGAAGCAGATATGAGAGCTACTCAGAGAGGAAACAAACGGAGGAATGAGAGGAATGAGAAGTGTGCGAGTTCGACCTAACAGCCTCGGGGGAAAATGAAGGGAAGTCTTGCATGCAAAACAGAGCGGGACACGTTGGGCAATACCACTGCTGTGGGAACACAATGTTATACACCTGTCTCCTTGGAGGCGTCACAACAAACACATGTGGCCCTGTACAGAAAACGTGGATATCTACTAGACTGCTTCTACTTCATGTCTGGAAGTGGGTTTCAAGTTGTTTAATACCATGTCTTTGCAGTAACGTGAGATTTCTAGATACACTAGACAGAAAAAGAGATATTTTTTTTCTTTGATGTCTTTTACCGTTTTAATTACATTTGAACGATGGCTCCCAGTACGGAACTGTAGGAGTGTTAAAAGACTGCCTTTTCCTACAAATTGTCTTATAAATAGTGCACGAGTGATCTTGCTTTTTGAAAAGTTTATTATGCTATTTTTGGGATGTGGATTTCCCTCCTTATGATATGCAAGTCACACAAACATCTGTGTCACGGTTTGCATGCACAAACACATTAGCATGAGTTACCTCAGATTTTCATCCCGACTTCATACCGAAAAAGGAGTCGCAATAAACTTGAAGAACAAAGATCTGTCAGCTCACTTCCAATAAGTAACGTAATTCAGGCTGCAACCAACGATGATTTACTGATGATTAATCTGTCAAATATTTGATTGAACTATTAATCATCTGTCCTATGTGAAGTCATAAAATCATTTGTTTGTTTGACCGACAAACCCTAAAAATGATCACAAAGACAAACAAAAGAAGAAAAAAAATGTCAAGGAAATGTTTGCTTTTGCTAGAAAAATTACTTCAATGATAAGTCGATTATCAAATTATTGCAGATTCTTTTTCTGTTTGATTTATCGGGATTAATTCCCAAAAAGCACAAGTGGGCCTATAGAGTATTAATCTAGGACAGTACAGATTCATGAGCATGTTATACTTTGCTATCGCAGCAACAACTAGGCACTGGATCATTACTTAAATTCTGTTGCTCAACTGACAAAAGAGGATGATGCACGGAACAAAACTGACTGCACGAACACATGAATAGTGAATAGGATGGGAGCATTATGGGGAATGAATGAATGAATACTAAGTTTGTTCTCTTTTGAAGTTTGATACCAAACTCAAACTGGTATAGCTGGCTCGGTCACTGTGAGCCGTCTGTATCTGGGTTAGAAAGTTAGCCCATAATCCAGCGTTGATTCAGCGACAAGCTACAACTGATCCAAGCCGGATGTTTCCTAACGAGGTTACTCTGAAGATCTTCTTCTGAGGAAAGGTTTATTGTCATCTCCTATACAAATCCTTAGGGTGTGTACTCAATGCCACAACCGCGTGTGAAGGTTGTGATGTGCAATTTTTTGTGTTTGATACTTTGCCAGAGAGGTGTTGGTTCAAGTTTTCTCGTCTATGTTTTATTGGACTGCAGTATGACGTACATTGTTCCAGTGCTACAGGAACAACTCACAGTTAAATGCTATCAAAGACAACAACATTATAAACCACATCATTATATTAATTTGGCTGATGTTTTGGTCCAACGCAACTTACAATATGTGCATTCAAACGTAGCTAGACGTCATCAGTGCTTGGAGATATATATAATATAACATATATATAATAGTTAGTATTAATATCCGGGTCACTGAATTAGATGAAGTAGAAATATTAAGATCCTTAACTTTAGTGAGAGTAGCAATGGCACACTACAAGTCCTGCTTCCAAAATGTTACTTAGGTGAAGTATAGCAGTATTATCACAACAAAATACTTAAAGCACCAAAAGTACTCAATGGTCCCTGTCCATATGTTATATTATGATATAACTGGATCATTATTGTTGATGTTAGCAATACTTGAATGTTGAACAAGGCTGGGAAAACATTAACTGCTTTACATACTGCTGGGAAGTTTAGTTTGTAAAATCTTGATCTGCAAAGCAGTTAGTAAGTTTATTTAAATAATAGTATTAAGTCAGCTAAACGTAGTAGAGTAAACAAGTACATTTCCCTCAGACATGTATTGAAGCAAAGGTATAAAATAGCACACAGTAAAATGTAAATACTCAAGTAAAGTATAAGCAATTCAGTAAAGAACACGCATACGTGTATTTAGTGACTGTCTACCACTGATGTTATTGTGCTATTATTGTACTTCTCTCCTTCACGTGCAGCGAACTGATGCAACAGGCTCGCGTTATCGCCTCAAGATAAGAAACTCTGCTTGTCTCTGTTCATATTATCCACAACAGACTCGTTCCGCCTGCATGACTGACGCGTGGATGTAAAACAACGTTGATAAACGCGTTTTCGTTGAGCAAAGTTAACAACAGCTTACGTTAAAAGACTCAAAGCTGGTAATGCTCAGGCAGGTTAGCTTTAGTTAGCTTGTCAGACACAACAGAGTAATGTTTGCGCCCCATTAGCAAGTGAGCCAGTTAAGCTAGTTTTGGAGGATGTTTTAATTAGTTGCGCTAACAACGCTAATATTCAACAGGCCAATTAATGCAGATAGTTAGCATGTTAAATGACTGGCAGCTCAGTTGTACCGTTAGAGTTTAGTATTGAGTACCATGCAGGTGTCAGGCATCCATACATCAACGTATCGAATAGTTAATCAATTAATCAATCAGTTCTAATACAAAATTACCAAACCCTTAACAAGCTAACTGTGCCACGTTATGTAGCAAACTAGCTAATTAACGTTAGCTTAACAAAAGCGAATACTGAGTTTACCGTTAGCTACTTACGCATTGATAGTCGTCTGAATCTGTATTAACAAATACGCAGCGTGATTCGTTACTCGTTGACTTTGGGTTTTGACTGTCCATTTTGAGACAACGTGTATTTTAGATGGTTTAGCATCAATTTGTTTTTGTTTTGCTGTAGCTTTCTCTTGTACTTCCTGTTTCTACCGTGCGCTCAAAGGGACAAAAAGCACCTCGGACCGTTGTGAGTTCGGTCGTCGAAGGGGCCAGATGTTTGTCAAGACTTGGACTTGTATATTTAAACTCTGTTTTAAAACGTTTGTATTCATTTTAAATATCATGTGTGTTGTACTTTACTTCAACAAAAATAAACAACTATAAGTTGTTTGGAAATCCCCTCCCAGAGGCTATTTGTAGGGTGTTTTATGTGGATTTTTTAGGGGGATTTTACCATCATTCAGTAGTGAAACTAAATACATTTACTTGTTTTTTTTAGGTACTTTGCTTAAGTATTTGCAATTTTTGCTGCTTTATACTTCTACTCCACTACATGGGGGATATTGTACTTTTTACTCCAACGTTGGTCAAAAACTGCAAAAATCCCTGCAATTTAATTAATTCGGCTCTCATTATCATAAAACAAAAGGCCTCAGGAGGAAGTTCTCTGTCGTCCTTGGTAGCTCACCAGCACTGTTTTGAGATATGGGTAGAGGCGATAGCCTC
The DNA here is from genome assembly GCA_032191485.1 of Leptoclinus maculatus. NCBI lineage: Eukaryota > Metazoa > Chordata > Actinopteri > Perciformes > Stichaeidae > Leptoclinus > Leptoclinus maculatus. Next base: position 409,772 of record JAVDOI010000043.1, on the reverse strand, counting down.
TGGCATTCACCTCAAGGTTAATGATAAGGTTATCTCAGTGGATGTTTTTAAAAACAAGCGACCTCATGCAGTCAAATGCAGCATTTGTTACGTCAGCTGTGGGTGTAAACACTCTGAATCAGGGAACAAAAGGAATTTTCAAGGTGTGTTTCTTAAAGATGTTTCGGGAGTGTTGCTGCCTTCATAAGACTTTGTCTGGATTTACAGAGTCTGTAATATTGTCTCTGAAAAGAGACAGACTAGACCGTATTTAAATGAATGAAGTTCTTTTTCTCAATGTTTTTTGGTTATTTTAAGTAATGAAAGAATTCAGAAATTTTTTTCACAGATTGGATCCTATATTTCAAAACAAAGCTGTTATTTTAAGAAATCTTTTCAAGAAATTGTATCCCAAGTATTGGTATTTTGCAGTGTAGCTTTATTAAGTGAATGTCAACTATTCACTGTAGTGTTGTGTGTCTACTGCGCATTGAGCTCTATTAAAGTGACTTTCTGTTTCCTCTGCGGTTGTCTTTCCACTGAATGGAGGCAAATTAACATTATCAATCAGACATATTTGCATGTGCTCTCCTTATTATGTGGGGGGGATTTCACAATATGTGTGTGTGAGAGAGAGAATGAAAGTGGAAAGTGGGTGTGTATCACCCTAATGACCTGTTATGACTCTGAAACTCCAGCTGCACCCATTTTCCCATTTGATGCTTTCACTGACAGTTACTCAAACAACAATGAGGGAGACCTGTAATTTTTTTCAACTGACAAGCTATATTACATAAGCAACACATGCATGCAAACATGCACACAAACACACACCTATCTTTATTCAAAATAAATCTACATTTGAAAATAAAAAGCAGTCCTAACTGCCATCATAGACTATTTACTGATGTACCGTTCACATGTTTACTGTTTTAGTCTATAACACAGCTACTGTGTATTCTGGGAAATATCATTTAACGCAAACACATTGACAGCCGCTCCTCCACAGGTTCTTGACTTTGGGAGTTGAGAAGGTTCAAGGTGTTGCCACTTGAAGCTTAACAGGCAACATTCCTCAACCTGCAGGTATTTTGAATCCACCTTCGATGGGGAACTGTCTTTTTAGAGTGCAAATTATGGTTTTGCGAACAAATTTAGATTTTTCTTTATTCTTTTGAGGTTTGTTACGACAGATGCCAATAATACTGCCGTGTCACATTGTTCTTAGTCAACAGGGTTGTAGTTTTAGGTGCAGTGGTTGGACATTATCTCCAACAGCTGAGGCCTCTTTGCGTGTTTAAATGCTGCCTGGAAATGGGCTAAATAATTCCCACTGTTAGAAAACAGCTGTTTTTCTAAGCCAAGGGGAGAGAACTGAAGACACTAAAGAATAGATGCAGGAAATACTCTGTGCTGATCTAACATGTTGTTAGTTTGTACTGTATAACTTTGTCTTTCTGAATTCTATAGTAAAACACCTTTGATCCTGAAGGAAAAATATTTCCTTTTCAACTATATTTGTATGCTTTGTACCCAGATGTTTTAATTCACACAAGATGAACGTGCCTTTTTGACATTGCTTCTACCTGTGATATGTCAGGCATTTCCTGTATTAACGCTGCACAATGGAGGATGTGTACAGTGAATACCACATTCCACATTCAGCTTTTGTTCTGTGGTGTATAAAGCTCAATATGTAGCCAAACTGCATTCATGAAAAACCAACGGGACAAATGAAGTAAGTTCATACAAAAGTTTATTGTTTTAGAAAACAAATATCAGTACAAAAGTGGTGCAGAAGGTGCATACGCCTTTGTTCTTTTCGACAGATGGACACGTCCAAACAATAGCATAATAATAGCAAATAAATGACAATGACAACAAAAGCATCTTGTTGGAAACCTCTCATTATTCTCCATGCAGAGGCACCATTCTGGTTCATTGGGCATGTAGGGCATTAGGAGATCACAGGCAGTGAGCATCTGCCTCCTTCCATAAAGCACAGTTTAAAGACACAGACACGTCCGGCTAGAAGGGAGCACCGATCACACACACACGGGCCACGGCCGTCTGAACACACTGACATCATCGGCGACACAAACAGGAAGCAGAATCTTTCATCAGTATCCCCCCCCTCCCCTCAGAGAGGTGGGGGCGGTTCAGACGGGCCCTGCGGGTTCATGCGGTCCTCTCCTTCTCCGGCTTTCGGCAGAACATTTGGGCTCTCAAACTATACAGCGTGAGGTAATAAATTACACATTAAATAACAGGTTTTAAATATGTTTCATCTGTGCGTTACGGGCAATGCGCGATGCTTACAAAACGTTGTAGTGCAAAACAGGAGTTGGGCGTCAAGTGCACAAAACGCATTTCCCCGGGATCTACACATCCGCAGTCAATACCACCACATAAGAGATATAAGCTGCCCCCTTTCTTTTATCTACCATTCAAATGTTTTTCCACAAATTTCATCAGTAGTAGTAACAGCAGCAGTAAAAAAAATAAAATAAAAAATAACCATTTAAGAGAAGTACAAAAAACGGTGCGCTGTCAGTTTCTGCGCGCTACTGGCCCCATCCTCCGATCCCGAGCTCCTGCTTGTAGCGCTTGGTGAGGAAGTTGGCCTGCAGCGTGAGCTTTGACAGCACCCCTTGCAGCCCGGTCAGGTGGTACTGGAACTGCTTCTGCAAATCCTCGTCCTCCTCCTCCTCGTCTTCCTCGGACGACATCGACGCAGTGGACGCGGTGGAGGCGGTGGACATGGACGAGTTCTTGCGGCTGGTCGTCATGCTCTCCTTGCGCCTCTCGTCGGCTTCCGCGCACCGCACCCCCCACTCGATGTCACAGCGGATGGACTTGAGCAGCTGGTAGTAGCTGTACATGTCCCCCTCGTCCTCGTCCGACTTCATGGAGCTCATCTCCCTGTCCTCCTCCAGCGGGACGTCCCGCAGCATAGTGGGCAGCATGACGGTCTGGTCCATGTTGTTGACCGCGCCGATGAAGCGGTTCATGGCGTTGAAGAGGGAGTTCTTCTGCGTGTAGGATTCTGGCAGCTGCATCATCATGTTGACGAGAGTTTGTTTTGTTGTTGCTTCTTCTTGAAAAAAAATGAAAGCGATCCAAGTTTCTTGTCTTGTTTGTTCTCCTCTGTGAGTGCCCCGCTTTAATTCCGGGTTGATCGGCTTATAGAGGAGCGTCTGCCTGTCTGTACTGCTGCAGCGGGGATTGGCTGTTCTGTAAATCAGGCGACTTTAGTTTCAGCCCCTGATGAGTGTCGGAGCGCTTGTCGTAGTTTCTAGTTTGCAGGAAGAAACGGTGCGTGTTTATAAAGGCTGGGTCTTGATTTAAAGGCGGTCCTACGACCTGTTTGTCGAGTTCTGCCGCTACAGTTGAAACCGGACCCAAATGAACTGAAATAGCACCCGGAAGAGCGCAGGGGTTGGGCACATTTTTTTTTGAGGAGGAGCGGCTTCAAATTGACAGCAAGGTGTTGAATCCAACTCCATAGAGTGCAGATCCAAAATAAATCTACAACAGCTATCCACTCACTTATCAACATCCCGAACTTAACAAACATTGCTGTGCCGTGATTGTGTGCGATGAGTTGTCTTCCGGGGAAAGAAACCGACAGTTACATCACCACAGCCCGCATTCTGTTCCGATGACAAGCCACGGGTGAGGCCCCGACCGAGCAGGACCGGTGACATGAATATTCATTATCCAGGCCATCGGCCCACCGCTCCCGGCCTACTGTGCAGCCAATGAGATGGCGATTTCCTCGGAGGCGGGACAAGTCGGGGTTGGACCAATGAGGAAGCCACGTTTGACTCGCGAACACATCTCGAGAAAAACAGAGGCAACAAGTGTTCAGAGCGTCGAAGCATTCATTCACAGACTGACTGTCAGTGTGTCACCAGCGGTGGAAGAAGTATTCTTTAAATACAACTACCAAGAGGTTGAATATATGTTGATGTACTCCGGTACAAGTAGAACTCGTAAAAGTATTGTCCGCAAAATATACTTAACGTTTCAAAAGTAAACGTAGTCCCTCTGCAGACAAAATAGCCCCTGATATGGAGTAAGTGACATAACTGGTATTATTAAATATGATCAATGTTTACTGGCGTAGCTGGTTCAGGTGGAGCTGGTTGTGATCAGGTAGTTTAGTCCAGTGGTTCCCAACCCAAACGGTCTGAGGGTGAATCTGAGGAGTCACGATGAGATGATTAGTGGGGTAGGAAAGAATAAAACAACAAATGTATACCTGAAAACTGTAGTTAAAGTTATCGTGATATGAGACTAGACTTTGACATCTTCATATCCTAATATGGCATGAGTCTTTTCCTGGTTTTAAAGGCTGCATGACAATAACATGTTGTCATCACCTGAACTAACCAGACTGGTCTAGCTGTTCTATTATTTGCCTTTAACCACTCACTCATTATGTCCACATTTCTGATGATTATATGTCAAACAATCTCATTGTGTATATATCAAGTGAAACCACCAGTGGTCAACCGTACAGCATCAGGGTATCTGGTCAAAATATCATGATATTTGATGCCTCTTTGATGCAAGTGTGTTTGTGGATCTCACTTCCCAGAGATCCGAACAGTGTCGCCTTTCCCGGGAGTGTTGCCACAAACACCCGGCTCAAAATACTGCAAAGGCTTTCATCAGTGGGCTCAATCACCATGTTGTTACCTCATTTGGCGATACATAGTGACCAAACAGACATTGATTTAAATGAAAACGTTCTACTTTATTACTAAATGTAGCCTACTTGGTTATTTCCCACCACTGATCACCCCTAAAACTGTGTTTTGGCTTATTCCCTCTATCATTTTGACTAATTGTTCTCTGTTTAGTAGATTTTTAGAGCTCCACTGATCGGTCAATACAAAAGCTAGTGGAAAACATAGCGAGAATCCAGGATGCCACATGAGTGAAGTAATTGGTGCTGAATCAATGTGCACACGCCCCAAAATGATATCCCTGTTGCCATTGTCCAACACACAACAGTCATACCATGTGGAATGAAAATGTCATTAAAAAAAAAAAGTTCACACTTTATTGAGTTCCACATCCGTAGCAGTCCTTGCAGGGATATTACAGGCCTGCTTATCTCCCCTCAGGGTAACTTTAGTCTAAGCCAGTTACAGTACTGACAAGCTTTTCAGATTACACCTAAAAACAAACTGTTGCACCAGCCGGTTCCCAGCAGCGTCTGAGAACAGCTGATCCCCCCCCCCCCCCCCCCCCCTGTATTTTGGGAGTGCTCGGTCTGAAACCTGAGATTTGGTAAACACCTCTGGTCAGACTGAAACTACAGAGCAACATGTTTTTTCACTGTGTAGCCATCAACACAAAAATAAATCCACCTGTCTGTTCAATGAAAACATGTCTGACTGAGTCGGTGAATGAATATTTAGAATAGTTCCGCAGCACTTTAAGGGACAGGCCCACAGGAATGATAGAGAGCAGGGAGGGGAGGGTGGATCTGGCTGAAACTCCATCAGAGGTGTATTTGGGCACAGGTTGTCCCCGTACAAGCGAATGAATCATTGTCAAAAGAGAATTGTTGCTCAGCTAGAATGGGAAGAATGTCAACGGCAAAACCTGCTGGTTGAGTTTCTGTCTCTCTGTCTCCGTCCCACCTACATCTCCTTTTCTTTTATTCTACGTCGTCACCACAACTCCCTGTCCTGAAGCTATGGTGGAACAAGTATTCACATAATTTACTCGAGTACAAGTAGTGATACCACAATGCTCCTTTATCAGTAAAATCCCTGCATTACAAGTAAAAGGATCACAGCTAAATGTACTTAAGATATGTATTAGGCCTACTACGCTGCTAGAGTGACGCTTATTTAGTCTATCATATAGTGCTGGGCAAAGTAATCTATTGTAGTTTTCTGTCAAAAAAGTAAAAAAGTAAAAAAGTACAACATTTCTCTCTGAAATGGAGCGGCATCAAAGTATAAAGTAGCATCAAATTGAATTACTCAAATAGAAGTACCTTTAGAATTGCTATTAAGTACAGTACATAAATGTACTTACTGTGGAAGAAGTACACAAATCCTTTACTTTAGTTAGTTAAAGTAAAAATATGTATAAAAATACTCGATTACAAGTTAAATTCCAATCTAAGTTGACTTAGATATACAAGTATTAGCAGCATAATGCACTCAAAGTAACAACAGTAGAATGGTGTCCGTCAGTGTTATTACTATGATGATTAAACATATACGCAGCATTTCTATGTTGCGCATAGTCAAGGTGGAGCTGATTTTACTGTAACTATTATTTGGGTCAAGGATTCAAGGATTCAAGGATAATGTATTGTCATTCTGCACAATGAAATGCAGTTATAGCCCATTTTCTACACAATAATAACATGACGAACAAACAAACAAAAACACTCCTCCTCCATTTTCTTTGTACTTGCATCAGGAGGAAGTCAACCAGCAGCAACAAAACAATTTTCTTGGCAGATAATACGGCCTTTGACATTAACATTTGACATCAGGGAAACACTGTCCTTCAACACCAAGCATCATGATGCAAACACAGAGTCCACCTCCTCTGGTCACACTGGAGACCAGAGATCTGCTGCTGTCAAGTTTAATCTTCAATAATTCTTCATATATTAAAATATGTTGACAGGTTTTGTATCTGAAATCTTACTTTGCAACATCTACTGCTGTCAAAGAAATAGTGAAAAGTACAAGGAGTAGTAGCCGAGGAGTATAAAACAGCTTGGAGTTGTACTTAAATACAGTGGTTGAGTAAATGTAACTGCGTAATTTCCCACTCTACCCACACCCCCTCCATCCCAACTCTGCCTCGGCAGCAAAACTACACAAACACAAGCTGACTAATCCCCCCCCCCCCCCCCCCTCTGCAGATAAACTGACCCCAGATCCAGTCAGAGAGAGAGATCCAAAAGAAGCAGGTCAGCAGATGTGCACCTCTGCTGATCAGATAGGAACAGCTTCCTCAACCGGGCTGTCAATCAAGGCCCCCACAGACTCCCTCTATTCTCCGCTGTGAAAGGCCTTTCCACTTGTCAGGGGGGGGGGGGGGGGGGGGGGGGCGGAGACGTACTGGGCATGGATGTGACAATGCAAACCCTGGACCACTACGGAAGGGTTTTTTCTCGATTGTGTGTTGTGTCAGGAGCTGAGCATCCACCGATTACGGCGGGTGTCATCATCATCATCATCCCACAAGGCTTCAAAGGGAGAGAGGAGGAAGTGGAGGTGGGGCTGGGGGGGGGGGGTGGGGGGGGGGGCTGCGCTGTGGGAACAGGCAGCCTTGAGTAGGAACTCGAGTACTTGTCATCACGTCTGCTGCGTGTTCCCTGAAACGTGTGAGGCACGGGTGTCTGAGTTCAGCGGGGAAGCTGGAGGCGAAAGCAGCCGCAGCAATTAGAACGACAACAAGCACAACAGCTCTGATCGCAGACAGACGGGCGGAGCGGCGCGGACAGGCCCGCTATGCTGCTCTGTAGCGGTGTAATGAGGTTATCGCTGTGGATGGGACGGAGAGGTTCTGTTCGAAAGAGAGAAAAGCTTAATGCTCAATTAATGAAATACATAGTGAGATCATATTCAAGCAGTAAACGTATTGTCGCAGGTTTAATACGATTTTTTTTATTCTGAACAAAATTGCCATTTAAAAACACATTTCTGTCACACTGAGCCACGTGAGCCGCTTATTGTTATGATTTGAAGCTGGTTATCTTCACTATACAATGTATTCTCCCGATGAGCAGCTCCCATCAGCATCATGGCCGTAAGTGACACTGTAATGGCACGAGTCCTTTTCCATAAGTGGTTTATTCATTTTATTCTGGGAGTTTGGGAGATTTCAACAACCTGCTGAGGAATTTAGATAAGGAAGCTATTAAAATGACTAATTCCTCTGTTTTTCCAATATATTTGGATTTTAGCACTTTAAAGGACAGTTTCGTTTTTTTTATCAATCTTATAAAAAAGTCAGGTGCTCTTAAAACTTTGAAATAGGTTTGCTACATGACCAGATCCTCACATCTTCTTGAGGTAGCAGCTCGAGGCTACATTAGCCGCTATACACAGCCGAATCTCTAACTAAACTGTTAGCGGTCAAGTTGCATTTTGGGTAATGTAGGCAGCGCGTTTTAGCAAGGAAGAAGAATGAGTGATTTGATCCGTTTTTGTTTGTGAAACTGACCTTAGAATCTGCCACTTTTATATTCCAAGTTAATGCAGTTTCCTTTTGACTATAAGCTAGACAACAATATGTGAACTTAGGCTACCGTGAAAATAATAATTTAATTTAGTAGTTTTTAATTTCATTGGAAATTGTATTTCTAGATTTTTGAGCAGATACATTTTACAGTGAGAGTTATTTCCCAGTATTCTATGGAACAGCATGTATACCTTCATGTTGAGAAATACAATTTACTATATATATATATATTGTTTTGTAAATTATATCAAACATTAAAAATCCACATAGTTGAATAAACGTGGCCTCTAACAATGTCACCTGTTTGAAACACGAGGAGACACGTTTCAGTGGTAGTTCTTTATAGACACTTTATAGCCATCTAAAAAACACATGCTAAGAGTCCGACATGAAGCAGAAATATAGCACACATTTAGTATTTTTGTTGTTCAAAAATGTAGTGACTGCAAACAGCCTTTTCTCACAGACTGGCTGCACGTGAACGTGTTCGTGCGCTCTTGAGTCCGGGTCTGCGCGTGTGTGTCTGTGTGAGTAATAGCGCCTCTCCGGTGGATGCCTCCCTCTAGCTTACAGCTCATTAATAAGGGCATTCGGGAGTCGGAAGGGAGGGAGGGAGGGGAGCGGGGAGGGGGGGGGCAGGGCACGGAACGGAAGCCAGCGGCACGCACGCTCCATTAGCGGACCCACTGCCGCGCCGCTCTGCCGGTAATTTGCGTAACAAGATCGGAACGGTTAGCGCGATCTCCTCGAGAAACGGCCTCTCTTTACCCGTGTGGCCAACGCTTTTTCCCGGCCTCGTTGTTTTGCGATGCAGCAGCGCAGGAGAACAAGCGGACGGAGAATGTGTGCGTGTGTGCGCGCGTGCGTGTGTGTGCGTGTGTGGTGCTCGGTGATCCATTTCCACACACATGCGGCGCTCCCTCTCCCTCACTCTCTCTCTCTCTCTCTTTTAGTAATCCCCTCGCCACAGCTCCGTTTTCCGCTGATACCTAAACGCCGCCACGTGGCCGAGGACGGTAGCCTGCACAGTGACGTCATCAAGTAAACCAGCCGGAGCTGAGAGGCTCTTTCGAAGAAAATCAGTCACAGTTTTAGAAAATATTTCTTTTTTTTCACTTCTGAAGAGGCCTATAATAAAATGAGAAAACGGAACAACAACAAAAAGTGTAAATAAAAAAAATGCTTATGAGAACCACAGAATACATGGTTTTGGTGGAGCAGGAGGCCGTAGTGTTTCAAGTGTTATTCTGATTCTTGTACAAAGTCAATTCATTCCTAATAGTGAAAGGGAACGTGTGACCAATTCTTGGTATTTGTCTTTTATTTTAGTAGAAAATAAAAGTTTAATTCTCATCTTCATCCAAGCTGCAGAGTAAAAAGTATGCTGTTCCATCACTTATTTTTGGCAGAGCAGACTATTTGTTGCCAGGTTTTTGGGAATTTTTAAATGTACCTAATTTATCCCTGCATCCATTGTTTGTTGTGTTTCTGTTGACAGAATCCAGGCCATAGGCTGGCCATTCACCGCATGTGTGGCTCTGTATACTCATATACATACCTAGCAGTCTATTTCTTCATCAACATGTCCCACATGTTGGTTGTCCCAATCTCGATAAATAGCGCACCCACCCACACAATCTAGCCTAATCTCAAAATGACTTCAGCTTTAACCCGACCTCTTCTAACACTAATCCTGCAGCTATAAATATAGCTTGTCCTAGTAATGTGTGGAAACAACCCAGATTATTTAAAAAAAGCAGGTAAATATATAGTTTATGACTAAAACATCATCTCTTTGTAGCACAGTTTAATAGTTTAACCAGGGTCTCACCTGGTTAAATGGAAACATTTGAAGTGATCTATAGACCAGTAGTAGCATTGGTAAATATATAAAACAAGTGTTTAACTCAACATTTGAGAGGTACAGAGCTGTCTTCATGGTAGCAAAAAATGAACAAACACCAAACACATTTGTTATTCTGTATATTTATTGATAATAAGACCACTGATGGTGACATAGTCAATAGCAGACAGCGTGGTGCCATTCTTTTCCAGTGTCTGGTGACCCCATGTGTAAGCAGGATGGTATTACAGTTTAGTATTTACAGCACAATATATCAGTCTAGGGAAGGAGCGTCGGGACACATACAGTCACTTAAATAAATTCACAGCTTTAAAAGCCACGAGCTTTGAAAAGCCACGACCAAATACTGACCAAAAATGAAGACAGCGGGATCCACGAAATCTAGACGCTCTCTCTCTCTCACACACACACACACACACACACACACACACACACACACACACAAGGAAAAGACACACTCGAGGTTAAGGAGACAGAAAAATCACTCACACGCACACATACTGAAAGAGCGATAGAAAATCACTTGGTGTAAACTTAATGCCAACCAAACCATAATAAATACACAGCTAAAATTGAAACACCTACAGGTTGCACGTCACTCTCAACAAAAACATTTGCCACAATTATTTTTCCAGTGCGAGTTTTTCCTACAAACTAATCAACCAAATACAGACTAACGGCACGGTGTGCGGAATCAAAACTGGGACACAACATTTATACTGATTAGCATATTAGGATGAGAAACATTACGTCATATAAATCACATTTCCCATAAATATCTACAGGTGATGATGATGATGGCGTGTTGATGCACTGCATAGGATACTGTAAATTCTAGATGAACACTGCTGCAGTCCTGCGTATCTCTAATGTCGACGTCTCTCACTGTAACACACAGCTGTTAATGTATTCCACCAGGAGAAAACAGTTGATATGATTTGATATGACCCGAACGGAAACATATTCAAACCTTTAAACACCCAGAATCCTTGTCGGCAAAAAAACAACAACAAGATTCTAAGTTTAAGTTGCTCTTTAAAGCTAATTCTTGACATTTTGGAATTGAGTTACTTTTAGATGAACCACGAAACAAGTACTGAAATATTACGAAGGTGACAGTGTGAGCCAAATGAAGTGCTTGTTGGCTCGTCGAGCAGCACATTGTACGCACAGATCGGCCAGCTGTGCGGAGGTGTGAACGTTGGCAGGACTTAACCTTCCCTCTCAATCTCTCTCCTTTATTATTCACACTGAAGACTCTGTCGCATTTCATCTGACAGCCGGGTGCAACGCTATGAATGCCTTTAGAGAAGCGTCGTTATCTGTGTGATTCTCTGCATCGCTTGAAGCGCACAAATCTCTAAAATAACGGAGTGTTAGGCTTGACTTAGGGCCCGACACGGCCGGGTCACACCAGCGTTTAATACTGGACTTTTGTGGCAAAATCAATTAATTTCAATGAAAAGCCAATTTGCGCCGTTGACCTATAACAAGTCATGTTGACGGATGGATTAGCAGAACTGGCCTTTAGGGGAACAACAGAGTGGCAACACTGAGGGAGTTATTGCAGCACATAAACTATGTAGTGTCATCCGTTTTTATTTACCCTCCTCTGTGGGCGTACAAGATGCTCCACAAAATGGACTTTTGACAGTTATGAGACAGGAGTCGATGGTGCAACTCCGTCTTTTTGGATGAGCTGCTTGAACTTATCGTCCCGTTTACTTCAGAGATACTGAAACATCAATTTCTGGTGCGACTCGGCCTTCAGTTGATTTATTCCACAACCGGCGTTATTTATTTGGTTAGTTTTCTTTCCCCTCAAAACCCCCCCCATAAAAAATGTGATTGAGTTACATTAAGTATCATAAGTGTAAGTAGGAGCAGAGAGCATTGTTTTAAGTAACTGTGGGCAGTAGAGTGGGACAGGTAATCGTCCCATTTGGAATCTGTGTTCGTGTGTATTTATCCCCGGCTAACGTTGTATGTGATACTGAATTACAATCTTAACACACAATTTACATCATAATCTGCTTTTGGGTTGGATTACCAGGTCAAAAAAACATCATGCCTCATCTACAGGTAAAAATACGCAAGTCAGCTCCCTTAAATGTCATATAAACTTAAAATATCCTCCTCAGTGCACACGATGAGTTCACAAAATGTCACGACCATTGGAATATACAATGGCGAGCAATAGCAAAGTCAAATGCAAAACTAAACCTAAATCTATTTAAGTGTTACTTTCAAGCCTCGGTAATGTCGTTCTGTACAAACATGTGCGGCGGTCTTCTGATGGCGCTCGGTGGAGCATGCTGCAGCCGACCGAGAAGCCGAGTTCCACCCAATTCCACTTATCTGAGATCAGCGCCGCCGTCAACCCAGACAACCCCGGTCCACCGGCTCGTCGTAGGCCGCACTGATCCGAGATATGCGCTAATGAGCAACCCTCCACATCAAGCGGCGGTGAGATGTGTGGTATAGAACGCTTTGATGCAACAGCGGTGAGTCGAGGAATGGTGCTTTACAGTAAGATACATTAAGATATTACATTAAGATTCACAGGCAGAGAGACGGAGGGAGGTAAATTCCAAGTCAGACGCGTGATAGTGTTTTCGGGAATTTACTGTCGTCATGTGTCAAGGCTCTTTGTCTCTTCTTCTCTTCATCTCCCTGAATACACAAAAAGAAAAGAGTTGTGCATGAATTAAAGCACTTCACCTTACTTCTAACATCTCAAAACGTCGCCTATTTACACATCCAGCAAACACAAATCACCGTTTGTATATATTTAGAGTCATGTTTCTGGGCACACGACTGACTTTCCCTTTAGCTCTGATTTGGTCTCTACCAACTCCTGAGGGAAATATCGGGCTCTTTAGCTGCTAAATGCTCCATAATGTTCACCAGCAGGTTGCTGACTTTGTTCATCTGCTGTTTGGGGACGGACAGGTAGTGAAGGGAGGGTTTATTTATCCGTAATAAAAATGCTGCTGCTGTGGCTAGAAACGATGCTGAAGAGCGGGTAAAGCTGAGGTCGACAACTTTGGAGAAACCAGCAAGAGTGCGCTAGATTTTTGAAAAGATCCAACAGAAAAACCCAGCCCTGTGTCGCCTACTCTTGTCCGATGAAAGTAGCTAGCAGCACCAGCTCCGAAAGTGGCTCAATCTAGCTGGAGAGTTGCCAAGTCGGCAACACTTACGGTCCCTCCCTTCAGGCATCCCTCCAAAGCCACGACCCCAAAGCGATCATTATGAGCGTAGACAACAGACATGGCTGTTGTTAGTAGTCACAGCTGTCAAGATAGCAGCTTGTGGAAGACTTTGTTGACGAGCAATGAGCGCACAGAGAGAAGGTAGACAGACAGGCAGGTACAGCCACAGATACTAGATACTCTTCCTTTTCTCTTTTTTTGTCAGAGCATTTGATTTATTGATCGATGTCAGAATGTAAAGAGAATTTCAACAAATACAAATACTACCCGAGTTTTAAGTTGTTGGCTGTAAAACCAAAACACAGTGCTGAAATGAACTATGAATGCAGAGTTCTGACACTACGAGTGACACTTTCTACATTATCCTTGTAAAGTTACTCATTGTTAACATAACATATTGACTATAGCAGCTTTAACTCTGAATGTGTGTGTGTGTGTGTGTGTGTGTGTGTGTGTGTGAGCATCTTTAAATGTCTCCTACCTGCCACGTCACATCAGCTAAACCATCTCATACTGATTGGCTGTGATGATCCTGGACAGACAGCAGGCCAGCAACATGCCAATCAGCTGAAAGACAGACAGACAAGGTTCATTTTGATTATTTCACATTCGGGGTTAAAAAAAACATTTCAAACGTCATTTTCTCAAAAATCGAAACGTCATTTCCTGTGAAAGCTTCCGATTCCTGTTGTGAGAATGGCCGTGCTACAAGTGTCTCCTTCCTTCATCTAGCTTTGTTACATGCTTGTTTAGAAGACAAAGAAGAAGGATATGCAAAAGTCTATTGGTATCTATTTCTGGCAATTTAGATTGAGGTACTTGTTTCATGCAATGGGTCTTTTTGTGCCGTAATGTGTCATAGCAGGAAAAGCACAGGTGTTACTAATAACATTAACAATGGGTCCGTTATGTCCAAAGGTCCCAGTAGGCCACGGCAGTGTGATTGATCTTCTTAATTAACATCATTTAATCCTTTATTGATGCTTTATTTGCACATCACCACCTGCAAACCCTGAACCTGAACCCTGAAAGTCTTACCTGTGAGAAGGCGATCCCAAACGTCACTCCAGCAATAATGGCCATGTTGGTCTCCATGAATGAAGTGACCAGCTCGTAGCAGCCCTGAAACAAAGGGGGCAGGTTAGTTTGCAGAGGAGGGACCGGGGTCTGGGAGAATACCTGAGGCAGGTGTTGGTGTACGGAGGGAGATGGTTTTGAAAAAGCTGAATGATTTCCCCGTCAGAGTATTAATACAGTCACCTTCTGACCGCTGAGATTCATCGACTACATGAAGTACTGAGCAGAAAAATGCCGTGGCGAGCTGACCTGGTGGTAGACTTTGCTCGGGGCTAGAGTTGCATTGCGGAGGTCGTCCGGGTTGCAGTCGGAGGAGTTAAAGCAGCAGCTGGCGGGAATGCCGTTGGACGGGTAATACACACTGCCAAACCAACTGGTGTAGTTATACACTCCGCAGCAGCGCAGCTAGAAATATACAGGGGAGAACATTATGAGAAGCAGATGAGAACATTACTCATTGTCAAAAAATCCCACGTGAAGACCAAAACATATCTCTGAATAGTTTACGACTGACACTCAGCCCCTATTGCTTCTTATTGAAGACATAGATCTTTAAAAACAAGTCACAACAAATATAGAGTTTAATTAAAAAAGAACTGAGCTTTCAGTTTTCAGAGCTAATCAAACAGCAGTAAATAACAATAATGTACCAACATATTAATAATAAAGATTGCATTTATTGGGGACTATTTTCAGCTGTGGATTAATACATATTTCATTTATTTTTGGCATGACACAGACAAACAAGCTATATCCAGCTTTGGCTACAAATATATAGGCAGCACCTGTTAGTAGCATGAATTCATTTACATTTTTGTCTTTTCATGTGAAGAAAAAGAGTGTGTTGATCTGGTGTAATCCTTTAAAAAAATTAAATAAAATACAATTTGAACATTCGTGGTTGTGTTTCGGTTGGCTGCCGATGCATCAGCTGTTTCACCTCGATGGTATCGTGTCACGGGGGCGGGACTCACCCGGTGCTGCAGGTTATCCACGGCGCGGCTCGCCTCGTCCTCGGCGTTGTAGTTCAGCACCGCGTCGGTGTACGTCCTGTGAAAGGTCCCCTTTATCTGCGGCGCACAAACACACACGCACACCAGATCAGTAAGCACGTTAATGGGCGCGAGAGTGCTTTGCACAGCTCTAGTGTTAGACTTGTTGCCAAGTGGTGAGTTGCATTGCTGACCTCATGGCGAAACACAAATCCAGAGATCCCGGCCACCAGCTCGGCGAGGAAGACGAGCGACAGGAACATGGCATACTGCAGAGAGAGAAGAAGGAGATTTGCATAGTTTGCATGATAACCCTCTGCCTAAGTCATTTGCCTATGCTTGCACACACACACACACACCAGTAACAGAACAAAGCGCCCTGCAGCATCTATTGGATTTCTGATCCCTCTTTACAGGATAGAGGTCAGCCATTATTCCCTTTATCATGTGACCTGAGGGCTAATTAACCAGCATCCCCCCCCTACAGCCTCTCACCAGCTTCAGCATCCATGGGCTTCCTCTGCAGGTGGCGAAGCATCCGAACAGGCCAAAAACGATGATGACGGTGCCGGTGCCGATGAGGACGTACGGGGCGTTGGTGGAGTTGTCGGCGATCAGAGAGATGTACGGGCCCAGCATTAACTTCCCCCATACTCCCACTGCCAGCAGGATGGCTCCTGTTATCTAGAGGGCGGTGGGGGGGAGGTTGGAGAGATGGATGTAACAAAAGAGAGAGAGAGAGAGAGAGAGCACAGGGAACAGAATGAAAGCCGGGAACGGGCCTTTATCTCTGCACTTCGTCGGCGCGATTACAATGCCTGTGTTTTAGCAGCCGAGGCGAGGGGGGAGGAGGAGGAGGAGGAGGAGAGAGAGGATCAAGGTGGAACAAAAAAGGAGCAGAGCAATTAGAGCGAGAAGGAGGAGGAGACGGCAGACAGACGACACAAATTTATCTGCCGCTCGGGATGGCAATCACCTGCTTCGTGAATATGCCTGCGCACACACACACACACACACACACACACACACACACACACACGGAGAGGAAGAGAGAGAAAAAGAGAGGGGACATATCAAAGAGCCTCTTTGATCCGAGGCGAGACGCTTCCTCCTGTTGCGCCGATCTTAGCATTTCAAATGAGGGGCTGCGGGATGAAAGAGGGCGTTGTGTGCGGCAGCTGAAGCGGCGTGTGTCTCAGCCGGGTTTGTCTCACTGGCACTGGGGTGTGGAGCGGCTGCCTGATGATCAGACTCTAGCGAGGGGGGCCAACTCATCGTCCTGACCCCCCCCCCCCCTTTCCAAGAGGAGGCTGCTCGCCGTCCTGCTGCCAGGCCCTCTGACTAGAGAGGGAGCAGAATGCCTCTGTGTGTGTGTGTGTGTGTGTGTGTGCACCCTGAAACCTGCTCTCAGCAGGAAATGAGCCAATGTGACTGCGACGGCAAGGACTCTGATTAAAAGTTCCCTCTTAACAATTAGTCAAGAATGTCCCGAGGCTTCACGTTACGTTAAAAAAATACAATAACACAGAAGTGATTAACGGCTGTATATATATATATATATATATAATATTTCTTTGCATGCTCTTAGGCTGCCATGTTCCCTCTCTGACCGTGTGCACTTAATGACTGGGCAAAGGTTTTTCACCATGACAGATCATCAGTGTGTCCTTTGATTGCTGTGGGTTCCTAGTTTCCTAGATGTGGTCGCAGTCCTTCAGATTTAGACTAGGACTAGGACTAGGACTAGGACTGGGCGATATGACCAACATCTGTTATCATGATATACAGTATGTCATTTCCATTAGGACATTTTGGAACATTCAATATAAAATAACCACATGGTTTTGTACACTCTTGTGTGAATTAAATACTTGACAAATGAAATACTTTGAGTACTTTATATTTGTCAAGTATTACTGTGAGTATTTTCTCATTTTATTACGAACTTTACTGTCAAATAATCAGATTTTTCAGAGAAATTTGAGTAAGTGTGTGCTTGTTATTATCAATTTAGACGATGTAATTGTGCAAAGTATCCTCGTACAGCGGTTCGTATGATACTCCGCTCATTACGGCCTTTTCAAAATAATCTTCCGTCTTCACAGGAAACAACTTAGTGAGATTTAGGAAAAGATCGTGAAATACTGAGTTAGGTTCATCAACAGAACTACTTGGTTCGGTTTAGGAAAAAAGGAACTACGGAAGTGATGTTACGTGGCAAATAAATCAACGTCGACTGCGGCCTCTTGGAGGAAAGATAAGTGTTTGTGAGACCCATCCATCGCCCTGTGTGGGCTTCTGAGGTCTTCTACTTCCTCGTTTATGATTATGTGGATAACACATGAAATCATGTCGTAGGATATCTTCGAATCACGGCACGTTTTTTTTCCGTAGGAATAGCTACAGACGCTGGATAATACCGGCCTGAAAAGGATCTCGATATCTTGATGGATATGATTACGTCACCATATGATTATAAATGATCACATTGAATTATCACCCTGATCTGAATGGAACACAGTGAGAGAGGATGTCTACCAGCTGTGTAACACGGCTCCACTTGATCGTGTGTGAAGATGTGAAGGTGATGGGTTTCAGCTGAGGGTGAAGTGATAAGAAGGGTTACAGCGAGGGAAGACACACGTACACACTGGCAGCTCCTGAAGGAAGCATGAGCTAAGCAACTAACGAATATGTTAATTATTGATCAATCGTTTGGTCTCTAAATGCTCAGAATAGTGTAAACGTGTATGACGGTCCAAAACCCAAATATATTTAGTTAACTAGAAGATTAAAAGAAACCACACTAAATATTGACAAAATGACTTGTGGTTAACTGATCAGAACCTTTGTACGTTTTCCACTATATTGCCAGAGTATTTATCTCTTTGTGTTTGTAACTCAAACATGAAGCTGCGGTTTCTATTACGTAAGCCAAAGCTGTAAAAATGGCTGTTATTGACAAGTTGTGGGCAGTCGGCTGCGAGTTAGATAAATCCTCAGTGGCACGACGTTTGATGGAGCTGAACCACATCGTGAGGACTGAGAGACAGTAGATTGTCTCTTTAAAGTCGTCTCAAGAGTTGTCTGTTCAGCGTTTCTGTGACCTCCTCATCCTCATCCTCATCCTCATCCTCATCCTCATCCTGTGCTTCCCTCTGCTACTGGAGCTGCTGTGTGCACCAGCCACATCTTCCACAAGCCTGCCAGTCGTCTGGTTTCCTATGGGATGCAATTTCTCAAGGTGTTGAGTGACATGTTATATGAACATGTATCATGTGAATCATCACATATTGTAAGTATGCATTAACACTCAGGTACTGAGCTGCTTTTCACCTATTTAGAGAGAAAACTGGTGAGCAATCATCATTTGATGCAACAAGAGCAAAAGGAGCTTGAATCAACGTATTAAATGCTTCTCGGTTTGGTGTGTTCAGTAGAGTAAAAACTAAGCACTGGTGCTGTATGAGCGTGCTACCTATGTCTATTGGTTGGAAGCGACAACTTAAAGGGACAGTACACCCTAAAATCATCTGTGGGTAGCTGTAAAACCTAAGCTGACGTATTATCACCTAATAATAAGATGGTAATATTTGTAAGTTGATATAGCAAATTCACTATTTACACATCCAGCAGACACGGATCAACATGAGCATTGACTTTGAGTCGTGTAACTGTCCACCTGATCAATACTTGTCCAATGTTAACTCTCTTTTAGCTCTGTTTTTGGTCTCCACCATCTCCTAAAAGAGTATCTGTCTCTTTAGGGGCTAAATGCTTCACTACGTTCACCAGCTAGTCGCTAACTTAGTCTGTTCCCACTTTCCCACAAGGTGACGTCTGTAAATGTCTTTGACTATATTCAGTTTACTCTCACGTACGACAACAAAAAGCACCACATCCTCACATTTGTGAAGCTGGAACCAGGAAATGTCACAAAATAACAATTATATGATTATCAAAATATTCATACATTCGACTGGTGGCCGATGACTTGATTGGTCGGTAATGACGCCTCCCGTTTCTATTAACAGCGATGTTGTCATTTCAGAGACCAGTCCTCCAGGTGACCATGTACTCTCTGTTTATGGCCTACATCATCAGTAACAAAATGTCTCGCCCCCCCCCCCCCTGAGAGCCGCCGCCGCTGCATACAAATAACAGATCGTCTTGTCATTGCTAAAGTGTTCATTTCGAAGCCAACGGGGGAAATTAAGTCCAATGAGGAGGGGCAAGTCATCGAGCCTTCATGTGTGCTGCTGAATCCCAAACAGGCCCCCACCTCCTCCTCCTCCTCCTCCCTTCATGTTGTGTTTGAAATTCAACGCCAGGCCGGCCACCCTGGTTACAGCACAGAGTTTAAAACAGGTCACCCCTCTTCCTCTTCCTCCTCCTCCTCCACAGGCCCAATAAAGCAACAGAAGGCGCGATGACAAAATATTCTGGCGAGGACACTACAGACTCCACCACCTGCTCCACATTTAACCGTCCCACGTGGAGAAGACGTTGCTATTCGCTCTTGAGACGTCATTCGCCACAACAAGCCGATGGCAGTGAGGCCCGGGGCCCCCGACATGGAGGCCCCCCACTGGCTAACCTCTCTGGCGAAGACAGCCGCGAAGCTGTGAGACACTTTCTGCACTCTGAAACCCGATGCTGTCGATGGAAGGCGCTCCAATCCGGACTAAATATAAAAGTTGGTATCAGTGACGGCGGCACATGTCTGCAATGCAGGCAGACACACGCGGCACAGATCTGCTTTCTAAGCCTCGGAGAACACAGAACCGTGAGTCCACCGGGACTCTCTTCTGCCAATGTCCGGGGTTAGTTTAGGAAGAAAGGGAAAGTACTCTTCAGGTCCTAAACACATTATGGTCAGATAAAGCTCTTCCACGTGTTCTTATCCTACAGTCTTAGAGGTAAGGGTTCTGAGGTTCTACCATCAACCATTGAGTTCTGAAAGGGCCTGTGTCTGCCAGTTTGTAGTGCTGTCCGAATGTATAGAGAGAATTATTAGACCCTATTGAGTTGACTCAAAGTGTACCGCAAAGCATCACGAAAAGTAGTGTACAACCAAGCACTATATACCATCATGCATTGCGCTGAAGGAAAAATGGCAGACGGACGAGAGGAGAGAGAGCAGCGCGATTGAGACGAATACATGAATTGTGGCGTGAACATTAATATTTGTAATGTGAGCAGAGCAGCGCATCACAAACCACCACAAAGTACTTTGTCTTTATTAATTAATTGGGGAAATAGCTTGTTGCCTCCACATTGACAACGGCAGCGCATACCACTTTACTTCTTCCGTTTTTACCTTTCACAATAAAAGCCCTAACTACCCACATATACATATTTATTAGCCGCTGTTTTAATCATGCGGCAGCAGTGATGTAATTAACGGGAGAGAGAATGTGATTCTTTTTTTTCATTTTGCCGATGAGCGCACTAATTAGTGCTCTAAATAGAACTTCCTGGATAGAGAGTAGGGAGTAGGGAATAGTGAATGAGTGAATGATTTTGGATACAACCATGGTTTTTCAATGGTCCTTTCCATTAAGAACCCGTTTCATCCAAAGAACCCTTTTTGGAAGAAAGAGCTCTTCAAGGACCGATGAAAGCATGGACGGTAAAGGATCCTCCAAGCTGCACAGCGCCACAAAACGGTGCTTGTGGACCATGATAGTTGTGGGTTCTGCTGTAGCCCACCACATCAGCCCCCTCCCTTTAGGAGCCTCATGAACCCTGGGGGGGTTCTAGATGAAAGCATTGGAATAAAAAAGGGTTCTCGGTAGAACCTCCTGGATGGGTCCATGCTAGCACACAAGATGGTTGTTGTTGTGGGTCGCACTGCACAACATGTACCCTGACCCTTTAGGGGCCTCATGTGGCCCAAGGCTGCTGGTTGTGGTTCACATGGCCCCAGGGTAACCTATTGAACTAGAACCATGGCTAGGATGAGGAAATATCTAGTGGATGTAAAAGGGAGTATAAAGAGGTTCTGGGTAGAACCCCCTGTTGGGGTTCTAGATGAAAACCGTGGAATATAAAAGGGATCTCGGTAGAACCCCATGGGTGGGTTGTTGTCAGCACTGTTAGAAGGTGTCAGATGGTTGTAGGTATAACCCTTTATGTTGAATTCTAGGCAGAACCCTCTGAGAGGGTTCCAGGTGGAACTTTTTAAAAAAGGTTCTACCTGGAACCAAAAATGGGGTATCTTATGGGGACAAGTCGAAGAACCCTATATGGAGTGTGGCCTTGCTGTGTTCAGAAATCATCCTATAACCCTAATGACTGAACTGCTCGTCAGTATTGTGGTTATAATGTTCATATAATTATAATGTTCATAATGTGAGACTACGTGTGATCAGCTGGCCATCAAAAGGTAAACAATCCAAACCCCTCGAAGCCAAACGGGGAATAATCAAATATTATTTCACTTCTAAATCTAAAAAGGCATTTATCCCACAAATGGGAGCTAATTTATTTGGGTTGAGAGATGCGTTCTGAAGTGAAAATATGAATCTATTCTTCATACGAGTATTGTTTTATGATACTGTTTGCTTGCTCAGCATTACAGCATTTTTATGAATTTCAAATCAGCGTAAGACCTTGGTAAAAACAATCCTCCAGAGGTATTGATTGAACTCGTTGGTACAACATGAGGCTTTTGTGCTGCTGTGTTTGGCTCGATACTGCAGGGCATAGCTGGTGTTTTTGCTCAGTATGTAAATGTGGTGGACCACGCAGAGAAGGAGGACACGTCCACCCCATGCCTCAGGGCACAGGTGCAGGACAAGAAACAGCAGGAGAGGGAATCCACACTGATATTTGCAAGATCCCCACGGAATGTTACGTGTTCTTAGTTCACGTGGATGTTTGTGCGTCAAACAAGCTTGAGCCTACCTCTCCTCTTTCCTTTGAGGACAACATATTAGAAACACTCGCAACTATTTTGATAATCATTTAAGTCATTTAAGCAAAATGTCCACAAATGTCATGGATCCAGCTTCTCAAATGTGAGGCCTTGCTTCTTTATCTCGTCCTACATCATAGTGCACTGAATATCTTTGGGTTTTAGACGGCTGGTCAATTACAAACAACACATTTGTAGACTTCTTTATAGGCTTTAGAAGATTGAGATCAACCTTATCTAAAACAAAAATAATCTTTACACAGATGAATCAATCATTTATATACTGTTATTAGCAGCTCTACCTTTAATACAACGCTGCATTAAACAACACAACCACAAAGTAAAGCTTTGTGTGTCGTCTACACATTAACTGGACATTCAGAGTAAAGTATTTATACCAGGTACCTGCATAACATGGTTCAAGTGCAGTGGTTACAAGTACAATAACTCAAGTACTGTGTACACAGTATCATTTTGAGGTACTTGAGTATTCCCATTCTGTGCTACTTTATACTGCTACTCTGACAATATAGGATTTTTTTTACTCCACTACATTTATCTGACAACATTAGCTTCTAGTTACGTTGCAGATCCAGATTACTAATATTATTTCAGAATAAGCTACAGTGTATAATAAATATAAAAAATACGCCCTAATTTAACCAACTGCAACATCAAAGGTGATTCTAACACATTAATGCATCGATAATTATAATCCAGTGATATGAAATGAGGCAGTCTGCATAATGAGCAGCCTACTTTTACTTTGGGTACTTTAAGTACATTTTGATGCTAATACTTATATACTTTTGCTTAAGTGAGATTTGGAATGCAGGACGTTTACTTGTAATAGTGTATTTGTACACGTTTACACTATGTTATTGTTACAACATTACAAATGACTTACATCTTAATGCATCGGTGATAATCATCAAATATGATAAAGGGGCCATTATGCTGGAAAATGAGTAACTTTACTTCAGACACATTTGGTGATAGTACTTTTGCAGCCTATTAGAATGCAGGACTTCCATTAATAATGAAGTATCTTTCTCTGTGGGATTTACGCGTTATTTATTAAATAAAAGATCTGAGCACTTCTTCCAACACTGGTCAAGTGTTTATGTTTTTCTGGAACCTCAGTTTAAGGCAATTAAGAGCATTTTCTATCGTGTTCCCATAGGAATCAATGGGTTTCTTGTTTGTCTGCGTATCTGTATGGGAATAAGGGCGTAAGGTCCCTTTAAGAAATCTATAGCAACGACCCCAAAATGTACATTACGCGTTAAGAAAACGGGGCTTCAACCGGGGCCTCATCACACAGACGAGGCCCCTAACGTCGGGTCTCTCCTCAGACACCGTTAAATCGTGACCGTTACCGTCCTCTTCCGCGCTAACTGACAACAACCATGGCGCTACGTGCGCTCGGTGTGTGCTACGAGACACCGCTCACCGCTCCGCAGCCCAAATATGTGCAACCTGAGCATAAATATGAGCATAACATAACGCAAAGCGATTAAAATCCACATTTCAAACGCAGAGTGAAGACAGCGACTTTTCATTTAGCGATATATCCGCACAACAGCAGCGATGCCGTCGATGATGCTGCCGCTGCCCACCCCTTCATCGAGCTCATCCCAAACACATCACGGTGGATTACGGTACCAAAAACAGAAAGAGGACCGAGAGAGGCTACGTACCCAAAAGACGAAGGAGTAAACGATGAGCAGCGTTTTAAGGCAGGTGATGACCGGTTTAGTCTCCATTGTGGCGCGTGCGGTAGACCCCACTGTGCTTCTGAGGGAGTGGGAGAAAAAACACGTCTCTGCGAAGTGTCGCGGTGCAACCGTGCGCTGATGCAGCCACACAGCGTCACCGGAGACACGCAGCACGTTACATTATCATCCGTTATTTAGTGCGGAGCGATAGCAGCGAAACAATAATGCGATTTAACAAAATGAAGCATGATGAAGGGTCGGCAAGGTTCTGTGAGAATAGCAGCGGTAGAAAGTAACGAAGTACATTTACTCAAGTACCATTTAAGGTACTGAACGTGATTTAATGCGACGTAATGCTTCTGCTCCGCTCCATTTCTTAGGAAAATACTATATTATTATTATTATTATTATTATTATTATTATCCGACAGGTATTTATTTTGAAGTAATGTATGTGTTAATTACATGATGGAATGTAACGAAGTACTTATAGGTACAATTGTGAGGTACTAACTGAACATTTAGAGTTAAGTATTTAAAGCAGGCATTTTCTGCAGCAGTCATATTATAATTACATTACATATACATAAATAGATACATATAACAAATGATTGATGTATTTGATGTACACATCAAATACATACATATACATTTATATATAGTCATATATATATATATATATATATATATATATATATATATATACACATACATAGGATTGCATGTTTTATAAGCAAAACCCTTTTATCACCAAGTATTTATTATGCAGTATTACTAGGTCTTCTCACATGAAAACACTCAAAGTATAAGAACCTAATATTGTACTTAAGTACAATAACAGAGTATAAATGCACATATACATTTAAAGTAGTCCACCCACAGTGTAACACAAAGTGTGGATTCTAACCCCCAAAAGAAAGACCTGATTCTTATGAGTCCTTACTGACCCGTCCTATCCAGGTCTCTCTGGTCCCGAGGGCCAAGTCTCCGTCCCCCTGTAGGCACGTTAAAAACACACGCGCACCACTTTACAGACTCAAACTCTGCATCCACCTCTCTCACCTGTTGGAGTCCTGGTTCTCCACCATGTCCCTGAGCCCACGCTGCAGTGAGATCACATGGACCCCTGAAAGGAGGTCTAGAGAACTCCAGGAGTCACTGACATGATGATTACAGGTAAACCACATTCAGATTCATCAAAGGACAAACGGTCAGGAGGGGTTGATCATTTGAGCACATGGAAGAGTTCAGTGTACCGTTTGTCATACATTTGAAAAGTAGTAAGAGGGTGAAGACATTTCAAATGTCAAATGCACTTCTGTTGACCTAGAAAAAAGTGTTTGAGAAGAAAGGCAGAACAATAAAGGAAGTATGACGGAGTGCATCTCACAAAGTCTGTACGACATCCCTGAAGAGAAGTAAAGGGTGCACAGACAAGTCCCTCAATTACTCTACAGCCAGAGAACTGATCATACATCATAACAATAAACTATTTTGCGAGTTTCAAGTATTTTGAATGTCTCGTAACCCACGTCACTGGTTTATCAAATATAATATTTCAATACTTTGACCAGACAATCCCAACTCGAGGCCTTTGTTTCCTGAGCTGTTAACCCGGTCACATTCACTCTGCTCGGTTGTCATGGAGATGTAGCGGCGATGATGT
Source organism: Leptoclinus maculatus (assembly GCA_032191485.1). Lineage (NCBI taxonomy): Eukaryota > Metazoa > Chordata > Actinopteri > Perciformes > Stichaeidae > Leptoclinus > Leptoclinus maculatus. The sequence continues at coordinate 384,111 of JAVDOI010000043.1, read as the reverse complement.
CATCCGTAGCACTTCTAAGACTTGGAGTAATTCAGAGAGCCAATAAGAACCGGAGTAACTAATCACTTCATGTGGAGCGGGCGAGGTTTCACTGTATCCTTTAATAAAATTAAAACCAAGAAACAAACAACACAAACACACAAACACACACTATAACACAAAACATGGTGGTTCTTCAAGTGTGTTCAGTCAGTAGTAGGTACATTGAAGGAATTCAAAGTGCTCAAACATACAGCTCGTTAAGACAAAGGGCCTCGTGCAAGAAACAACAGCACGCCATGATGATCCCCGTCACCATGGCGTCACCTTTACTGAGAGGTTCCACTACAGCGTTCGTAGGTTTTACTGGATAACTTACAATTTAGTGTTTGTGAGGATCTGCTTCAGGGTTCTTCATGTGGGACGATTTCCTGTTGAAGGTCCTCTGATGTTTTGGTTGTAGTAAGATTTTATTTCAGGTCTCCTAATACAAATACTTTGACTGATGATTTCTGACAGCAGGGTGTGAAATTATTCTTTTTACTCTCATTACATTTTTTGAATGAAACTAATGGAGGAAAAACCGCACTCTTAATCACAATTTTAGGGTTGTTGATTATCCAAATGATCAAATCTCACCAACGCTCACCTACTTGTAAACAGGCAAGCAAAGTTTGGGTTGAGGATAGGAATACGCAAATGTTCCTGCACGAGGCCTGACATGCAAGTAAAACGTTCCCTGTGTGGGTATTAGGCTACTTTTTACATTAAAACTTCCCCTTTTCTCTTCCTTGGGTCGATTGATAGTCTCTACACGGACAATTGTGTGGAAGCAATAATGAAGCGGGGGGGGTTTGAAAGGGCAGGAGTGCAGCCACTCAAAGTTCTCATCACGCTCTCTCTCTCTCAAAGGCACCCGTCTTCTGATGTATAATCTTGATCCCTGATGCGCTGCCAGGTTCACACACTTGAGTTCACTCCGCTCCGTGACTCCCAGAGCCCTCCTCTTCGACGCTTTCATCATTTTCAAAGTCCTCCTTCTGATATTCTGGTCCCTCTGGGGTCTGAGCGGTGCCGTTCTCTACACTGACCCAAACTCTGCCATCCAGGATTCGTACTTCTCCAGGTCGGCGGCGGAGACGGACTTGGAGATCTTCGTGAGCGTGAGGGTGAAGTCCTCCATGGTCACGGGCATCTGCAGCTCGTCTTTGGACAGAGCTCGGATCTCCTCGGGGCTCAGGCCTTGGATTCGACGACGCATCGCCATCATAGACGCATCCCTGAAGTAAAGACAGGAGCAGAGGACGGTTAGTGGTGTTCAAACACGCATATACATAAACACCTCTGTTTTATTAAATACGTTCCCTCAAACACACTGTGTGATTTCATAGTTAAAGAGTTTTACTCTCGTCAAAATGGGTGGAGTCTCTGCTGTGATCACTAAGCAACAGCTGGCTGAAATACACACACACACACACACACACACACACACACACACACACACACACACACACACACACACACACACACACACACACACACACACACACACACACACACACACACACACACACACACACACACACACACACACACACACACACACACACACACACACACACACACACACACACACACACACACACACACACCCAAGGTCAATGAAACAAAGCAAGCCACAGATGAGCAGAGACAAACTTGACATACTTGTCATTCCAAGCAGAGCAGTAGAAAGGACTAAAGCAAGGACAGGGTGGTGAAGAGAAGTCTTCAACTATTAGAAATAACGTTCAGAAATGTAATCGGTGAATACTTTATAATAAGCGTTGGTGTATCTGTTTTCATCTCGGTGCGGGTCACCAGCTATCACTGCTTTTGAATGTGTATCTGAGCTTGTGTGGTTTTGGGATGGATTCAAGAGTGAGATGATAACATCTATGCAGATACATAGAGCTGGTTAGTGACAGACAATAAGGGAAGTGATGCTTTGTTCACAGCCACATGCAAATACCTGCTCATGAAGACACGTTATCTCTCTCTCTCTCTCTCTCTCTCTCTCTCACACAACACACACTCTATGGCTGCTCTTTTAATGTCAAAATCAGAATGGCTTGTTGTGCACACACTGTTTTAATACAGTCTGTGTAACCTCTATAGTCACACCTCAGCTCACGACGTTGCATCTATATTCTAGGCTGTATATAACTCGGGTGCGCCTGAAGAGGTGGGTCAGTAATATGAATCCATCTGCTGATGGTGTAATCTGTTCAGGAAGTGATCTTTTAATTGATCTGTATCAGGCCATGTGTATAAAACCTATTCATGCAAATCAACAGGTGTGCACGTCAGCACCGGTATGTTCCCTGTTTAAAAGCTGTGCTCGTATCCGACTCTGTGTACTTTGTCAGTTCATTACGTCTATTGTCCATTAAGTCCAAGTGTGTGACAGCGATCCCACAGCCATCAGCCCCGAGTCATTACTGTACAGACGCCTCGTGTCCGTGCGCTCCCTGACGTTCACACCAGTCATCTGTGAGCAGGTGAAGGGGCTTTTGAACAGTGTTGTCTCCACCTGTTGGTCATTATTCATCATCATTGGATCGATTTGCAGTCTAATAACACCAATACTGCTAATCATCAGTTATTTCTACGTGAGGTCTTTGTGACTCTAAATATAAATATCGTCATCAGAAGCTTTAAAGTGCTTCACGAACTTCTGTCCTGATGATGCAGGATGACGATCACCAGAACTGTCCAATCAGCCAACTTCACGTTAACTCCTCTTGGTTCATTCGTAAAACGTCAGTGTGAACAGGAACCGAAGCAGAACTAAAATGCAGCAGTGTTCAGTGTTTCCCTTTGGTCCAGACCAAATGAACCGGACTACAGGTGTGAAATCCTCCGTAGAGAGTTAACTTGAGACTCTTCAGGTCTCTGCTGCTCTATTTCTCTGCCCCGAGTCTGTCTCTAACAATGTTATTTTAACAGGAAGTGAAGGATGAACTCATTAGCAATTCCTGGATTGTTTTATAATTTTGCATACGTGCACACACTACCACAGACACTACCACACGCACTACCACACGCACTACCACACGCACTACCACACGCACTACCACACGCACTACCACACGCACTACCACACACACTACCACACACACTACTACACGCACCTGCAGACGTTGGTGATGTCTGCTCCAGAGTAGCCCTCAATCCTCTCAGCGATGAGGTCCAGGTCCACGTCAGCAGCCACATCCACCTCTCTTAGGTTGATCTTTAGAAGCCCGACACGACCCACAGCTACACACACGCACACAAAGAGCATTCATCAGATATTAGGATTTATTGTGTCCAGCCTCGGTTAGACCACTACGGTGACCATCGCTCTAGTTTGTTGTGCAGTTAGCAGTGATGTAATCAGGACCAACTAAACCAAGACCAAGTCATGAGCTCGACCAGTTTATCGAGACCGAGACAAGACCAAGACCTTGAGGGGTTGAGACCAAGTCAAGACTGAGACCAGCGAGTCCCAGCTCGTTTTTTTTTTAGGGAGCCAATTTTATTGACATTTCCTCCCAGACAGCAACACCTTCTTCTCCTGTCTCCAGGGTTCGCTCTCTGGGAGTGGGTGTGAAGGGGGGCGTGTTTGACATCCTAACACACACTACAAATACTTCAGACAATAGAGTAATATCCCACGAGTTGTGGTCTAGACCAGTCTAGAAACAAACGAGACGAGACAGCGGCAGTTGGTCTGTGGGTGGTGAGGTCACCTGTGGGCAGGGGGATGTAGATCCTCTTCTCCAGACGCCGTCGTAACGCCTCGTCGATGTCCCAGGGGAAGTTGGTGGCGGCGAGGACCATCACCATCTTAGAGGGGTCATCGTTATCCAGGGCCCCCCCCACGCCTGGTCACCAAAGCACACACGAGGAAACGCACGTTACCATTCGTGTGACAGTGAATGTGTTTCGGTTCAATACTGCGCTTTACACAGCTCTGTTTTATGTTGAACTCATTCAGTTTTGATATCAAAATGTGCCAAATGCCAAAAGAGAACAGGTCATTTCTTTTTCTTCAGAAACCTTTTCATAGCTTCACCTTCTCTGTTCCACTCACCATCCATCTGAACCAGAAGCTCGGACTTGACCCTGCGGCTGGCCTCGTGTTCATCAGACGTTCCTCTCCTGCCACAGATGGAGTCTACCTCGTCTATGAAGATGGTTGTCGGTGCATAAAAGCGGGCCTGAGAAAGGAAGACAGTTCAGGAGATCCGTTCTCTGCAATATAACAAAACATTTTGATCTTCAGTCTGATATCGAGACCAAATACATGCACGGGAAGTTACCATTTCGAACAGCAGGCGAACAAGTTTCTCTGACTCGCCCCTGTATTTGGAGGTGAGGGTGGAGGAGGACACGTTGAAGAAAGTAGTCCCACATTCTGTGGCCACAGCTTTGGCCAACATGGTCTTCCCCGTCCCGGGAGGGCCGACCATTAACACGCCCTGAAACAAAATGTGACGCGTAATAAACTCACATAAACAGACAGCACACTGATGCAAATCTCTTCTGTAAACACCAGGACTGACACTGCCGCTCTGATGTCTGACATTTATGCATCTGGTTTATGTCTGTTGCTATGGAGATTACATAAAAAAGTACCAGTGACACCGTCCATAACACTATATGTAACTGTACTCTCTGCTGCCTCAGAATCCACAGCTACTTTACCTTCATCCTTTTTCCTATAATGAAGTATTAATCCCTCATTTTACTGCACTTTCAGTTATTTGAGGAAAGGCTCCAGCTAACTAAGTAAAGAGTTCAATTATACACGCATACATCAGACAAGTGAAAGGCCCCGTTCTGCTGTAAAAACCTTTAAGTATTGAGCCTCACATGGCGGGGCCTGAGGGGGAAGAGGCCTCACATGATGAAGCTCAACAGAGGACAGAAGAGAACTCCCAGTCATGTCGCTACTGAGCGGCAGCGTGACTGAGCGGGCCCTTTAATGAAATACGTTAGTGATGCAAACACATGTGAGCATTAAGGGTGTGTGATTACCTGGGCAAGAGAACAGCGTGTTGCACCAGAGTCGACTGTAGCTTAGTTTGAGCGCAGTGCAGGACTTGTACTAAAACTTTGTTGCACCGTATGAAGTTAGTTATTACGTAGAGTTAAGACAGATTATAAAATGTACATCTCCTGTATTCATTATTCACCGTTGTCATAGCAGAAGTGATCAGATCACTTTACTGTAACGCAGCCTTTAAAACCAGGAAAACACACGCTGACTGAGTGCATATATTACGAACCCCCTTTTCATTAAACACTCTCTTGTAGGTGTTTTACTTACTTTCTATTTAGTATTTTTGTTACTACGTTGCAGTTCGTGTTGACTTCACACTCTACCTGTGTTTACCTTTCGTTCAGCTGCAGGACTCAAAACATGACGGGCGTGTGGCAACATTTTACTGTAAGCCAATACGGCTGCATGTGAAAAGGTCGTTAGCTGAGCAGATTCTAAATTTATTTCATCTTTGAGCGCAGAACAATGTGAACTGCTCACTGGTAAAAACGTGTGTGTATGTGTGTATGTGTGTGTGTGTGTGTGTACCTTCCAGGGGCGACGGATGCCCTTGAAGAAGTCGGGCATCCACATGGGCAACACCACCGCTTCCCTCAGCAGCTTCTTAGCGTCTTCCAGGTCAGCAATGTCCTCCCTACAGATCATCCAGAGAACTCAGTCAGCAGTGCAAACAAACAAACAAAAACACACTTCCCTGACAGCAGAGCGTGTAAAGGAGTGTGGAAGACACAGTGAATGCTACCACACCAGTGCACGTTGGGGTTGCGGGACACAATATCTCTCTCCAGTGAGTCCACCAGGTCGCTGTCATATCCCGTGCCATCAAACTTCCTCTGCTCTCCATCCCCTGATGGATCTCCTACCCCTTTCTTCCCCTGATGAAGACAAAAAGAAGGGTCACAAGATTTATAAAAACAGGTGTTGTGACTCGTTTCTTAAGTACCAAACTCATCCGTCTATCGGTCCATTTGAGTCTGACCTTATCGTCTTTGGCCTTCGTGCCTCGGGCGTCTCTGGAACCCTGCCGGTCTGGTTTGGGGTTGGCCTGACCGCGGCCTCCTGGCCCCGCCCCTCGATGCTGCAGACCAGGCGACTCCTTCCTCTGCTGCTTCGCCGCACTGTTGGGGCGCTTCACCGCAATCACATTCCTACAGAGACACAGGAATACAACTGTACACATGAGTGATAGTAGGACACACCTGCAGACAGAAACATCAGAGATCATTTGCAACGAGGAACTAGTGGTAATATCATAGCGAGCCGACCTCCTCACGACCAGCTCCGCTGCTTCTCTGTGGAGATAAAGCTTGATATGTGCACTTTAACAACCAGACGGTAAAAAAAAAAGGCGAGTCACATTGTGCCGATGGAGATGAAACAGATTATGCAAAATATGTCTCTTTGTAGTTCAAAGTGCTTCCTTATGAAGGCGTTTTGTTCTACACACTCTCTGGGTAGCGTCAACAACAGTCAGTTCTGCCAGAAGGTAAAGAAGTCCCCCGGATCAGCGCCTGAGCAGGTGGCTGAAATAAAGCAACCAAAGTACAAACACACTGACATCTTGTTCCCAGTTCTTTAATCCCACATAGAATAAAATAAGAAGCGGCAAACAGACAGCAGTGTGGAGGTACTTTTTCAGCTTTCAGTGCATATTATTATACAGAATTAATGGTCGTACATGTGCTTCTTGGAGATTTATTGATATTATCCTGAATGAAAGGGTTTCACGTGTATGTGACAATAAAATGGTAACGTCTTCATATTTCAGTTAGCTTTAGTGTATTTATAAAATAATATACATATACAAATCAGATGGGGCCAGACATTGGGCATTTATTTAAATTTTTCTTCTCTTCAAGAACACAGTGTGACGCTAAATAAATGCTGCTATGTGATTTTAAAGAAATATTTAGTTTTTGCTATCAGACACATTAAAAACATCACCATGAGTCTCAACTGATGTAGAAAAAAAGATCCAAGCGATTCTATTTTGTAGAGGTGAGCCACACACACACACACACACACACACACACACACACACACACACACACACACACACACACACCTGTGCTCTGCAGGGGTGGGAGGGGGCCACACTGCTGGATCCTCGGGCCTCTCCTCCCATTGAGGGGCGAGAACATCAGCCGGCTTCTCAGACTTAAATCTCTCGAGCGTTCCCATGATGCCTTTCACCTGCTCACACTCCTCAGTCAGTTCCTGCCTGACCTGGTCACAAAGCAGAGTGTTGTATCAGCACTGCACCACAGAACACCCTACTGAACAACACAACAGCTGTAAAACAACACAGGGTTCAGAGTGAAGCTCTAATGTCCAGCATTCAATAAATAATTAACAAAAAGTGTAATAACTGGTGTCCGGGTGGCGTTGGTGAACTCACCTGTTGCCATTTGACTTTGAGTGCAGGGTCTCTGAGCGACTGGCAGTGCTTGTGGATCTGCTGAATGACGCCTTGGTAGTACACAATGGAGGAGTCATAGTTCCCCAGCAGAGCGTACTCACGACCCTTCTTGGCGTTGTCACATATCTCGGCCAGATTCATGCTGAATAGCAGCTAGAAGGCGAGGGAGAGGACAAGACATGCGGGTTCAGTGCATCACCGAGTACTGTGAGACAATGGGTTGTCTAATGCTGCCCAGTGAAACCATTTTATAGTCATTCAATACCACATTTTCAACAATGTGCTCGATGACCTCATTAATCCCGCGTTACTTATTTACAGGAGCAGCTCGGAAGTCAGTTGCCTGTCGGATATAAGAGACCTGCTAGCAAACACCCGGCAAAGCATGTCGGTGAAGCTAGCTGATATCAGAGACTGTGATTTTAAATTACCGGTCTTTTTTTATCGCAGACAGTTCACCTTCGTTTCAATCAAGGCACTAATTAAAAAAGCTTCTTTTCTACATCCTTGTACATTTCCGACGTTAGCTTTTGCTAGCTTGCTGCTAGGCCACAGACAGAAAACAAAACAAATCAATGGCAATAAATAACGTAAACGCTATTTAATCCTCCCAGTATGGGTGAAATATGCGTGTAGACAAAAGGAACCTAAAGGATATTCTTAAACTACATTCAGAACGTGAAGATAATTCACAAACCTGCATGAAAGGCTCTTGTTTGTTGTTCTTTTCTAATCAGAGGTCCAGTGTTGAGTGTTACCATGGCCGCAGAGACGCCGCGTGAAGAATACAGGCGGCTCGATTACTGTGCTGCATTCACGGACTCGTTGCAAGGTGGTAAATATAACATCCCACTAAGTGATCAGCGATTAAGGTTGACATTACTCTACCAAAGCCTCGCATACAAATGTGTTATATTGATGCAGTACGTTATTTGATATCGCTTCGGATATTGCATTAGTTTTTATATTCCATTAATAACATTAACAGTTAGCGTACGTTGAACTAGATAATGGGCTAGTTTACAGGATTTCTCGAACACATCATCGAAGCTAGACCTATGCAAACGTTGACCACTAGTCGTCGCTAAAAACAATCAAATATTGCAAACTGGGATGAAGGCATCGGATGGAGCTGAGGCAACTGTCTCTTGAGGCCGTTCTGGAGCTTTCAGTCATATCACATGATCTTCATCTGCAGATGTTCACATTTCATTGTTTTTTTGAACACCTCAAGGATTTTTTTTGTCCATGTTGGCTGACTTTTTACTGTTTTTCAGGCTTTATAACCAACCAATAAAATGAAATACAGTAATTTATTGTATCCTTGGTTATGTGTAAGTAGTTATGAGTACATTATGAGCCTGAGACGACAGCTGCATCATCACGCTAAACAACACCGACACACCAGAAGCCTCAAACATTTTAAATCATCCCGATGAAACTACTTTTATTGATTTGCAGCGTAACATTGTCACAGATCGCCATACTCTTAGAAAGTGTTTGCATTATTGTACACATGCAAAAAAAAAAGAGTATCCGTTGGTTGTGATTTTATCTCATACCATCAATACCTTGCATACGGCAGAACAATTTCCAAAGACAGCCGAGCATGTGTTCACTCATGCTTTTCAAGTGAACCATGTGGATTTGCATTTCGTCCCAAAAGACAGCTACATTTTGTCATTGGGGAACTCTAACAGGAGAACTGTGTGGGCGAATGAGCTGACACAAAGCTGGTTATGTTCATATTTATATTTGAGAAACACATTCAGCAACAGCACCAAAACTCATGCGGCATTTATTCCTTAAAATAACTGAAATATCACTTTAAGACAACTTAAAAATGATTGCACGGTTTTCTTCACAGTTTGAATGAAATCGGTTTTGTCTCTTAATTCACTGTCTGCGTCGAAAACTGTGGATAAGCTGTAGTGCTACTGGACAGCTGATTGCATATGATTTGTCTACATGTTAAAGTGCACTCTGTTCTTTGACTCAAAGTGATTTTATGTGTAGTCTCAAATATTTGGCATACCCCCCATTTCCATTCATGCTTTTCAATGAAATGTTAAATTATTTTTGTGCAAACGTATAGGCCCCCACTGTCACAAGCTGTGCCTCGCAGCAGGCAGGGAAAAGTGTAAAACGGTTTCATCCTTTTCTATCTCATGATCATAAGAGGCCTTTCTGTGTTCAGCCTCAGGCTTTCCTGCAGCACCGTTATCGATCCAGGAGGCTGTGATGACCTGCACGCTCTTGAGTAACATCCACACAGGATGCATGTGACCTCAGCACTGACAAGTCGCCGCTTCCTGCTCTCTCTGGTCCCACAGCCGCCCGACGCCGTCCTCATTCGGCTGCTTCAGTCGCAGCGGTTTGTGGCTCTTCAGTCTGTAAGCCAGAGTCAGAAAGATGGCGTCCACGTGCTCCTTCTCGGCGGGTTCCTTGGCCGAGGTCTCGAACAGCGGGAAGTTGTAGCTGTCGGCGAGGCACTGCGCCGCCGTGGTGGGGACCTCCCGGAGGTCCCTCAGGTCGCACTTGTTGCCCACCATGATGCGGGGCACCAGGGGCCCCACGCAGTGCCGGCTGCACTCCTCGATCCAGTCGGGGACGCTCTCAAAGGAGGAGAGGCTGGTCACATCGTACACAAAGATGACGGCGTGGACGCTGCGGTAGTAGTGCTCCACCATGCTCTTCCTGAAACGCTCCTGACCCGCCGTGTCCCAGATCTGCAGCTGGGAACGGAAAGACATATTAATATGACTGAAAAATAATTCCTAAAGAATATGTGTTGAATGTGTTAGTCCATCTCACAACACATATGGGCACACTACTGTTACTGTCACATATGGAAAGGGCTCAGTCATTTCCTAAGCATTGTAGTGTTTTAACAAATGGTGCATTTGTTGGGAGTGGGACTATTTTCTGCAACAGATTAACACAAATGTGGTCCATTATTGAGTATGATGTATGTGGGATTGACTCAAAAGAACCTACTGTGTGGTAGTGAAGGAAACCCTGGTCACCTAGTGCAACAACAGGGTATGAAACTAACTCAAAATCAGTACTAGTCCCAAGGACTAGTAGGTTCATAAAACTACTAGTCCTGAGCAATCTTTACTAGTCCTTCATGAAGCTTTGGGGAATGTACCAATCACGGGGTGTAGGGATGTGTGTGTGGAGGAAGACTCCCAAGGTAATTATCTAACAGTGAAACCGCAGAGATGCAAGGTACTAATCAAGAGTTTTATTGTTTGTAACATTATGGCTGTACAAAGATTGATGCATGTTACATCATGATGTCGTGATATTATAATTACACAGGAAGCAGAAGAACAACGTCAAGGGTCCGGTAGGCTATAATGTTCATTCAGCTAGCATGGGTACATCAAGTTCAGCATTTATGTCAAGTTGAGGAACGTACCGGCTAAAAATGTAGCTATATTCCGCCGTGGGGAGTAACCGCATGTCACCACGGCAGTTTAAGCAGTGAACGCTCGGTGCCCAAAACAATACGCAGTCTATGAATAAAGCAGGCATTTGTTCTAATTTTAGATGAAGTATTTTTGTTAGATCACAGAAAGATATTGGGTGTTAGTTCATGTGCTGCAGTGATAAGAGCTTCACCATCTATATTTCTTCCGCGGACGAATCTTGGTGGGCCGCTGGTGAAACTGAAAGAGAGGCCCGGCCTGATCGATGAATATAGTGCCTTTCACATTGCGTAAACAAAAAATTATAATCGAAACAAAATAGTCTAATATCCTGAACAATGTGGGGAATAGTGGAATGTTACTGTTGGGGATTCGACCCCTGAGAGACTGGTGTAAAGATGATTATTGACCACTACAGGGTTCAGAGAACACGCAGACATCTGTTTGTTCCATACGTTACTGTACAGTCTGGCATACAGTGTTATAGTTTGGTGACAGATTTTACAAATGTTGAACGAGTTTATCGAAGTTGACCGAGTTTCTGGAATGAACACAGAAAACTAATTACAGAACCGAAGCATTAGCAATAGTAAACCCTTAACTAAAGCAAACACACATACATTCACAGGAATACAGGCTCGCTAGCCAGGTTAGCCACTTAGCTCAACTTTGGGCTATTATTTGAACGGCTAATTACAAGACAAACACTTACTGACAGTAAATGCACTTAAGAACATAAGTACAACTACAAACGGAGCAGTTACGCCACATAGGCTCAACGTTACAGTTGATGACTTACATCATCAATGACTCGATCTGACTGTACCGTCGGTCCTACGGAGGATCTACGGTTAACGCAACCGGAAGCGGAAACAGTTCGCAACGTCAAATACAGTTTCAGAATAAAAGCGCATACACTTTATCGTCTCTGTCCGTGAAGAATTCACAACAGTTACATTTACTTATCGGGAAAGTATTTTTCCGGACATAAATAACGAATAAATCCTCTCAAATTTCACTCGCCACGAGGACTAGTGAGAATGACAATTTAGGTAGTCCCTCCAAAAATCCACTCGCCTCGGGCTAGCGGACTAGCGTTAGTTTCCGACCCTGCAACAATGTGAGCTCAATGGTGTGTTTGTATTAGTTTTTGAACTAACAATAAAAGGCCTATAGCACAGCTACAGCACAGGCTGTACAGACTACAGCTGCGAGTGCCTTTTTCACAGAAGTTAAGGTAGCAAAAGCACAAGTGTATATAATTAAATGAATGATGGCTGGACATTTTCTTGATTTCATGTGCTGCCACTGCATATCTTTCTTTTGTTAAATACTGTTGTAATATGAGGGAACAATGTGTCTGACTAGCAGATTAAAGGGTTAAAATCGTGTTTGTAGGTATTTTAAAAAGTCCACAGAGATGTATGTTACAGTGATTATGTATCTTATTGACAGATGTATGTTACAGTGATTATGTATCTTATTGGGAGATGTATGTTACAGTGATTATGTATCTTATTGGGAGATGTATGTTACAGTGATTATGTATCTTATTGGGAGATGTATGTTACAGTGATTATGTATCTTATTGGCAGATGTATGTTACAGTGATTATGTATCTTATTGACAGATGTATGTTACAGTGATTATGTATCTTATTGACAGATGTATGTTACAGTGATTATGTATCTTATTGGCAGATGTATGTTACAGTGATTATGTATCTTATTGGGAGATGTATGTTAGTGATTATGTATCTTATTGGGAGATGTATGTTACAGTGATTATGTATCTTATTGGGAGATGTATGTTACAGTGATTATGTATCTTATTGGCAGATGTATCGGTTGTTAGGCCTTTTGTTTTGTAGAGCTGCCCTCCCCATGCACAGCCTGTAAATACCTGTAAATAAAACGGACCTCAGGTCAGACAGCGTCCACTTATGAACCGTAGCTCCGGCAGCTGGCCGCTTTAATGTTGTTGATACATGCAGGTGTGTATGTTTGTGTTTTTACATCCATTAAATGGACGCATGTGTGACCGTCGGTTGGTCCCACCTACCTTGATACTCTCGCCGTCGAGCTCCAGCGTCCTCTCTCGGAAATCGACCCCGATCGTCGCCTCCGGGTTTTTCAGGAAAGTGCCCCCGCAGAATCTGTACGTCAAACACGTCTTCCCCACGTTCGAGTCCCCGATGACTATGATCTTGAAGATCCGAGCTGGCGCGGTGTCATGGTCGCGGTGCGAGGGGAGCTCCGAAGAGTCACTTTGACCGAAAACGGTGTCAAATCCGTCCCCAGGTTTGTGTTCTATTGCCATCGCTCATCTTCTCGCGGTCTGGATGTGAGCGGCACTGAAACCTCGCGAGACACAACGTCACTTCAGCCACATTTCAACTTTGAGAGAAATAAAGAAACCAAAACATCTACATCTTTGGTTTCCACACATCTTCTTTTGAGTGAGTTTACCAAAAAATCTAAAAGTAACAGGTTCTTAAAATGATACAGAAATATATTTGAGGAAACAAACTAATTGCCTTCCTATTCTCACGTTTAAAAAAAAAAAGATTATATTCGTTGTAAATTCTATTTTGATATTCAATGATTTATCTTTCATTTAATTAATCAATGTTACTTATTTCGTTAGTTGTGAATTAATAAATGACGTTTTATTGTAATACAACAATGGAAATCAAACAAATACAGCATGAACACAAATGTATATAACAAACAGAAACACAAACATTTATGTGCCACTTCATGTCAGTTAGCAAACTGTGTCAGATTCAGTTTATGAATAAATAATAGACTGTAATACACATCAAATGAGCATTTTGTTTCCCCGCTTTAAAATGCTTCCTTAAAACTCTCTAATCAAATCTAAATATGAAACTTCAACAGATGCTCTCATCTTCATCCCCCTGTAGCCTTCAGTTGTAGTGGCAGTATAAATACTTTTATACTGCAATATTCTGAAAAATGTACTGTGTGTTTTTATGCGTCATACACTAACTTGTTAAATACATTTGAGAAAAAAAAGACACAAATTCTCCTCTGCGTTGTGTTTGTCGTGTTTATTTGACACAAAACAGTTTTATAATCCAGACCATGTGTTACCATTGACAATCACCCCTTCACACACATGCACAAAACTTAAAAATGTAACACTTCCATTATCCAGCATATAAAAGGGACAACGATGACAACTGCACTCATTTACCAGTTTATTAGGAACCGCTAGCAGAACCTAACTCAGCCTCATACAACAGCCCTGTAACTGATCCAACCTCTGAAGGTTAGAGTCGTATTAACCGCTTTACACACGTGATGATTCAGCTCGATGGTGATTTTGGAGGCTGTAGTTGACAATGTTGCATTAGACTGAGAGGTGATTCTAATATTTTGTCTACTATCTTCTATCGATGCGTGCAGACACATTAGAAACCGGTCTAATAAACTGGTGAGTGAGTGTGTGGGGAGGACGATGGCTTTGCAACGGTTCCACTACATGCAGACAAAATGTCCTCAAATTCAAACGGATCATCAGGACAAACCAACACTCAAGAAACACTTTGTGGAACATTTGGATTCCTGATTGAAAAATAAACGTTAAGTTAAACATCATCGACAAGAAAACGCATATGTAGGATCCATAAAATAGATTTAATAAAATGTATAATTTGTGTTCACTCAAACCACCTAATTGTTACATTAAAAAAGGTAAATAAATCATGGCATACGGGCTTTTGCTGAAGCCTAACCCTGAGTGAGTGTACAAAACATTGGCTTCAGTAGTTTTCACAACACCGGCTGTGTGTGTGTGTGTGTGTGTGTGTGTGTGTGTGTGACGTCTTGATGTGCTTCGACAACAGAAAAAAAGGACAGGAAGTTTTTAAAGCCCTGTAAATGACTCGTTGTGTTAGAAGTCATAAACGTGAGGCACTTGAGCTGCCGGATGTCCAAAAAAGTCACAGTCACGATTCTGCACCAATCATAATTTATTCACGCTAAATAAAATCTATATTTCAGTCACAAACGTGCGTCTTTATACAGCACATCACAAGCCCCGGAGCATCACAGGGGCCCTCCGCCAATTAAACACGTCAAAGTCAATGTGTTAGTCATGGGCAGTACTACTCAGCCTGTGTAAACACCTACAATGGATTGTGTAGCTCTGGAGGAGCATCGTCAAGTATAAAGCAATTTGCATTATGGCAGTGGTTCCCAAACTTTATCCCCCTTAAGGAATAGATTATATTGTACTATATTGACTCAAGAGCAAGATAGACTTCTTTGTATTGTATTGATGCGTTTGCACGTTTTTCTTTCCCCACCTTGTCCAAAAGTCTAACCTTTTACTGTTAAATGTCATTTTGCTCTCAGAATCAGAGGAATCTTAAATTAGATCCACAGACGTTGTTTACAGCAGACATTTTGAAGAGCACAGGTGGAAGTAATCAATTTATTATCTTATTGGTAACACACCTGTGTTCAACGAGTTGAAACGTCTCTGCTTTGAAAAGATATTCAACTTCAGTTTAATTATTAATAAATTGTTCCTCTGGTTTTGTGCATCTACACGGCAAAGGCCCATTTTGGAAACGACTGCATGATGGGAAATGTAGGATGACCTTAACGACAAACTCTCAGAATAAAACCACCTCTACTGCTTTGATTTTTGACCAGTCTCTCACAGTCCCCCCCCCCTTTATGAAAGTGTAATGCTACATCTGTGGAGTAACCATTCGCTCTGCTGCTCTTATTACTGTGCTACATTATGACTCTGTGGGCGGAGCTTATTCTGTCGTTTGTTTGTCTTGAGTTATTGTGTAAACAAGACTCCACCAGGCATCATGCTGTCCATGCTGGCAGCACATGATACAAAATGAACAACAAAACCCTTGTCTCTTGGCATTTCTGAAACAAACACCCCTCCCTCTCTCCTTCAGTGAATGCTCATTAGCCGGACAGGAGACGAGAAAGCCGTCCATGCGAAGTCGAGATTTTGATGGATCAGTGCTTCTACTGTAAAAGGCCGGCTGAACGGAACCCTGTTCAATCCGAGAAATCCTAAATAAGTTTAACCTTTCTTTGACGCAGCGACTACCAGTTCTCGTCCGAGAAAGAGCTGGAGCTGCCGGAGTCAGAGTCGGCGTCCGTCAGCCCGTCGAAGTCCCAGTCGGCGCTGGAGCCGCTGTCGTCGTCCTCCTCTGTCGAGAAGCTGTGCGCGGAGCCCAGGCACGCCGGGTACACGCGCGTCGAAACGCACACGGGCCCCAGGGTGGACACGTACACCGCCATGATGTTCTTCCAGGCGTCCCGGGCGGGGTCGTACTCGTGGATGAGGACCCTGTTCTTGTTGTGCTGCAGCAGAGTCTGAGTGAGGAGGAGCAGCTTGCTGTTGTGTTGGATCACCTGGTAATTCAGAGCGCGGCTGTCGATGGGTATGTCGCCCAGCCTCTTCCACTCCCCTCTGGCGGGGCTGTAGGCCTTCACCACCGGGATGTCGCACACGCACACGATCTGGTCCTGGTACACGCAGGCCTTGTGCAGCTTGTCCCTCCTCAGCGAGCCGCAGTGGCGCCAGCGGTTCCTCTTGGCGTCGTAGCAGAGCATCCTCCGTTTGTTCACCACGTACAGGTGGTCGTTCAGCGCCACCACCTGCATTTTGCCCAAAGAGTGAGGCAGAGGGGCCACAAACGTCCACTGGTCCCTCTGGACGCTGTAGCACTCTACCTCCTTCAGTCTGGCGTCCGTCACGGGATTCCGTCCCCCCAGGAGGTACACGTGGCCGTTGAGGTAACCCATCCCGGAGTGTATCCTCCCCAGCGGCCTCTCCGCCAGCTCCTGCCAGCTGTTGAGCACTGGGTTGTGCAGCCAGAAGTGCTTCGAGAGGTGGGAGGCCAGGTACAAGTTGTTATCTGGCGCGGCACAGGCGATCAGGGACTCCATGGTGGAGCGCTTGTAATCCTGACTGCTGAGGTCCTCTAAAGGAGGAGCCATGAAATACAGGTCCTCCGAGTAAGGGTCGCAGCACATGATGTTGTCGTTGGGTAGGCCGAAGAAGAGGATCATCTCTTTCGCGCTCACGCCGACCCTGTGTTTTGGCGCGTCCAGAGCCGCGGGCGTCCCGCAGCAGTCCTCGGCCGAGCCGTTGTAGAAAGACGCGAGGTATTTCTCAATCAGAGGCCTGGCCATGAGGTCCTCCAGGTAACACTTGTCCCTCTCCGTGAACAAGTTCCAGCGCACGCACTTCAGCGCCAGCAGCGCGTCCTCCCGTCTCAGCGGCGCGTTCGCCTCTATCCACTGCAGGGCGGCAGAGCACACCTTCCTCTCGCAGTCCACGTCCAAGGTGTCCAGGGACAACATCTCCTTCAGCTGCGTCAGATCCAGCTCGCAGAGCTCCCCTCCGCTGCACACCTGGCCAAAGTTCCTGGCTATGAAGGCTTGCGCGTTCTCCTTCAGTCCAGGGTTGTCGTACGTGTCGGCGAATTTGAGGATCCCCACGCAGTTGGAGAGGTCCAGCCTCCTCGTCATGAACCCGGAGCAGGCTTTCCTGATGTACTCCAGCTGGAGCATGTTGGCCGCCGCGTACAGCCGCTGGACGTTGCCCTCCGTGATGGTCACCCTGCCCGTGTAGCAGTAGTCGATGATGACGGACATGGACTCGGAGTCCACGCCGCGGATGACCACCCTCTCCTGCACGCTCTCGTTTAACCCCCCGGTGAACATGCTCTTGAAGTAAGGGCTGGCGGCGGCGAGGACGTTGCGGCTACACAGGAAAAGTTGGTCAATGTCACCTCCGGCCGACCCCCCGCTGTGCTCCAGCGACTCCTCGTCACACTCGACCCGGATAGTAACGTCCCCGAGCAGCCGGCAGTCGTACAGTGACTTCAGCTCGTCCATCAAACCCCGCGCGTGATTGACGTCCTCCAACACCTCGGGACCGCCGAAGCAACCCAGCGCCGAAGCCATTGCTGCAACTTCGGGCGAGCAATTTGCTATTTCACGTCGGCGAAAAGTGTCAAATAACCCGCTGCCATGCGGTTGACATACTCAACAGCGCGAAAGAGTCCGTGCGCTGACAACCACACATCCGTTTATACGAGAAAATCAAACGGGTGGTGAGAAAAATACATTACCAGCTGAACGGTCGCCCGTGTGTCTCAAAGAGCCGACAGTTCTCTGCCTCCAACCGGTCATAATGTCGCGTTTACATCGGAGATAAACCACATAGTATTCACCGAGAGTCGCCGTGACATTTGTCTTTGATTTTTCCTGTCAACGCTGATATCTGTTTAGGGTGAAGGAGACGGTCAGGCTCTAGTGTCAAACGGTCTGGGGGTTGGAACCATTTAGAAGTCCATGGTTGAAACTACATTATCCGGGAGAAGTTGCCAAAATAAAAGCCCATTTCGCGTATGTGTTGCACAGGATTGTATTTGTTTCTTTACATATCCAATTCAAAAAGTCATCGAATGATTATCATACTAGAAAGCAACGTTTGTCACTTTCCACTGATACATTTTGTCTTTTTAACACAAAATTATTTTTAAAAATATCTTACTTTGAAAGTCATCTTACTCGGCTTCCGCTCTGGCTGCGTGCTCGTCACACAACCTTGCTAAGAAAGGCTTCGCCGCTCTGATTGGTTTGTCTAACTGGGTCGATAAATGTTCGGTTCACTGGGATTGATTCAAAATGATTGATGTAGGTCAGATGCATAATAATAGCAATAACAACAATAATAACAATTATTATTATTATTATTATTATTAAAACTACTGCTACTACTAATTCTTATAAAAAAAGCTCACAAATGAACGCCTTATTTCTTGCTTCATTATGTAGGCTACAATGATAATAATACCCCTTTACTGTCAGATGTTCGTTTAAGCACTGAGTGTTGACTATCGATAGACGCACATAAACCTCTCTATATAGAGTAACTAATAACATTAGCCATCCAATACTATCCAGTGTTCTTCGCCATACACACCTGCATTACTAGCAGAGACAGTTCAGAAAGAGCATCTTTGCTTGTAGCCAATATAGTTTCTTCAGTGACATGCAGTACATTTATTTCAGATCACACTGTGCAGTATAGCCCATTTGTAAAAACAGCCACAGCTGTGTGCACTTTCCCCCAGCTTCAAGTGACTCTGCGGTTGAGTTGGTTGATCCTGCGCAGTGCGTCTTGGTTGTGGATGGTCTTGTGGACTGTGATGAGGAAGGGGAAGGCCGAGGGCAACTCGACCCTCTTGCTCAGCTTCTGGTGGCCCCAGTGGAGGCAGCGCAGCCTCTCAGCCAGGTCCCGTCTCCCCGCCCGCTCCAGCCCATCCTGCAGCAGCTTGGTCTTATTGGGCTTGTCCCATGACCTCTCATACCTGTGAAGAAAGATGGACGCCTGAGCGGAGCTGCAACGATCAGGCGATCAACAGAAACAAATAACTATTTTAATAATCGATTAATCGTTCATGCAAAAATGACACAAAACGCTGTTTCCAGCCTCTCAAATATGAAGATTGTCTGCTTTTATATCTTATTAAAATGAATATCTTTGGGGTTTGGACTGACAAAACAAGACATTTTCAAGATTTTAAACAAACATTGCACAGAATACCCTCCTGGTTATAATATCAATTATCTCAGGAAACACCTCTGTACGTTGAAGTATTAAGTTAGCATAATGACACTTTAATATACAATATCTGCACACTCTAAAGTGACTAAATCTTACCACAACATCAAGTCACACAAACACACACACACACACACACACACACACACACACACTGTACCAGCTTTCCAACATGGTTCTAGCCTGGACGTTCCTCTCAGAAGATTTAGTGCGGAACCGCCCGACCTCGGTTCTGTTGAAGCCAAGCTCATACGCCAGAAGTGTCCACTCAAAACCAAGCTGCCTGGACATCTCCTGCAGTGTCTTCAGGTTGATGACGGCATCCTAAAAATGGCACAAAAAAAAAAAGACAAAATACAAAATCCCCTGAAGATAATGCATAAAGGATGCGTTTACTTCAATGAAGGTGTCAATGATAATCTGATTTAAGTACATGAAATTGAAAATGAAAAACAGATTACATGTACCTCTTGTGCTTTGTTGGGCATTATTTCAAATTCCAGAAGGTCAGCAGAGCGAGGCACACTCCGACTAACTGTCTTCATAAACCTAGTTTAAAAAAGGGATCTTTTGAAAAAGAATAAGTCTGCACAAATATTAGCGGTTGCTTAATAATAAACAATACATTTCCCGTCCCAAATTCCAAATAGCAGGTACTCACCCTACAGCATGCCAAACATGAGCGTGGTTTGAGTGTTACTGGGGAGATTCATCATCAACACACTACACTCTGTTAAACATTAGTACCTTGAGCTCCAGGGTCCCCTGTGGAGCCAACAATTACCAGGTCAAAACAGTCAGACCAGTCTCTCCAAGTAATCAGAGTGAAATGTAACCGTTATATTTTACAGAACTCAGTAAAGCTCATCAGTAACTGGACTAGTTTGGATTGATGTATTTTTAATTGAGCATCTTGCCCCATTAAGTCAGACCGTTTAGAGAAACTGGTGACAAAGGTTCTGATTTCAGTCAAAAATGATAAGGCGATGCTTTTTTTAAACCATTGTTTTTAACATAAATTAATGAATTACATTGCTGACAAATAACATGACGGTGTGTCATCTTGTCGCTGTGTACAGTGGAGTAACAATGCCATCTACAGTTGGTAAGGAATACATTTTTTCTCATACTGAAGACAGACTTGAAATATTTTTTTTGAAATACTTTTATTCACTTGAAAAATTCACCTCCTCTTTAAAGTCTTGTCATCCATAAAAAGCATCAGGGCTCTTTGTGCAATATCATTGCAGCGATTATGTTTATCGAAGAGCATTCAAAATCTCAGCTCTTATGTAAACAATAAGGAAAATAATAATAAGGATAACGTGTGCACACTTACTTTAACCAAGGTCATACTTCACTTAGGAAACACTATAATGTGTTAATCAGAGCTCTGATCAAAAGTGCTGCGAGGTCCAGCCAATAAATATAATATGAAATACACTACTTTTCAACAGGCACAGGATGTAACAAAATCCCAGGTTCAACTTCATATCCGACACCACGGTCTGACAAAAATCAATAGTTGCTAAATTAGTCGTATGAAATCATTAAAAGCATGTACAAAAACGTGGGCTGTCTTTTCCCTAAGCTTCACTGTAACTATCCACAAAAAAAACACATATCAAAGAAGATCCAGTTCACACGGAACAACAGATTATCAGAATATTGCCAGGTTGTTCCATCGTGTGTCAGTCTGTGTTTCAGCAGGTAGTAATGTGAAGGTCCAGCCTGCTGGACCCGTACTGTCCTCAGTCCTTCAGGTGAAGAGCAGCGGCCTTTACAAATGCTGACGGCCACTCTCTCTCGGGTCACAGCCCAAGACCGGGCCCTCTTGACGGCAACACTTGGAATCAGTGCGTCGCCCTGGCATCCCTCCTCAGCTTCCGTCTGGTTTGGGTTCAGTAGCAGCCGTCTTTCCAGCTGCCGTCCCTCAGGGCCGTCAGGGCAGCCAGGCTCTTTGGAGGAGTCAGCAAACTGTAGACGGAGAGAAACGAGTCCATTAAAGAAGACCGATGAGAGGATGCATCGTCATCCTCAAGTATCACAACAAACCGATTGTTAAAGTTCGACCTCTAACTACCGATCAGTATAATATCTAAACACCTGCGCTGTGTCCCAACTCCATACATATTTATCATTTGGTCTATAAAACATAAGTAAACAATATAAAAAGCCCATCTCAATAAGATGAGATTGTTAGATATCTTGTTTTGGTCGAACAATAGCTCGAAACCACCACAATATTACATTTACTATAATTTAAGACCAAGAAAAGTTTTCTTTTTGATTAGTTTTCTTCTCATCAATTCATTGATTGATTGACCAATCAATGAATTGATGCTATATATGATCTTTATAGTGTACTATTTCTGCAGTATGCAAGAAATTAACATTCAACATTGAACACAGTCAACCCTTTTCATGCTGACAGAAAATAATACAAACTGCAACTTTGTCACTTAAACTAAACAAAGAAACAGAAAAGTTATTTTTGTATGGTGTTGCTGGAACAAGAACATCTTTTCAACTCCGGCTCTGAAAAGTGAAGCCAATGTGGAAGTGCCTTAAACTTCAACTCACTTCAATGTATTCCCTCAGTAAACATTGTAAACATGAGTTTATGCTCTCGATCGCTAGTTTCAAGCCTTCTTCAATACAGCATGATGTTCATTTAGTGTCAAATTTAGAGGCAAATAGAACATAAACAAGGTTATGCTTTAGGGCAGGGCTACCTTGTGATTGACAGGCCGCCAGCAGAGTCTCTACGTCACTCCTCCGCCATACAAATATGGTCACTTACGTTCACTGGTTGCAAAAAACCAAGATGGCGACGGCTGTAAACTAAGATGGCAAAGGTCAAAACTCAATGCTTCAAGACGGCAGTCCACAAACCAATGGGTGACGTCACGAGGACTACGTGAATGGTAATGGACTGTACTTGTACAGCGCTTTTCTAGTCTTTCGACCACTCAAAGCGCTTTAACACTACATGTCATTCACCCATTCATACACTGATGGAAGGGCTACCATGCAAGGTGCCTTGTTTTGAATGAGTAGGCACCATGGGTTTCGGGACGCAGCTTCGAACCCAGTTTCAAAACGCATAATGCTTCCAAGTTTTACCGTACGGATTGAGATATGTCAAACCTGCGTATGGGCTGGCTGATCTTGCTTGCACGCGGAACTCCACTCGTTCCCACAAAGGAGGCCGGGCGAGGGAGGGAGCTGCGGGTGACGGCCGGCTGATTGCCGCCGACTTTCAGGGGCTGCAGCACCAAACTGCTGCTCGGTTTGAGGGGCTGAGGCGGTCCCGCGCTGCCGGGTATGGAGTGTAGACTGATGGAGGTGGACAGGGAGGTGGGGCCCTGCTGCACCGTGGGGCTCACGTAGGCCGTGGCTTTTAGCGGGTGTCGGGGAGTGGTGGGGAAGTTGCCCACGCTCTGGACCCGCTGGGTGAGCTGGCCTGGGGAGGGAACTGAAGCACAGCAGGAGAGCAAGTTAGATGTTATATCGGTGGCGGGATGGCATTTACTGCATTTGAAACTTTGCGACTGCCTTCAGAAAACATACGCTCATGAATAGAAATGAGCCGTGCGCAGTTCATTTCTATTCATGTGTTTGAAGCAAAAAAATCTTACTGGAGGACTGGAGTCGTGCAAGCCCACTGGAGGAGTCAAAGCTCTGGCTGCTCCGCAGGAAGGATATCGTTGGCAAGGAGGAGGGGCCGTGGGAGGGTGGGTTGACAGGGGAAGCCAGGCATGGAATGCTGGGAACACTGGGCATGCTGGGAGATCGGAGCAGGTTGGGCATGCTTCTCCGTAGCTTGTCTATGCAACCAGATGAGACATAGGTGTCGGCCGAAGCGTGGGAACTTTTGACTTATTACTCAACATTAAAGGAATAGTTCTAGTTTGATAAGTCACTGCTTCTAGCCAATACATTACCCTGCACATAACAAAAAGATTTAATCTAATGTTAATAAGTGAGATTTGGAGGTGCTGATAGCCTGGAGTTTGTAAGCTTTGGACAGAACCATGCTAGCTGTTTCCCCTCTGTTTCCAGTCAATATGCTAAGCTAAGCTAACCTGCTGCTGGTTGTAGCCTCCTATTTACTGTACAGACATGAGTGGTATACATTTTTTCATCTAATACTCTGTAACAAAAAACAGATCACATTTTTCCGAAATTTCCAAAAGTATTCCTCTTATTCCTTCTGATGCAATTAAACCTCAATATGACATCTGTCATGTAATTGATAGAACAGAGTACAGAATACCCCGACACACTGACCCTAACTGAGGATGCGGGTAATTCTGTATTTGGGACACTTGAAAAAAATCAAGTTCAGCTTCAAAGAAGTGGACGTGGTCTTGGTGAAACGCTCACCTGTGCTATTCCTGTATGCTGAGTGTGTTTCCGTGGTCAGGCTGAGGGGTCCAGAGTACTGGGAGAGTCCGCTGAGTGAGAACTGAGGTGCGATTGAGCTGCGTCTGCAGTCTCTGATACTGGAGAAGGTGTGAGAGTGGGGCAGGCCGCCCCGCTGCATAGAGCCGAACAGTCGAGGCTGGGGAGGCGGGAGCTGGTCGTAACCCTCGTCCTCCTCCTCGTCCTCCTCCTCTAGATCCATCTCGCTGCGCCGGAGGGAGTGCAAGGAGAAGCTGGATCTGCGCTGGCCGGCTGTGGCGGTGTGCGAGGTAGAGGCGTAGTCCTGTCGGAGGCCTACAGGGTGACAGATCGATGCTTTTATCCGTGGAAAACATGAACCTGAACCTCATTTAGTATATGATGCATTTCATTCGGCAAGGCGCCGATAGACCAGACTGATACGTTTACCCTGAAATCATCTGCATAATTTAACAAAAATATATTACTGTCAACTCAAGTTCAATTGATCCAAGGTCAAACATGTATCTGAGCCATACATCAGTAATGCAACACAGTGATCAATTCCCCTCCCTTCAGAAGGCTATGCAGCAGTGTTAAAGGGACTGTTCATGTTTTTCTCTTCAATATAATGGTGCTATATGGAAAAGCGTATTTCTTTGGCGGTTTAAGCACCACAAGCTGCCCTATAGTCCCATTATATTAGAGAGATATCTCCAGAGCTACGCAACTCAATCTATACTCAGTGTGCGGAATAAGGAGGGTCTCGGGGAGTCTGAGACCTCTTGATTGACACTTGAGAGACCCTGAAAGCCTCAATTTAAAAATTTCGAGGGGTCTCTATTTGTCACTCGCAATTGTCACTAAAGTGTATTTTTAAAAGCTTACTATTGCCCAGCAGCTTTCATTATTCAAACTGCAAAACATATATTCACAAAAGTGAGTGTGGGAGACGATTTACACGGTAAATGCCACAGTCAGCCAGAGACGCAACATGTTTGCATGAAGCGAGCCTGTCTTTGCGTCAGTTTGTGGACCTAAATAGACCCCCTCTGGGAACATTCGATCCAGTGCCTTTCCTGTGAACCTGTCTCCTCTCTTCTGGGACCCTATGGAACTATAGAAGACAATATAAGACTATAGAACTATAGAGGATAAACTAGTATGTTTGATTTAGGGGTGAACTGTCCCTTTAAGATACAAAAACAAAAGACTATAGAAAATCAGTCATCAAGAGGCAACTGTAAAGATGTGGACAAACTTATTTCAACACCTCTTGGAAAAGGACTTACATTCTGAATCTAAACCACAAACACTGTCATGAAGTAGTTTCCTATTAGGAATGCCAACTTCTCAGCTGTAAAGAAGGCCAAACTGTAGGTTGTTTTTCACGAAGGGAATATTTTTGATCCGCAAGACATTTCAACAGTCGACTCACTCTCCTCCTGAAGTCGTGCCATGACCTCCACGTCCGTCATGTCCTGCAGTTTGTAGCTCATAGAGATGGAGTCGTCCTCCAGCTCTGACACACCCACCTCACTGTCCACGGAAGACTGGGGGCTGATTGCCGCGTGTCGGCGGCCCACGTCTAAAAACACACAGGGGAGCCACATCTATACCACCAGGATACTTCGCTTGATTGCATGTGAGACAACAGAGCAATGAATGGCAGAGCGGAGAAGACGTATTGTCAGTGAGGTCTTACTGTGGAGAGTGGAGTTTGATAGGAAGGTGGGCGCTCTGTCACTGAGGCTGGCCCTGAGAGGCTGGAGGAAAGACTGAGCGCATGATGGCAATGGAGCTAGGAAAACACAGAAAAAGAGGGAGACGATTCAATCGTTAACATGCAAATCAAAGCTCCACTCACTGACATCTGTGTTCATATAAAATATGGATGTTTTGTTTTTTTCTGGTGGAGTTTGAGCTTGCTTGTCTCCATCTGTCCGAGGGAATGACCAGATAATCTCCTCCCCGGGAATCTGCTGTAATCTGATTGTAAACGGCAAGTAACAGGTTGTTTAAGAATCTGGGTTATGTTCACACAGGAAGCAACACGCGCTTTTGGCTCTGTATTCTTTTTACTTTGGATTAAAGGTGAGAGTTGGTAGTTAAGTATGAAGTTTAATAGACTTTACATTTTGCACATCCAATGATTTGGTTGTTTGCTATTTCTGAGCACTGAATGAGGACAGAAGAAAAGCAGGCTTGAGTCCACACTGGCAGGATCTAAGTGGGTGGGGAAAATGAAAGCACTGTCAGTTTCCAGGTGTAACTGTGTGACTGTGGAGAGGTCAACAGCCATACTAGGGGCTGTGTGAGGCTGCACAAAGGCACAGCAGTGCTTTGAGCTAAACGCTAACATGCTCATGTCTAACAAGTACTGTGGCTCATCATCACCATCTTAGTTTAGCATGTTAGCATGCTAACGTTTGCAAAATGTTGTGCCAATCCATCAAATAGCCATCGCGACCAATCGTGCACATCTAATGGCAGCATTAAGGTAAAAGTCAGGAGATACACCAAAGTTATTAAGATACACCATCTGGGGACTATGAATTTGGGTCCAATCCAACTCATAGATTTTAAAACCTATTTTACAGGACAAGTAAATCATTCGGACTGCTGATGGTGCCAGAGGAAAAGATGACCTCATTCATCAGGATTCATCCTCTTGGGCCCATGAATGCCCGTACAAAATGTCATTGTAATAAATGTAATAATTCTTCGAGATATTTCTGTCTGGGCCAAAGAGGTGGACCAACGAACAGGCCGACATTGCCATCTGTAGAGCTGAACTGCACGGCTACGAATAAGATGATAAGAAACATAACAACCGTTTAGTACTAAGCTACTGACCTAAAGGATCCATCGGGGATAATGAAACATGGAACTGACAGTTCACTATCAATCAGCTGATCAATTCACTGAGTGTTAGCAGGAGTCACATGCCTGTGTAGTATCTGTCTGTGTTACCTGGGGCCACGGTTGGTGCAGCAGGTTTCGTGTAAGGCAGCACGGGGCAGCTGAGGGTGGACAGTCCCTCTATGCAGCTGTATGGACGCACCGAGGAGAGTCCTCGCCACCGCTTCGCTGGACACAAGATTGTAGCGAGGGACACATTAGACTGATTGCTTTACCTCGTAACACACACATACAAACCCCACACACATGGAGGACATTGATTCGATTCGGAGACACTCTCCGAAAATGTTAATCTGCTTTTTACAGATCAGTATTGATGTTTTAAATGATCGGGTCACGGCTCGGACAGACGAGGCTGATACGGTAAGACGAGGTTTAGCTTACCACCGTGGCTTATTGGGCTAAACTGCAGATCTTTTTTTTTTTTTTTGGAGGGATCTTAGGATAAGCAGGGATTGTGCATGTAGGCTACATCGCATTCCCAAAATCAGAATTAGATTTGGGGGTGTGGAGGTTACATTTATACTGCTTCAGATGTTTCCTGCTTTATGGATTTCATGGTACACACTGTCATAACATATACGTTATTAATGTTTATAAGCTGTAACTGATGGCTTTAATAATGATGAAAACATAATCAATTAAAGATTAGTAATAAACCACTCATATGGAAAGCTTGACACCAATTGATTTTGGGTTGCCAGGCTCAAATATTGTCCTTACGAACGGCTTAATAACTATCTATTAATAAATTAGTTACAACTCCCAATGCCTCATTAAAAGTGGTATTCTTCTTTTACATGAATCACTGCTGGCAGCAGTGAGTGCGTTTGGCTTTGAATGACATGACTGACATTAGATGATGTGTGTTCCATGTGTCAACACTGAGTTCACCCCCCCCCTACTGATTGGTAGTCAGAGAGGCACACCACTCCGGACAGACTGGTGCATTTTGGCATTCCTGACGCAATTAGGCTAATGGACGAAACTAGCATTCACTGCAGGTTACACAAAACAACAGCTCCTGGAGCTCAGAGACAAGGATGTATTCATGACCCGGAGGAGGAGAGCCAACCTCCACTGAATGCAGCTTCTAGAGAAAGAAGAGGACCTTGAACCGCACACACACACACACACACACACACACACACACACACACTAATGAACATCCAAACAGACACTAACAAATCTGCGCTATTGAATAACAGTCTGGACCCAAAGTGAGGGTGACTGATCTGAGAAAATCTTAAAAATCTAAGCACACACACACACACACACACACACGGGCATGTTCACACAGCATATATTCATGCATGCAACAGTAAAGAGTCTCTTGTGTTTGAGCTGCGAGTGCCGAGCAAATCAGCCTCAAAACCCAGTTAATGTAAGCAAGGTTTCTATGGCAACCACATCCCCGCGCGCGAGTGTAGAAACAGTGAAGCCTCGAATCCCAAAAACTGTGTCAAGCAGCAAATGTCATTCAGTAGCTCACTAGAAGGGATTTTGAAGTCTCCTGGTTATGTGTTATGTGCGTATGATAATCATCGAGCGCAGGTGCGTCACGACAAGAGGATACAACGATGTAACAACAGTCTACACGGTGACATGGAAAAGATGTAATGTAGTAACTCAGGTCCTCCGTAACTGATGAGTAGATGGAGAAGCTTAATCCAGCTAAAAAATCCTCATCGTCTTCAAGAGTCGAGGCGACTCAGTTTATAAGGAAATGTCAGATTTGTGTGATGTGGACGAGCCAAAGACAACAACACGGCGGACACACCCTGAATAGCCAGGTGTCTACTATCTTACTTGTAAATGTTGCAGGATATTCTAAATATGAGCAACACCAGCTAGCAGCCATTAGCTTAGCTTAGCATAAATTCTCAAAACAGCGGAAAGCAGCTGTAGCCTGGCTCTGTCAGATGGCAACAAAATTCACCAACCAGCACCTCTAAAGCCACAAGAACCAAAGTGTAAACGTGACAATCTGGGGCTTTAAGGGCAGTTATGTGGACTGTTCATTGGCTGGGGAGCAGTGACTTCCTGGACTCTCCGCGGGTTGCCTGCCAGGCTAGTCTTCATGCTAAGCTAACCAGCTGCTGGCTCCAGCTACATTTTGAACTACAGACACGAGAGTGCTATCAATCTTCTCATTTTACTGTCGGCAAGAAAAGAGAATGAGCATATTTGTGAAAATGAATACATGAATATTTAAAAAAAACTTAAATTTAAATTTAATTTATTTTTCTTTTGAAATGTTTCAACATTCCTTTAAAAAGTTGAAGATGTAATGTACATTATGTAAAAGCACTTGTTGGTGGTGCAGTGTAATGTGATACAGCTTCATAATCCCATCTGCTCGGTCTTCTACTTAACACAGTGTAATGCCACCCAGGAGCACAGCACGGGTTCCTCCAAATGGAAGTCTTTCTTTGATATATATATATATATCAGCAGAGTAACAAATCCCTTAAAGCGATCTTAATTGTTCTCTGGCGATACTGAAATGTGTAAATGGGAGACCTTCCAGCTACCACAGAAAATAATCACTCCGTGGGAAGTCGGCTGAGGTACTTAAAAACCCATAAATTCAAAGAGAGCGAGTTAAATGGTTAGAAGCGATGGAGCGGTGTGCAGGGAAACGCTCCCACGGCTCGGGAGCTGAAATCCTGTTGCACGTGGAGACGTTTCGTGGGTCAGAGCTTACGATCGCATGTCAGCAGCCGGAGGGACAGATGTCCAGATGAAGGCCGTTAATCTGAGTGATAAATACCTTGGTCCAGCCGGTGGCAGAGGGTCATCTTGGCCAGCTCCACCTCGGGCCCCGGGTGGTCCAGTACCTGCCTGCACCACTGGAGAGGGCTGAGGACACTCTCGCCCCACAGCTTGGCTTTGGGACTCACGTACAGCCTGCGACGACACAGCACAACCCACAATTCAGTCCTGACACCTTTACAGCGACGCTCATATTGTTACAGTCGGGAGAGAACTGAGGGTAAATAAACTAGAGGCTGCTTTATTGTGCAGCCTAGAGATCTGTAGGGACGCATTTTACTGTGGCAATATTTCTCAGACGAAGGCAGAGCATGACTTTGCAAAGGTAAAACCTGTGGCTGAGTAAAGGGAGCGATTTTCATAAAATCCAAATGTCAACACACCGTAAAAGATCAACATTTCCACAAAAAGCAATTGGCATTTTACTGGCTCCAACACAAACTGTGAATGCAGCAGTGTATAATAAAAATTAAAATGGTGACAGCCTCATTGGGTGCAGTCAGTGATTTATAGGATGTGAGTGTGTGACTAGTGAGACACGGGGTGATAGTATCTCTTCCCCCTGTGGGCTGTAGATGCTTGAAGCACAGAAACAATCAGTCAATGAACAGATTAGTCCATCAACACAGGATTAATCAGAAACTATTTGGATAATAGATTCATCATTTCAGTCATTTTTTAACCAAAAATGCCAAATATTCTCTATAATTCCTTGTCATAAATGACAGTGAACTGATAATTGTGGAGTTTAGGTTCGAAAAATGAATTGAAGATGCCACCTTGGCATTACACTACACATGTTTCACAACATCCTGTCTTTTTACCAAATGGTAAAATAATTAAATAAGAAAAAAAACGACTGAAGATAATTGCTCGTTGCAGCGCTACATACTTGTATCTTGGCCACACAAAAACCAAAAGAAACGTAAACTGGATGTTATCAGCTGAAAGTATCTGACCGCTGAACAAAGAGCATAAAAACAATCTGATTCTGAAATTACATTAAAATGACAAGACTATAAAACAAATCAATAAACTAAACATGGAGGTGTGTGTGTGTGACTTTGATACACTGGAATGACAGATTCCTAAAAAAAATAGGGCTGGGCGATAATTCAACATGATAACGTATCGTCTTTCATATCGTGATGAAATCATCAAGATATCGTGATACACAACCACATCGTCTAAATGGAATATAACACACTAACTTAAATGTCTGAGACAATCTGAATTGATGAGAATGAATCTGTATTTGTGTGCATGCATGTCAACAAAGTCAATGTAGAGCTGGACATTTGTATTGGTATTTTCTCTATAATGACTGTTAACAATTGTTCTTTTCATTTTGCCCCAAAGTTCTTAATTAAATTAAGCAATATTTAGTGCTTTTAATACTTATTTATTGAAGTACCAGAAAAAAAAGTTTTTTTATATAAATATATTAGTTATATATCTACAACACTACATAGTTAGTTATATATACTATAACTATATGTATATATATATATATATATATATATATATATATATATATATATATATATATACATATATACGGCATATATATAGATAGATATTTGTATATATAGATATAGTATATATCTATATATATATCGTTATTGAGATATGAAATGACCTGTATTGTCTTGATATGTGTCATCTACAAACGAAGCAGAACTGACTTTCCCTCTACAACTAGGCCACGGAGTTGCACTGACCCGGGGTCAGTTAGTCACTGGTGCTGCGTTCAGCCGTGTGCTACATTTTCCCGTCATTTCACCGGATACATGAAGCCAGAGAGACGGTTCAGTAGTCAGTGTGAGTGAGCAGCCTCGGGCTGAACACTCTGCACAAAGCCGAGCTGTTTGATCACAAGCTGAAGCGGGTCATTGTTTCTAATTCATCCCGGTGCTGTCTTACACTGACACCTCTGCTGCACACACGGTGCATTCTGGGATGCCCACTGTGTCAAACCAGTTTGTGTTCTTTACGTCCTGTAAAAGAAGAAGTCCCTCTGTGAGCCGGAGTCTGCAAGTGTCTTCCTCCAGGAGAGGAATCAATAAAGTAATCGATGAGAGGATGCATGGCAGGGTAGCGTTACATATGATGTAAAACATAAATGTGGCTCGTTGACAATCGTGTGGCCTGTGAGGCATCTATGATGGTCAGAGAACAACAGGGATTTTTAACTGTAATTTCACATATATGTTTGTGGCTGCGATGGAGTGGTCGATACAAACGGAGCGGTTACCAGCTGTCGGGCTCTCCGACGGGGAGCGCGGCGTCGAGGTCCAAAATATCAACCTCATCCATAACGGTCGTGGTGGCTCCGGCGGCGGCGCCGTCCTCCGCGGCGGCGGCGCCAGGAGACACCGAGCTCGGCTGAAAATACGCGAACGGCTCCTCCGTCGCCCCCCGGGCTCCGGGGGGACAGGGATGCGACTGTGTCGGGCTCGAAATGCCATATTTGCCGGGGACGTAGTCACTCGCACACGCTGTACCGCCGAGCAGACACGACAACGAGGTCTGGAGATGAGGAGGGCCGACGGAGCAATTGTTTACAGCGTTCGCTCTGGTCCGCAGTTGTTCGTTTTGCCTCTCCAATTTTCGGACCAATTCCTGCAGCTTCAGCACCTCCAGCTCCGCGTTGGTGATTTTGTTGTTGCCGTTGACGTCTGCCATCATCTGCGGGTTCAACACCTCTGCTTCCATTTGGTAAAGAGCACATTGAGAAGGGGCAGAAGAAGCACGGCCTGCCTGCAGAGGGTCCTCTTCAATTCAGAGAGGGTGTCCAGATTCCCCCGTTTAAAGCTACTACTACACACGCTCACACAACACAATGATGCTGCTGCTGCCGCTGCTGCGATGATTGCACAGCCTCCATCTCATTGGTCAGCAGCTTGGAGTTCAACTCCCATCACACCACTGCTGAGGAAGTGTTTATTATGGACACACTAACAGAGTATTACAGTGTACCTTGCATTTATTTTTTTAAATTGTATGAGTTATATGCATGTCTTTTTACAGTTTGATTAAAAAAAATATATATTACTTTTTTTTAAATGAATAGCATGATTGAAGTGCAAACATGAAAATGACTTATCTAAATATTTTTTTAGACTGCCAGATATAATTTGGAGTAGCATGTCCCACCAACATTATCCCCCACCCCCGACACCAACGAGAACGTCTCTAGAACGTTTTGCATAGTCGGATTACATTTAAAAAAAATTAAATGTAATGGTTGAGTTGTATTTTCCCCCTAAATGCACATCTAAATGCTCTTTCAAGGACATTTCTATGGAGTAATATAAAATGTTTTTCATTTACTCAACTAGCCAGACGGTAGTTTACCTTATTGCATCTATAACAGGGCAACATAACACCAAATGAACGGACACATTTTTAGATACAGATATATTGATCGTCTTTATTGCACACAGAAAAAGCCCCCGGCCCTAAATATTGCAATATCTCCTTTCATATCACACAATCCCCACAAACTCAGCAGACCTGAGAGAATATCATCAAGTGCTATCTCAAATGAGTGAAAAGGGTTAAATACGGAGACAGTAATATCATGACGTCAACAGCACAGTTACAGCTAGCTGCAATAGCATTTAAAATGTATATTCATAATGTAACTGTCATTTTTCAAAACACCCAGATAAAGCTTTGTCAGCTTGTAAAAACACAAGTACAGGAGAACCCGCGTCACCCAAAACACACTGATCAACAGCAATCCATTCGATCGTAAATCACATGTGCTTCCTCTCCAGTGAGGGAGAAACTCAGCGGCCCCATTTATCTGTGGAAAAAAGAATAATATTACCTGTTTAACATCCTTTTTCATCAAAGAAAATAAACAAATACATATAAACCTTTGACATTCCTCATTCAACAATTATCTTTTATTTCATTTTATTTATTTGTTACCTCTGGTGACCTCAAAGCAGTTCTCACAGTGCACCATGCGTTTGTAGAGCCACATGCTGTCCCCAGCTTTCATATGAGCCAGCGTGCCGTTACACACCTCGCACTGCCGAAACACAAACACACACTCACTCACATGGGGGAAGAGGTGCACGCATCCTGATAACATCGTTGTCAGAGTTGAATGTAAAGTACATTTTACTAGAGTATAGTGCAGCCGTGCAGATTTTTTACTCCCCTTCCCGACAAAATATTGCACATTTATCAGACAGCAATAGTTTCTTGTTGCTTTGCAAATCAAACGCTCCGAACACCCACATAGTTGTTTCCAATATGGCTGATTGGGCCTCTTGTCAGGTGTAAATTGGGTGAAATAATGCAGGGAATTACCCCAAACTCTACGTACTAATTAGGAATGAACAGAAGATGTTTTGACATGTCACATTAGGAAAAGCCCAGGTGTAAAGATACAAAGTAATGATGGTAGAGAAACCATTTACTGTGTGATATTGATACTTTCACTCAAATAAAGCATCTCAATGCTTCTTCTTCAAACACTGATTGTTGCAGACTTTCATGGAATGAGAGACTAAAGTAATCCGCTCACCTTGAAGCAGGACGCGTGGCAGTTGATTTTCATGTCATCCAGGACCATCTTGGCGTCGCCAGTGAAGGGTTTACGGCAGTAGGTGCACAGGTCTTTCTCAAGCACCGCCCTGCGTGGGACAGAAAAATAACAACATTTATTATAAGTTCATTCTTGACCTTGGAAACCTTTGGCAGAAACAAGTCTCGACCTAAAACTGTAGGAAAAAGCCTTTTCCCTCCAGCGCCACCAGCAGGTTTATATTTTTTGGCTTTTAGTGAAATACCATGACAACTATTGGACGGATTGGGACAGAATGTGGCACAAACATTTATGGTTCCCAGACGAGGAATCCTAAAGACTTTGGGGATGCCCTCACGTTTCCTGTAGCGCCACCATGAGGCTGACATTTGAGAACTGTCTCAACCGCTGTTGGATGGATTGTCATGAAGTGTGGATGAATTGCGGTAACTCTGGTGGTCCTTTAACTTGTCACGTAACACCACCATCATGTCAAGAAATTCCAATTGTGTGCGATACTTTGGTTTATACTGACAGAACTAATTCCCATCAGCCTTGGTTATATTTGTGCTAATTAGCAAATGTTAGCATGCTAAACTACGGTAGTGAGCATTGTAAACATTTGACCTCTCAGCATGTTTAGGACTGTTGTCATTGTGAGCATGTTGCACTCTTTCCTACCTCTCAGGAGCTGCATACGCACTCTTCGTGGAGGATGAGTAGATTTGATCAGTGTCATCCGACCTGCTGTGAGAGTTAAACAGATATCAGTTTCTACAAGAGTCTTGCTTTACTCTCATATAATATCAAACCAAGCAGTGTTTGATGTCATGGACTACCTGCTGCTCCTGTAGGGCTTTGAGGTGTAGGAGGTGGGACTGGTGATGCTGCTGTACTCATAACTGCACAAAGACAAAATGAACCACATATGAATATATTTTGAATATTTCTCACTTACTGCAAACTCAGAGAAATAGAAAGAAAACAATCATTATGCGAGAGCTTAGCTTGCTCTGCTTCCTACCTGGAGTCTGGTCTGGAGTAAGAGTAGCCTTTACGGTCGCTGCTGTAGTCGTCACTGCGTGTGCAAACAGAACAGAGGCACGTTTTAATCCGGTTGTACAGACAAGAGGTGTGTTTGTGAGAGTGAGAGACGAGAGTGAAATGATCACCTTGGGGTGGTGCTGATGGTGTAGGAGCTGGTGCGGGTGGAGGGAAGATCATCGGTGTACGAGCTGTAGCTGTGTGTCAAAGAGGCATGAGTGAGATATGGTCGCAACTGAACAATGCTTCTATTTATGTATTTATTTGGTTCTTTGAATTATAAGTCAGACATTACAAATATCAAAGATCAAAGATACAAATACCACGATCTCTGAAATAAATGCGAACTACATTCAGCGTTTGGATAAAAAAAAAGATTTGTGAAGAATAATCATTTCATCATAGACCTCCTTAAAGGTGCAGGGTGTATGATTTGGTGGCATCTAGTGGCGAGGTTGCAGATTGCATTAAACTGAAACATGGCGACTGGCTCCTTGAACAGGATCCGCTCCTCATGTCGATATCAACGGTTCATTCTAAGCTGACGGAAACACGATTCTTATTTCCAGGTGATTATTCACTCATGAAAACATACTTAAAAATATGATATTACATCTCTGCCAATAGATCCCAAATATGCTACACACTGTAGCCTCCTTATACAATGTAAACATTTTTAAATAATTTCAATATTGTTTGTTCTTTTTTTTGTGTTTGAAGATGAACCTCATTAAAAGTAGTCCATTTAAATGAACTTGGCCTTTTAAAAATATCTATTTTGTAGTTACTGTAGGCTAAATGAGAAAATGCTCTTGATTAAATAGTATTTTATGTTTCAGTCTATAAAATCTGTAGGTAGTTAAAATAAAAAAGACTAATATTTTGGGTTTGACAGCTACATTTAACAATCTAACCAACCCATTACAACCTAATCTAGAGTGGTTCAAAGAGGATATTGTATATAGTTCTTCAGATGGCATCAACTCCATCCTACTTGAGCAGTCAGCATGTTTACCTGGTGGTTCTGGTGGAGGATGGCGATGACAGACCTGAGCTTTCAACTCTAAATGGCACAAAACACAATGTTAGAAGAAATATATAACTATATTGTACGGAACCAATACGCAGTCTCGGCTGTTCAAATCCAGCACTCACCCTCTGCT
The DNA here is from genome assembly GCA_032191485.1 of Leptoclinus maculatus. Lineage (NCBI taxonomy): Eukaryota > Metazoa > Chordata > Actinopteri > Perciformes > Stichaeidae > Leptoclinus > Leptoclinus maculatus. The sequence continues at coordinate 347,717 of JAVDOI010000043.1, read as the reverse complement.
GCTCTCCAATGTGATGATCTCTCTCGTTGTGGTGCTGCTGCTGCTGAGGAAATGTCGATGTGATCATTTTAAATGACAGGATAATTAAGTGGTTGTGTGTTTTGAGAAGAATTATTCACTGAGACATCTCACCTGAGAGAAGAAGATCGGTCAGATACAGATGTAATGGATCGAGGCAGGAGGGTGCCATACAGGTCGTCCTCAGGCCTGCAAAGCAACAATATTATAAATATATGGCATAAGTGCATTAAGTATATTTATTAATATATATATTGATGAAAGTGTATCTTACGTAGAGAAAGTCCTTGTTGTGGTTGTAGTTTTAATGCCATTTCTGGAAAAAACAAACAAGATGAGATATTTTCATCTGACTGATTTAATGTCAATATTCCTCATCACAGAATATTATTATTGATTTACTGTCGATATTTTTTATATATATATATATATATATATATATATATATATATATATAAGGCTTAGGCTTGATGAAGGGAAATGTCACCTGTCTGTGGACGAGCAGTCCTTGCCAGATGAAGGGATGAGTGACGTGAAGAGTTTGTCCTCCGCACTGCACAGAAATACAGGTTACATGCAAGCGATGTATAGATTGAAGTGTATTCAATTGAGAAAGGGTGCTTTCATTCATATTCATATATAATATAAAATAATGAATATAAAAAATAGCCATTATTATATCATTACTATTACAGCCATAAGAAATAGAAAGAAAACAATCATTAAGCGAGAGCTTAGCTTGCTCTGCTTCCTACCTGGAGTCTGATCTGGAGTAGGAGCTGGTGCGGGTGGAGGGAAGATCATCGGGGGACGACCTGTAGCTGTGTGTCAAAGAGGCATGAATGAGATATGGTCGCAACTGAACAATGCTTCTATTTATGTATTTATTTGGTTCTTTGAATTATAAGTCAGACATTACATCATAATTCAGATATTACAATATTATTGTAATCTGTTCTTTCAAAAGTTATATAGTCTCACTTGCTAAACACAAATATTGGTCAGATAATATTCATAATTAGTATTATGAATTATATTATTATCAGTTAATTGTCTGTGATGGGATATGTCGGCACACACAGCCTCCCCTGCATTGTACCCACTATGGGAAGAAACTCACTCAGTGCTGCTTTTCACCGACACTTTCTCAGTCTCGAAGACGGTTGTTTTGCTGTAAAGAAGAAATATACCTTATTACAGAATATCATTAACGATCGTGCGGCGTCACGATCAATATAATTCATTTTAAAGGCTTTGCTGAATGAAGATGTCACCTGTCTGTGGTTGAGTCATCACCCTTGATAGCCGAGGGGATGAGACTGTCGTAAAGTTTGTTCTCAGCGCTGCTCAGAAAGACGGGTTAGATTGTAAGTGATGCATAGATTTAAATTGTACTGTTATTCAACAGCAGGTATTGTAATAATGTCAGATATCTGCCCATGTCTCACTCTTTACTGCTGGAAACAGAAGTCTCAGTCTCTCTGGTGGTTTTGGTAGGTGTGTAGCTTGAGTACAGTGGCCTGTGTGAAAAGACATTCAAATCAGTTTATTAGTACATTTACTCAAGTAATGTAGGGAAGTACAATTTTGAGGTACTTGTACAAGACTCGTTGGAGATGGATTAAGATTTAACATTTAAAACGTTGGACTGGTTTATAAAACACGATGATTTGTTAAATATTAAACCAGTGTGTCACAGAATTGTGACTATCAGAGAACCAAACAGGTAAATGTATCATATATGTATATATAATACTTGTACTGGTACTGAAGTGAAGGTTCTGAGTACTTCTTCCACCATGTAGCAGTATATATTCTTTACCCTTTGCTTGAAGACTTGACGCGCTCAGTGAACGTCGTGGTGGGACTTTTAATCACAGTGGAGCTGCAAGAAAACACAGCCGTCATTAACACCGACACGGACTCAGCGTGCGAATAGATGATCCACATCAACGCTGTGACGTTCTCTACCTAACACTCTGGGAGGTGGTGATGGTGGTCTCACTGGTGCCGTCCTTGGACACCGTAGTGGTTCTGGTGCTGAAGGAAGAATCACACATTATATTTATGCTTCTCTGGTGTTTTTTTGCATTGTGTGTGTAAAAGACTGGAGCTTTACACACCTGCTGGGATAATCGGACTTCAGGGTTGAGTATGTGCTGCAACACAGAGGCAGGTTATTCAGGGGATTTGGTATAAAGAAAAAGAAGAAGCTGTATTGTACAATTAGTTGTGTTATTTTGAAAATGTACCTCTTGGTGTAGGAAGATTTAGTCGGGCTGGAAGGGAGGGTGCTGCTGTGAGAGGAGAAGCTTTATTTAGCCACAGTTACTGCTTCAAGTTAGTGAAAGTGCCTTTGACTTGGACGAGGGCTGGAGCGCCAAAACCTGTTTGTGTATCTACATAAGAAAGGAGCTACAAAGAATACTGTACCAACCTGCTCCTCAGCTCATCCTGACTCCCGCTGTATCTGCAATGACAGACGTTTACAATCAAATGTTCTGCTTTTTTATAAACTGCTAACATGATGTTTATTTGAAGAATAAACATACATTTCTGCATCAATATAAAAAGACAACAGAATGTTTATTAAAATCATACTTCTTGGAGAGAGCCTGCACAGATGTTGACCTGCTTGTAGTTGTGGTGGTTTTCACTTCTTCATCGTCTGGACTGTGAGCGAAAAACAAAAGAAATGAAGGATTAACAACTCAGTCGTCACGTTTAGTTATTGGAGTAATAACAAAATGATGTTCTAGAACTTATGGGAGTTGAAATGTTTGTCTTACCCAACAGTAGTTTCACTGCGCTGGCCCAGAATAGTTTTGCCAAAGTTTGGGTCTCGGCTGAAGGAGGAAAAAAAAGGATCCAATTAATTCACTCATAGAGATGACTCAGCACTCTGGCTCACCAGAAGGAATGCAGAAGGAGGCTTCATGCATTTTATTTACACACACCCAACATTCCTGACACATCCTACGTGTGTGTGTGTGTGTTTTCCGGTGTAGAACATTGTATCTGATTATGTTTACGTGACTCACTCGATGTCTTCGTCCTCATCGTCCACTTTTTTGATCCAGCTGCCGTCCTTCAGGAGGGAGCTGACCTTGCCTGCAAACACGAGACAAGAGAATGTTGAGCCTCAAGAATATGTCGCTTTCTGTTTTTTAATCACTTTTACTCGTTTTGTGTTGTTTTAAAAATAACATTATAATTTCTCCTGTGCTAGTCATTTGTACTGTCTTGCTATCAGCTAATCAGTCATGTGTAATTATGCACTTTGACACCTAAAGGTGCTATACAAGTCTCATTGATGAACTGATATGACTCCCCGCCACTGTTGCACACATTTAAAGATTTAAATATTTTATTTGTCACATGCTCAAACAGTGTGTGCAGTGAAATGTGGGGTGGCATACTCTTAGAAAGACTAACAAATAATAATGATTAGGAAAAAAAAGGTTAAAAAAGATTTGGAGCTTAAAATAATATAAAAATGATAAAATCTCAAAGATTAAATTCTATGAGCGTCATATGACAAATGTAACCTTTGAATATTGACAAAACATGGAATTTCACATTCATTCTTTGGGGGGTATTTTATTATTTGATATATTTCTATACTTACCACTCGAATACTTGCTCATTTTGTAACTTCACCTGTAAGTGTGAGAGAAGAAGGAGGGACTTCATCACATAATGAAACCACAGCCACATGTAGCCACCAGGTGGTACTGTGGGCGGACACCTTTCATATACAGTGCACCACGTCTCACCTGAGATCACTACGCCAGGTTACGGAACAATGCTGTTCTGTATGGATTTGTGTCATATTTATTTCCTCCCCGGGTCAGTTTTGTGAACATGTCATGCTGGATTTGTCCCCGTGTCTGACGTGAGTATCAACTAAAGTTCTGCTCAACCCCAGACTCCCTGATCAAGCCCTTAAACTGGTTTGTCTTGATCTGTACCCACATGACGACACGCCTTCTCCAAACACACAATTGTCAGCAAAACAGAGGGGCGTACCGGTGACATTAGTTGTGAATGATAAAGATTGTGCCCTTTTGACTACATGCACACCCTGGAATGCACACTTCTATATCATGGAGCCCTGAGGCAAATATCTACAGCTGTGAGGGAAGCTATAACTGCAAATGCATTGTGTCTCTAATTATTAGTCACACAATCTAGTGTGTGATGAGTGCTACTAGTGACACTGTTTGATATGTCCATGTTAGGTATGCCGTGTGGGAAAGAGCTTAAACCGAGCTTGTCCTGGAGTTTTCTGAACCGTCGAGATTATTAAACTCTAGAAAAATCAAATCGTTTGAGCAGAATCTCTTATCTCGGTGTCTAATCTTTAGTGAGCCTTGTAAAAGTGGAAGATTTACAGCTTGAGCTCTCGAAGATTACACAATAATAATCTATGATGTACTGTCCGGTAACACAATGCTTCTGATATCATGACTAGATCAGTGAGGCTCATGTTAAGCAGTACGAGTTAACAGCAGTATGTGTGTTTGGTGTTTCCCCAATATCAGCACGACATGCATTTCATTCCTCCAAGTAAAGTCACTCAAAAAGTAACTAAAAGTACATCGTTAGATAATTGACATAATGTTTCTATTTATCCAGGACTATTGCATTTTTGTCTCAAACTGCTCTGTATCACACTTGAAGTCATTTCTAAGCACTTAAAGCTAATCTGAAATGTCAGCATACGAACATATTAGTGTAAAGTGACAAAGTATTTGGAAAGAGACAGGGTACCTACCTCCTCTGTGACTCGATGGACGGAGGAATTAAAATTCTCACAACAGCTCGGGTCTTCAACACCTGCCTGGTACTCAGATTTGCAGCGCAATCACACCCTGATCACTCCTTCTGCTTTTAACCTGAAGGGGAGGAGGTTCCAAGGCCACCCATGGGTGTGGCTTAAGACAACAATCAAAGAATACTCTTTCCAGCTCTCACTCTACATTTTTCTCTTTCCGTCATCACCGACAGCCTTAATAATTGTTCGGCTGTCTGTTCAGGAATTGGGTGGAGTGCTGAAGGACCTGCATTACAACTTAGGTGACAAGGAAGCAGAACTGCAATGTGGGTGCGGGAGCTTGTGCTTCTTTGAGCTTCTATAGCTTTGAAAGAATGGAATTTCATTGAATGGAGACACTGTTTAATAGTAGTCTCCTGTTTGAAAGATTTTATATTTTGATATTCACTGTGACACAATGCCAGTAGAACTCTAATACATAATGACCTTTGGTCTACATGACTGACCTGCCTTGAGAATAAAAAAAGGCCTCCTTACCCTGCTGTATGACTGCGTATTCATATATCTTTTGAATACAATACCTGGCTGACAGTGGACTTTGCTCTTTACACATGTATGCTGATAAAAGTACTGGAAGAAAAGGTGGTTTCAACTTGGTTTTCAAGCACAGGTAAATAGATAAATCATCACTCGCTAATAGGTCTGATAAATGAACTACTAACACCTTCACGGTCCGGTCACAAAGGTAACAGGGTGGGATACTGATACCTGAGCAAGCCTCACTCAAAGTTCGACTGAAACTTCTACCAAATGGCGTCTAACATCATGTATAATTCCATCGATTGAGAGCGAGCCACCCGAGGAGCCCTCTAAAGGGGGACTACCTGAGTTCATCTCTTCATGACAGCTATGGGATATTTAGGGTTACCTGATGCATAGCAGTGGAAAATCATCAGGAGTACTCGTAAAACGAGTAAGCGTCAATCAGACTTGAACTATAAATGCCATACTGTCTGTGACTGTGAGCTTCATTGTGGGGCGTGACGTGTTTTGAACGATCAAAGGTATGAACTGTGCATAGCATGCAGGGGTGTGACGGCGTGATACTGAGGTGAACCCCTCCTAGTCACGATGACAGCACGAGAGGAATGCAGACTATCTGCACCGATCGAGCTGCTGCGCCACATGTTTAATAGGAAGACGGATGTGTGTGGACAAGCCCAACTGAAGAGCACATTAAAAAGCATTCACAATAAACTCAACTGTGTTCACTTCAGTCTAACTGAGCTGGCAACACACTCCGCTGATTTAAGACGTAGATATTAACCTTAAGTAGCAACTTAACCACAATCAAACTCAAAAGTTGTATTTTTGGTATCATTATCATTAAGAAACAGCTGGAAAGCCCTAGAATGAATCCCTGCACTCGACAATAATCGGCCCTCTTTACGGCTGCATGAATGAAAGTGGAGAGCGGCTGACACTGGGTGGTGCTAGAGCTACAATGATGGAAATGGCAATGTTGGTTGTGCAACTCTAAAATAGATGAATCTCACAAGCTGTCCAAGGTAATAAACATCCTGATCATTTTACAGTCAGTTAGTCAAAGCAGCAGAAATGAGTGCAACCTGATCAGTGATGAACATCATCACTCGCATGCAGTAAGTTGTGTTGCGTCAGGACGACTGACGACACTGGCACACTTTCATATCATTCCAACAACCCATCTAGATCTTCTTTTGTATCTCGCCTCACTTCCCTGATGTGTGTATATACCAACTGGGTTTCATCTCCACCGGTTCATCTCATGCTTGTGACACTTCTGCCTGATCTATAGCATCATCTCGGCCTAGATACCTCCTCCCCTCCTCCCTCCATTTGTCCTAACAGGACAGAGCCGAGATAACCGGGCAGCCCTTTGAATGTGTCTTCACAATCAAACACCAAATCCTTTTTTTATAACCTTCTACCTGAAGACAACTAAGAAAGGAGGGCCAACAAATGTCACACGCTGCTTTTCACTTCCAATATTTCAAACAGAAATCCTAATATGACAATCCCTAAGTTTCATAAAAGTACAGAAGAGTCAGTTGTCATCACTGATACATGCTGGCACTCTGATACTGCGCATGATAATCTCCCAATGCTTCCTGGGTTGCTATGAGGGGGAGACAGTAGACCGAACCCTCGCATGTCATTGGGCCGCTGCGCTGCCTGGCAGCCAATAAAGCAGCACCAGGGCCTGTGTAAATCTCTTTCTCTATTTTCCTCTACCTCTCTCTCTCAATAGTTATGCATGCACATTCACATGTACATACATCTCTACCACCATAAAAAAAAGACGACATTAAATTGAACTCTGACATTAGGGAGATTCAGTGAAGCATTTTGGAAATACGCTTCCCAGATACATGCTAAATCAGTCAAGTCTGTTATTTACATAGCCAAATAACACTAATTGTCTTGAAGGGGTTTTATAATCTGTGCAGCAAACAACACCATTTTTCCTTGCACCATCGATTCAGATAATATTAAATCTCCTCCAAAAACCATCTGACAGAAAGAAATTTGAACAAACGTCAGAAAGAGCGACAGAGGTGGCATCGCTCTCCGAGGATGGACAGACGTGCAACTGATGCCGTGTGTGGCCTACAGACTAGACCAACATAATACTATTACAGCATCAGGATGACATAACTATAGATAGACTGTACACATGAAGTAAATGGATCACACATGTACTTATCCAGATATATTATGTTCATTTCTGTGACATGTGCACTGCCTGCACCTGTTTTCTGTGTTTACCTTTGCATTGCAGTGTGTTCCGGCCTTTACTGCCATACTGACTGACGTTACCCCACACAGTGTCTCCCAGTTTCCCCCTTTGCAGCATTCCTGCTCCAACTCCTCCTGTCAGAAGGTAAAAAACACAAGTATTACTACTATCACTAGGCCTATAATGTGCATGTTGCACTTCTGAGGCACTTCCGTATAGTATATTCATAAAAAGGTGCACATTTAGCTGTAGGTAGATAGAGCCATGTAGGCCTCAGCTGGGGCCGGCTCAGTGAAGAGGACCACTGTACCACTGAGATTTAATAAAAGACGGCTGCAGCCCTTGTGCAAACTAATGAGTTGTTTAAGAAGGCTTGTCTGAGATCAAATGGCAACATTTTAAAGTTAGACAGTGTTCACTGGAGGGGGTATTATTATAATATGACTGCATATTATAATAGCAGAGAGGAACTTACGAGCTAAGAAGTCAAAGCAGTCTAAACAAAATGCAAAACTGTTTTCAAAGGTCAAACCGGAGCGTCGGTGCTTTTTTTTTTTTGGCGGACAACGTAACATTTAATCGGTTTTAAAAGTATCTCAGTGTGCCGAGTTTAAGATCAAGCTGGGAGGGGCCTTGGATGGATCCTCTGCAAATTAAATGCCCACTTTCCAACCGTGCATACTGTGCAATACAGCTCGTATGGTTTCTATATTCTCACAATCTCGCAATATGTTCACGTCCACGGTTGTCGTTTTTTTTTGTTTTGAATAAAGAACTGCAGATTAGAATATGTATGTTCAGGGAGGTTTATTGATTAAATAAATCGGTGATAGCATCGCCCGGCTTTAGTCGCATGAAAATATCCCGGCATGCTAGCGACGCAACACTCAGCCAGGGAGGGGAGGGATGATGGAGCTAAGATGGCAGCCCAACTGAGGGTGCTGCCTCTCTGGGGTCAAGAACATACTCAAGGAACTAATACGACCCGATCACGACAGGGCGACTGATGGAAATTAACTGTTCCGTTTCTGCAATTTGTCAAGAAAAATGCTATGGCTTGAGAAGATATATTTACGGGAGACGAGCACCGTGGTGACGCCGTGGCCGGGATCGGAAGACCGAACGTTGTAGTTGCACCACCAGATCGGCTACAATTTGCTCTTATAATAACTGGGGACCGTGGATGCTAATTGTGGTATTTCTGCAACTTGGAGCGGACAAATAATGTGACGCGTGGAGGATTTAATGACAATTGGATTGCATCGGATGGCTAGATATTCTCTAGCTGTGGTATCTTTTGTGTGATATATGCATTGTTCTCCAAAACGATGATGTGTGCTGCTGCGGCAGCGGCCGCCGGTGGAGGGATTCTACCTTCCTCATCGCCGTCGATGGGGTTGGGTGTCAGGGTCACTTCTGGAGCAGGAGCCGAGTTTTCCACCATCGGTTCGGGAATGGGTTCTTGTCCGACACCCGGAGCCCAGTCGGATTGTCGGACTCGGTACCAGCTTTTACTCTCAGGGCGAGCTCTGGCCGAAAGATACAGGCGGATTTATACCACCGCTATCAATGATAAAGAGCAAGGGATAAATCAAGGAAGGTGAGTGGCTAACGTGAAGAAATATGGATATCGCAGAGGCTGGTCTGTCATTTGTGGGGCTAACTGGGCTAACGTAAGCTAACATTAACCCTTGCTTAGCGGCACGTCAGTCAACTACAGCTACACCTACATGGATAGTTATTCATGGTTATTGAGCTTGTCGGACTTTTGTCACATAAATTACTGTTTTACCTACAATGAATATGTCAGGGGCTACATAATTTAGGTGCATCCTCTGGCAGCTTGCTAAGTAGCATTTTGCCAATTGACTTCCTTAGCTTATCGGAGCTAAGCTAACGTTAGTTCACCCTTGCTCGAGTGGTTTGGACATTGTGTGTCGCTAAACATAGACATATTGTCACTGAAATATGAAAAGTCAATACCAACTTCGGCCATTACGACACGAAGAAATGCTCTATCGGCAATATCCAAAACAAGCTGGTAGGCTAACTGTCAAAACAGCAATTTTGTTTTGAGCAAAAGCCAGCTAGTTAGCGTTTAACGTAAACAAATGTACTTGCTAGTTAATAGCCTACTTTAATTTGTTGCTTAACATTTTTAAATAATAACTGCTTGCGTTGTCCACCATATTTGACGTTACTTCATGATTTAATATCATTTGATGTAAGGGAGCTGTGTGTGTATCTAGGCCCAACGGCGTCACTGTTTCGATTGCTAGCTAACGTTTACTGACGTTGAGGAGCATCAGCCCTCATCGAAACGTAAACCTGGAGCCGACAATGACCAGATATAACGTTACATTCAAACTATGAATACACACACCGCGTTATTATTACATACATTTGACACAAAATGGCCCTAAAACGTTCGACATTGTAGCCCAATGGGCGAGGATGTGTTGGGAGGTGGATGAACTCATTTGCTTTTCTACCATAAACGGGTAATACAGTTACGTCATCCTGTCAGTCAGTCAGGTTGTAGACTAGAGGAGCTTGATCATTGCAGCATCCTCCCTCACAAACCCAATTGTTGTTCTCAACCCCTCCCCATGTACACTCGCTTTAGGCTTGGGTCAATACACTGCTCAAGGGTCTAACATTATACTGTTTTCATAACCAGCTCCTGATTTATAGGTCTGTACAAGTGAGCAAGAAAATAATAATCAGGGGTTCAACCTATTCATGATGTTATTTTGAACAACCCTCTTATATGTCACCAGTGTTTCTTCATTTATCTGATAGTGAAAGATGTTGCGTACATAAGGTGCAGATTGCACTCAGAGAGATATATATGCAAGCTTTAGAGAACTGCTTTGGAATCCTTGTGAAAGCAAGGGCCAGATAGTCGTTTCTCTCTCATGGATTTGTTGATATTTAGCTACTATTGTAAACATCAGATGGGCATTGTTGTCAGCCTTCTTTGGTATATCGTTTGTTTGGTATGTTCAATGAGTAATAGTAACCCAGGCTGTCACTGTATGCTCATATGGCTGAATGATCTGAAGCTACCTTGACAAGCTATTAGAAATCAATATTCGGTTTCACTCTTGAGTAATTGAATTAAGCTATACATTTGTTTTTTTAAACTCCAGCCCTGACAGTAGACCTACAGTACCGTTACAGATCAATAGTGCAACAAAAAACCATTGCATCTTGTTAAGTGAGAAGTGCACAGAATGACTATATCAATACTTAAAGAAAAGCCTTTTTAAGATGAATTGCTTTTCTCTATTTAGTAGAGTGTAGTAATAATGATTACTAATTCATGCACTGCCTTTCCTTTTTCTGTAGTCTTTCTATTTTTGGTCCCTAGCACTTGTCATTGTCAGCCTGATTTGTAAGTGAAATTAATCATAAGAAGCCAATGTAAAACACGGATGTTCGAGAGAGTTTGAAAACACCAAAAATTTAGTTTCTGCAGAAACAAACGTCTGCTTGCGTCGGGTGTTTTTCAAGAGGAGTAACACTGAATCTAATGACACCTGCTACACAGTCTGGTGATGGGGGGGGGGGGGGGGGCACAAACTTTGCCAGCTGCATAAGATGTAGGCTGAAAGTGAAAGTGAGATTATCAGTAAAGACATGTTGGAGATTTTACCAGCTATAAACAAGTGAAAGTAATGACTTTTTTTCTGGCTTAAAGAATGTGTTAACAACAAGGAGCTTTACCTCCCGTTCGCCTCACATCATCATATTTGCATTAAAGCTTGTGATAAGATATTAAAAAAACGCTATGCTATGTGTTTGAGTGTCGCCATTGCCTAGGCACACAGTATATTTTGCAATACTGAGGATCACTTTATATTTTCAGGGGAAAGAAGGCGTTGAGTAAGAAGAAACTGAAAAGGAGACAGAAGGTCAAGTCAAAAGTCAAATCAAGAACAAAGGTAAGATACGCACGATTGTCTAACTAATTATTACACAATGTTACACTTGTTCTTCTGTGTAATGTGACTATCGCTGTATTTATATTTGTATATTAATAATGCATACGTATGTTCAGCAGTGTGTTCAGAATGGCTGTTTTTAAACCATTACAAAATAACCCAAATGATATACGCCCCTCGAAGAAAACACAATTCCATCGTTGCAGTGTTAATTCACAAACGGGTGCAATATTTATTACTGTGCCATAGTCATGCCTAACATTCTCAGGACTACTTGGAGCATTTTAATTAAATATCTACATGTAGTATTTTGCATTTTCTCTTTACATTAATAGAAATAACATGACTGACAGTTTTACTTTGCAACCGTCGCAGCCTCCGGTATGCACCGATGCATCCTCACAGCTGGTTTGACTCTGTACTGAATCAAATGAACAGGTTGAGGATGAAGATGAAGATGAAGGTTCGGTTAGAAGGTGTTCGGCACAAACATTGGTGTCATCGGCGGCTGGTCAGGTGCCAGGAAGCCCATCCACACAGGGAGCCGGAGAGGTGGATAGGCAGAGTGAGACACATGGGAGTGGCCCCGGCCTGTGCATGATGGCCTGTTGCCGAGCGACCTAATGTGTTTTCCATCTCCACGGCAACAGTTGCCTGCCTCCATCTCCTTCGTCCAAAGAGGAAACCTAGTCTGTATCAGTGGATGTGGTTAAATAAAATAAAAATATAATACGTATATATTTATAATAACTAGGATAATAACATTTAATTTTGAATTGAATCAGCACCACATAAAAACACAAATAACGATCCTAAAACACAAAACGGCTAAAAGTGAAAAACATGAAATAAAGACACAGCAGACTTAAAACAAACAGCAAACTGCATCAACCAAAGAATTGTCATTCATTGCCAGGACAAGTAGCCATGCTCAAGTGATCCTTAATCCTGTTTTCAAATTACCAGTTGATCATCAAATTTCATTACTATATATGTATTTTTTATTATTATATTGACTTCTTTCCTTGCTGTTCTTCTCTGAGAAAGAAAGAGTAGCCTGCTCTGTGGTTGGGCTGTAATATTGTTAGCCGGTGTTTGGATTTAATTTCATTACAGCCACTTGGCAGGAAAAGGCAACGGAGATTAATGTGATCGTAGCAGAGATGGACTGAGACTCAAGCGCTGTGTCATCGTTCACCTCAAAACTATTCCAGGCAGCAAATTCAACGTGGAGTGGGCTAGTTCTCTTCAGGTCGACTTGTTCAGTGAGTGGATGTCCTGGAGGATCTCCTATGGAGACAGAGAACGGACAACGCAGGCAGGCAGGCATAAAGACGTGGGCAGTTCCACAGGCAGTCACGCTGTGTTTGTATGTGTTGTTGTGCTCACTCTCTCTCCGTCGCTCCTCTCACACCGGCATCGTCAGACGAGGCTGTGGCTTGAAAGAGCCTCTTCTCTTCCCCCTCTGTCTGCTTCTGTGCTCATAAACACGGGGAAGTGGAGTCTGAACAAAACGCGGAGCGTAAACGCTCATCATCTTAATGAAGAGGCTGATGTAGCGTCTTGTGTACGAGCAGATGTGTGATGTGATCTTTCAAAAACTGCAATTATGGTAACTACTTAATGCTACAAAATGATATATGCAATAGGACAGCGTCAGAAAACTATGTAATATGTATATAATCAAAATAGCATAACCTATCAAATCTACCTGGCAGCAGTGGTGCATAGATTTATCTACGTGTTGCTGGCTGCTTTCATTGGGCTACTTTTTACTGTTGCATCATTTTTAACATCAAAGAGTACCTCGCTGGTTTCTCAAGATTACCAACCCTAGCTTTAATACACGAGTCGTTCATGCTGTTGTCATCCCAACATGAAACCATGATTCGGGGCCTCTCTTTGAATTCTGGGAACCCCCCCACTCCAACACCCACTTAGGGCTGGGCAATAATTCAATATGATCATGTAACGTCCTTCAATTGAATCATATTGTGATAAAATCATACATCAAGTTATCGTGATGAACACTAAGGTCATCTAAACTGATAGTAACGAGAACCTACTAACTCACATTTCTCAGAAAATCTGATTATTTTGCTCTGGAGTTCTTAATTACATGAGAAAATACATTTCATTTGGCAAGTATTTAATTCCCACAGCAGTATACAAAATCATGTGGTTATTTCATATGGACTATTCATTTACTGAATGACCAGACAACATGCTAAATCGGGATAATTTTAATTGAAAAATACCTAAGTAATTGAATTGAACGAAAACACATCCCTACAAATGACATAGATATGCAACAGCTAAAACCTGCTAATGCAGAATAGCTGCATATGAACACAATGTGTTTGAACATAATGTACTAGTAAGAGCCATATATGGTGTCAGAAATACAAATGTTATTCTCTGTGTATGCATTGGGTGGCGCTGTATTAATATCTCGGCTGCAGGTATACAGCTACTGGAATCACTGCCGTTGTCAGCTGTTCGACCCCGGAAGGGCAAAAGCTTTTGACCGCTTTTGCGGTAACAGTTTTGTTGTCTTTTTGCAAATGGTGCGTTTGATTGTCGGTGGAAACAAATTAACTGGTTTTATCAGCAAATAATCTGACTCTCATTCTACAAAACTGGTCTGTGGATGTTAACGCAGCGCACATCAATGGTAACGGAAGGTACCTCATGCTTCCAACCAGCGTCAACCGGGTCACTCCAGAGGGAAAGACGCCTCAGTAGCTTACAGGACTCCTTTAACAGTACTCGTAACCCATGGTGCAAGTATACACGGGTACAATGAAAGGGATGTTTCAGAGAACAGTGGTGTGGAAGTGGTAGTTAGAGGGCAAAATAAATGGGCCAATTCAGAATTGATCAAAAAAAGGACGGCATAACTACAAAAATAATGATTGATTATTGATTTGATGATTCTTCTGTTGATAAATGCATGTTTCCAATCTGATATGGTGGTGCAAAGTAACAATAGTGAGCTTGAGCCACTGCTTTGGAAGACACCACTTTTCTTCGTCTTTTTCCGTAAAGGCAGCAGTGTGGAATGTGTGTCTGTCTAAGTGCAGCCGGGCACTCTATACCAGCCTTCTCCAAAGCTTTTAGATGGCCATTAAATCATCAGCGCAGACAGAAACACAAAAGAATCCATCAGATGACCGGCGCGTTTGGGTTTATGGGTTGGTGCTGTCGCAAAGTGAGAACAAACCACAAAACATCAGCAGGTCGTCGGGCTTTGCATAGCTGCGTATGTCTTTGCCTGTGTGCATCATGACATCCCTTAAAGGAGCCTCTTTCAGTGAAACGTTTCTGATGGTTTGTTCCGTTTTCTAGTGTAAACCTGTCAAACAACACTTGGCAGCTTCGTGCTCTGTTTGCATGAAGATGTGACCTATCAGATGTAGTGTAACGTATCTGAAATAGATCACTCTAATCATAAACATCAACCGCAAACTAACTGGAGGCCTACAGCCGAAAACAAGTGGGTGTATAGCAGACGGGGAGGGTCTATTGAGTGACGCTGTCAAGTTGCATTGTGGGAATAATTTACTGATACAGGTCCTTGAGAATCTACAAATGTTACTAGACTGAAGGGACCATAATCTGATGATTAAGATTCAATAATTAAGATTCTCTTCTGTGTGTCTCTTCAGAGAAATTGTTTTACAGCCGCTCCTTTTGTAATGACTGTGTACGGGACTGTGTGTGTGTGTGTGTGTGAGAGAGTGAGAGAGTGAGAGAGTGAGAGAGTGAGTGTCACAGGATCCTGCAATCGAGATAGTGACCATGACGTCAAATTGACCTCACAGCCCAGACAGTGCTGTTCCTGGAGGATTGATCTATACTGATGTGCACACACATACAGATGTGCACTATTTACGAGCATTTCCCACAGGTCATCCGCACAATTATTAAAATGACAGCAGCTATTACTTCACTTTTATCTGACCGTATCATTTTAGGTATATTCACATAATTTATTGCATTATTACAAATATAATCTAAATGAATTCAACATATGATGGCACCAGGAGACAACAGTTAGATTTCATTGTGTTTAACGTTGTATTTGTGGCCATAGTGGGTTCTGTGTTTCAGATTAGTGTTTCGTTTACTTGTGGATTGCAGATGCTGCCTTTACCTTAAGAGTTCACCACTTTATCAATACTGCTTCCTTTTAATACAAACAAAGACTCTTTAAATGTATACTAAAATATGATCGTATCATATTTGATCTCATGAATATCAGGTTAAATAAAAAGGAACTGTCAACTGTTTTAACTGCTTTCAAGCAATGGAGGCAACCAAAATATTGCATTCATAAAGCTATTAGACTTAGTGGGGAGCCTCTTTGTTCTTATGGGCCCAAAACACTAGGCTTCCTATATCAAACGCTCAGCTATATCATGCAGTACTTTGGTCTCTACTCCACCCTTTTGTTTTGCCGCCATGTCCTAAGAAACCCTTCTTCTCTTTCTTGCTTCATGGGTTTGGGTTTTATGGGTTTTTAGCATCTTTAGGTTTTATATCGTCTGAAGTTCTCGCTCAAGGCAAAGTGAATGCTTCTCTAGCAGCAAGACAGGAGAGCAGTGGACAGTACCGTCCTCCCCGCCGGTCTGAGCCGAGAATGAATGACCTTTCTCCCCAAATAGATGACATCACCCTCTGTGATTGGGATGCCAGAAGCGCAACACTGCAAGAGAGGCCCGATCGATCAATAGGATTCTCTCGAGGTTGCCTCAGGACTGTGGTTAGCAGTGCTTTGGTGGGATAGAGAAAGCTCATCGATGGGTTGCTTTATCAACTCTGTGGAGGGTAGCATCTCTGATCACGGCTGTTTGGATGTAAGGGATCAAGCTTTGTTGTGATGATTTTAATGTAAATCTTGCCTTTTGGCTTTTCTCCCTCATTTATATCAAGGAACACAAATACAACAACACCTCTAACTAAACCTTCCAAAATGACCATTAAACTGGCTTGAACGGATTTTCCACGACAACAATGTATCACATGACAAAGTGTGAAAGCAACGTGCAAAGGGAGCACTTGTAGAGATGGACCTCATTTGAATTAGCCCAGAATCATGTTTGTCTCATTTGTTCACAGTCTGAGCAAAATGATTTACTTTCTATTTTTAGAGCCTCGATTAGGACGAGGAGCCACCCCAAACAAACCCCTTTAATGAAGGGAGGATCTCCTAAATATAGCTCAAGATTAGCTAATATCTCCCATGATGAGTCATCGGTTGTCATTCCACCCTTGTCTATTCAGCTGTTTCATTTTCATTTTCTTGCTTTTTTAAAATAATAAATATCTGTTAAAGCTTTGGTAATCTTTCTTTGTCTTTCTTTTCCTGCCCTGGTTATGTAAAATGTTGGGTAAGCCATTTTGTAACAGGGAAGGCTGTGTTGAGCTGATCTTGAAATGGGTAAACACTCGCCCAGCCCACTGTGTACAAAAGGAGCTTCCAGAGGAGTCGAAGCAAAAGCGAGGATTCATTTCATACCACAAATGTGTCACTGACTAGACATGGAGACACAACCGACGGTGTAAAGACTGACACTCCCAAAATATTGGTGTTATATAACTTTGTTCAGTCAAACGTAACAAGCTAACATCTGCCTGGAGTCCCGTAGGTTTAGGAACCTCTGAGGACATTCCACGTAGAGCCAGATGAGAAATCACCCCACTTATCGTGGTCAGTGGGCACTACTGGCTTTGGTTAGGCGCGTCTTTAGTGGACGAGCACTGAAATTGCCTCTTAAGCAACTGCATGAGTCACGAGCAGTCGAGACACGTCCCAAAACCAACGATTTAAAGCTGCCTGTCCACGTTAAACAATGTCAACAGCCTATGTTTATCAATGCTTTGTACAAAATCATGATCCGCTCCATGGAGATCTGATTAAAACATGCTTACTGCTCTGTCAATATCCAGTCACTGCTGCTGTGTCCGGTCACTTTGTTTCATATCGTTTTAAATTGTGTCTTAAAGGTGATTTGAAAAAAGTCAAATTTCAATATGATGATGTTAAAGCTACTGTGAGGAAATTTTAACTGGTTATGAAATGGTGTCAATTTAATACTGATGCCTCCATATGACCTCCGTATGTGAACGAGACCATCAGACAGAAGACTGTCTATTCATTGGTGCCACCAGTTCGGATTCAGCGCAAAATCACATGACCTCATGTAGGTTCACTGGCTCTGGCAGAGACCCGCGGACCGAGAGCCCATAGCCCGGCAGTACTGCTGGACCCGCTGGAGGGAAGGGAGGCACGGGAGAACCAGAACCTGGACTGAGCGTAGCGGACTGTCAGACGCCTCCTGCAGTAAAATTAGATGTTTTCTAAAGGGACTCTGGTGCTCGGAAACACGGCCACTTTAGTCCACAGGGACCGCCAAAATCAACACAAAATGAAAGTAACTTTAAGGACATTTCTAGTGTCCTTAAACACAACAGGCTGACTCTTTACAATTAGACATACTCCTAATCAATAAACATTGCTGTTTATAAACGATTATTTTGTGTGCTTAAATAGCTTATCGTCACACCAAATTGTATCAAACCTGCTGATCACCCTCACTCTTTTTCCCCACAGGCCGAGAGTCTAGATGGAGCCCTCTGCGTGCCGGACATCAAGCTGCACAGCAACCCATCTGCTTTCAATGTCTACTGCAACGTGCGGCACTGTGTGCTGGACTGGCAGCAGAGAGAGGCCTCCCTAGTGCTGGCCTCCAGGAGCTCGGTGCAGAGCGGCGACTCCGACAGCGAGGAGGAGGAAGAGTACCGCGAGCCGGCCGTGAAGCTGCCAAAGGTATGAGCAGCGGGGCAGTGTTGGCCGCTGATGTGTTGGTGGCGAGAGCCAGGCTGTGCCCTTTATCTTAGAGGTACAACAATCCGTAATCTCCCGGGGCAGGTACGTAGGACTCATTATTAGAGTCACTTTACAAGAGGTCTGACACCCTCTTTCTGTGAGGATTACAGCCTCTGCTGT
Source organism: Leptoclinus maculatus (assembly GCA_032191485.1). Taxonomy (NCBI): domain Eukaryota; kingdom Metazoa; phylum Chordata; class Actinopteri; order Perciformes; family Stichaeidae; genus Leptoclinus; species Leptoclinus maculatus. Next base: position 329,184 of record JAVDOI010000043.1, on the reverse strand, counting down.
GATTCCCCCAGCTCCCTCTTCTGCTGTGAGCCGGTTTATCTGTCTCACTCATCAGAGCTGTCAGCTTCCTGCTAAAAGTTGTAGGAGCACCAATTGATGGACATGCAAGGCGACACATTCATATTTTTTATAGTTTAGCTGTATTATCGATGCTTTTGTGATAAATAGTCGATCTACAGAAATAACAATGTGCTGTTTTTTTTTTGTAAAAAAGTAAATTACTGCTTCAAGAGAAAAAATCCTGGATTAGTGAAATAGTGCTTTTTAAAAAATGTAGACTGCAAACTGGGGGCTTCTCTCTCTCTCTCTCTCTCTCTCTCTCTCTCTCTCTCTGTCTCTGTCTCTGTCTCTGTCTCTCTCTCTCTGTGTCTCTCTCTGTCTCTGTCTCTCTCTCTCTCTCTGTGTCTCTCTCTCTGTGTCTCTCTCTCTGTCTCTCTCTGTCTCTGTCTGTCTGTCTCTCTCTCTCTCTCTGTGTCTCTCTCTGTCTCTCTCTGTCTCTCTCTCTCTCTCTCTCTCTCTCTGTGTCTCTCTCTGTCTCTCTCTGTCTCTCTCTGTCTCTCTGTCTCTGTCTGTCTGTCTCTCTCTCTCTCTCTCTCTGTGTCTCTCTCTCTGTGTCTCTCTCTCTGTCTCTCACTCTCTCCCTCTCTCTCTCTCTGTCTCTGTCTCTGTCTCTCTCTCGCTCTCTCCCTCTCTGTCTCTCTCTCTCTCTGTCTCTCTGTCGCTCTCTCTCTCTCTCTCTCTCTCTCTCTCTCTCTCTCTCTCTCTCTCCCCCTCTCCCTCTCTCTCGTGTGTGTGCTGGCCAGAGGTAATACGCAATTACATCCAATTTGATGAAGTTAATTGCTTTAGGATTGCTTGTGTAGTGTCCACCTTCAGTTGCACTTGCAAAATCAATATTAGCATTGTGTTATAAATCAGAATTGTCACTTTTTAAGCACACAATGAATGCCATTAACGCCAGTGCGTTGGTGCGGGCGGGACCAATTCATCAGTTTCACATCGTGATAATTTGCAAAACAAAACAAATCTGGGGCACATTTGCAAGTCTCACTGTTGTCTCCAACAGTGGGGACTGAAACCAGCGCTAAGCCTAGAGGCAGATGTCCGGTTACATATCGGATTCAAAGCAAAGTTATTTTTAAGATGTGCTAAATTGATATTGTGGAAATACCACAAGAGACTGTTAAATAAGAAGTCCATAAATGGAACTGCTTTGGGATTAATTCTGAAGCATTAATACTTTTAATAATGCACCAGGTTGGAGGGTTCCTCGTACAATTCCCAGCCTTAACTGAGAATCCCTTTGATATCCAAGCTAAGCTGAAACCGTTACTGAAATATCCCTGTTTGAGATGAAATCAAATTGGAAATCGACTCTAATTGGGAACTTGTGATTCACAATCGAAGTGATTCAGGAAATCAGTCCTATTTATAACCCGTTCCTTTTAAAAAGCTCACTCCAACAGGACGAACCGTCCTACGGTGCCACAGTATTTCAATAGTGATATAATGATTATGTGTGTGTGTGTGCAATGTGAAGTCTATGTTGATCTCTTGTGTTGTGTGCTCGCTGCACATACTGGTTTACAGTCACTTACAGTCGTCATTATGTTAACTGTTCCTGTTTCATCCGGACAAATGTCAATGGCTACTGATGTAATATGTCAGGGTGATTTAATTTGAGTGCCTGAAAGCCTTGAAAAAGTATTTCACTTGCATACATTTAACAAGCTTAAAGATCAGGAATATCTATCGCGTATCTATTCAGTTTTTGGCGTTTGGTATTGTTTTGTCATAACTTTTCCACTTGGCATTATCTCATTCACTGTTTCTGTTTTATTGCACTGTTGTTACAAGTTCTTCAGTGAGATTGGAGGGAAACATTGGAGCATAGTTTGATTCACTAATGAGCCGCACTGATCCTTTTCTAGGCCAAACTCCTTCTCCCGTGGGTCTGTTACACACAATGTTAGTGGTGGATGTTGAAGCCAGCAGTAGTAACTGTACATACTTGGGACCCTAGCTTAATGTAGGTTGTTTTACTGTAGGATGATGAGGACATGTCATGAGAAGAAAACATCCACCTCAAGCCTCTTTCTTCATCAGTTCTGTTTTATTTAGCAGATCAAAAGATTGTTTTCTACATGTATGCAGAATGTCAGTGTTTCATCCTCATTTTGCTGTATAAAGCCTGCTACTCGAGCAAGACTCAGGCTTTGGTTCGACATCGCGGTGTTCTTTAGCTCACAGAAAATGTGCTTCTTTCTGTGTGTGCGGTGCAGATCATTGGCATCGGGCTGTGCGGGGTGTTTGAGCTGATAAAAGAGACTCGGTTCTCTCACCCCTCGCTGTGCCTGCGGAGCCTGCAGGCCTTGTTGGACATGCTGCAGGGACAGCAGCCCGAGGGCTTTCAGACCGAGCCTCCTGATGTGCTGGGTAAGGCGGAGCATGTTTGTGACGCTTCAAAGGTTTCGTTGACCCTGTCAAAGATATCTTGTTGCAACCTAAAGGTCATTTTCAGACTGTAGTTAGTTGTTGTTTTGCAATTTGTGTGTTTCAGCCTGATTTACACACAACACTCCCGTTTTTTTCTCTTTTCACTGACGTCTAACCTGCCCTCCACCTGTGCGCCTCCCTCAGAGTCTCTTTTCCAGTTGTTGTTGGAGACCACGGTCCGGAGCACGGGGCCCAACGACCCGACGGGACAGGCCATCACCGCTCTGTCCTGCGCCTGCCTCTTCAGCCTGGTGGTGGCCTGGGGAGACACCGGCAAAATCCTGCAGGCCGTCTCTGCCATCCTCACCAACAACGGCAGCCACGCCTGCCAGACGATACAGGTAATCAACCAATTTTGATTAATCGGACTGCGTTTGACAATAGCACCGTGTTCTCCATCTTTATTTCTGCACCTCTGGCGTTCATATGAAAACCAACATGATGAAAGAAGATACCTGTGAGTCAGTCCAAACTGTGCTTGGCTTAGCATCTGTGTCAACAGCTTACTTTTGCACTGATCACCTGTTCAGATCGCTATCTTGCGTTGAACAGACATTTTTATCTTGCAAGAAGAATTCCAGGTGTTCCTGATGCTTGTATTGGATGAAGCACAAAGCTGGAATGACAATGGACCTCATGCAAGAACCTTTTTGTGTATCTTAACTGTCTGTGCCATGTCAGATTCAACGCTTCTAACGGTAGATAACTGTGTAAATGACCAACGTGATGAATGCCACCTGTGCGTTCGTGAGAATTGTGAATTAGCATAATGAACGCCCCAATAATACCATATAAGGCTACGCATCCTGCAGCATATGACTTTTATTGAAGTCCTACTTTCAGAGATCCATAAAGAAAAGTCCATCATTTTAAATAGCAGAATTAAAGGACCTCAATGGCGAGGAATGTGGCAAAATAACGAGTGCTGTTAATGCTGTGTGGTTCCGTAATGGTTGCATATGAAAAACGTGTCTCCACAGCAAGGCAATGATAACTGCAATAAGAGGATGTCAAATCATTTAGCATATTGATATAGTAGTGTTACAATAGCGTGAATAGCCAATGTAAATGAACGGTGACACTGTTCGGCTATGTGAATACATGTAAAATTATATTAGCCTATAATTTGAATTGCAGAGTCAAACGGGATTATGTCAACATAATTATGTAATTTAAGTGTAATTTACAAGGTTTTCAAACTCAAAATGGCTTCAAAGTAATGAAATATACAATCCATTGGGAAAAAGTTAAAGTTTGGATAACGGCAGACTAATGTCACATGACTTGTGTAACAGGTCTGGACCCCTCATACATTGTGTTTGTACATGAGGCAGTGGTTCCTTGCGCTTTTCTCTCATCCCGGATTAAATTAAACTGAATTACGTTTTGTCATGTCTAAACCAGCTCCACTGGGAAATGTGCACGTCTCCATTATCCATTCAAGTTCAGATCACCACAGTGCACTGTAGAAGGCTACAATAACCTCTGAGCAGAGAGCCAGTCTCTGGACGGCACAAATTGAGTTTTATAAAATGTCAGGCCGCTCTGACCCGACCCTGCACAGCATTCTGACGCCAATTTATTCTCTAGCTTGTCCCCTCTGTCCTCTTTTCTAAGATTTTAGGAGTATTTTCAAGAGTAAGCACGTTTTCTTTTTGTGGGAATGCTTTATGTCCATAAAAATGTTTCACCCTTTATCTGCATACAGATAAAATGACTACGCCTGACCAAGGCTGCAGAGAGCCTCACACATTTATCCCCCACAGGCTGGACTGTGAATCATCACAATGACAGGCAGGCGGGCGGGAGGTGTGGGCTTATGTGCCGTACGTGTCGGTGTGTTTGTTTGCACGTGTGTGAACGGTGAGACCAGCGGTGTGTGTTTTTTATAAAGGATGTGAGAAATGTGTTTGTGTGAAGACGCAGAGCAAAGGGAGCAAATATGAATGGATTTGACTCAGTCGGCAGCAAAGCCGCCTGGTGCGTGTTCTACCCCACAAAACACACCCCATGATGTCCCATTAGAGGTTGACACTTCTGCTAATTTCCACCCCCTCTCCCTTTGTCTCTCCAATCTCACCAGGTGCCCACCATACTCAATGCCCTACAGAGGAGCGTACAGGCAGTCCTGGTGGGAAAGATCCAGGTCCAGGACTGGTTCGGGAACGGCATCAAGCGCGCCGCCCTCATGAACAAGTGGACCCTGAAGGAGGTGGCCATCGACGAGGACGAGCGCTGCCTTCTGCAGACCGATGGCTCCTTCCTGTACTTGCTCTGCAAGGACGGACTCTACAAAGTGGGCTCTGGATACAGTGGCACCGTCAGGGTACGGGACACTCGAAGCTGCATGTCGCGAACTGTAATGAGACAACCACAGTGTCTCCCAAGTTTGAGAGAATTCTCTTTATTCTTAAAAGACATAAACTGGATTATTTCGATAAAAATGAATCAAATCATAAGGAGGACTGCTGTTCTTGGCTTAGGAAATGTTCACATTTTAGAGATACATGGGTTAGCAACTATATATTCTGTTGCCAGTTTATTAGGTACACCAGGCTGAAACTAATGCACTCTAATCCAGCTGTAAATCCTCAATTCATGAAGGTTATAATCAGTTTTTTGCATGTGTTGATTCGACTTAATGGACGTTTTGGAGGATGTAGTTTGTGTTGCTGTTGAACTGTATTTATACTGACAGGTGTTGTCTATTATTTTTTATATAAATGAGGCTAAATAACACCGTTACTAGGCAGCCATAACTCTGCTTTATAACACAATACTCTCGCTTTAAAGAGGGCGATGACTTTAACGCGTGCTAAATAAAACATTTTTATTTTTAACGTTAAAGATATGTCAGTGTCTGTGGTCGTCTGCTCATGTGTTGTCATCAATGCCTCACAGGGCCACGTGTACAACTCCACGTCTCGTACCAGGAACCGGAAGGACAAGAGGTCATGGCTGGGCTTTGCTCAGGTTGGTAGTGGAGCTTTCATCGAGATGCTCCGCACATACATTTCTGTGAAGTGGCTTTGAGTGTGCAAAACATTCTGATCAAATTTAATCTTTGACTTCACCTCCATGTGACTTAAATGATGTGTGTTGGTCCCGTGAATCTTAACAACTGTAAACTGTGTTTTTATGAATCCTGGTGTTGTTAAAGTACAGTATCATCTTCATCGTTATCAACAATATGTGTAAGCAAGCTGTAAGGCCTCAGCTAGAAATGGTCCTTACTGTCGATCAGCAGCAGTGTTTCTTTTGTGTCTTCAGGGGTACCTGTTGTATCGGGACACAAGTAACCACACGATGTCGGCCATCAAGATCAACCCTGAGACTCTGGAGCATGAGGGGACTGTCACCATGCCAGGTTTCTAAGAAAAACACTTTTTTCGGCTTGTTTACAGAAAAAAAAACCACACTTCATTGGACTTAAGTTCTCTAAATTCCAACTAACGAGATACAATTGACTTTGCTTCTCTTTGCAGGTCAACATTCAGACGGACAGAACATCATTTTCACAGACGGAGAGTACATCAACCAGATAGCAGCCTGCAAAGACGTACGTATCGCCATGACAATAACATGAATCATCTTTCTGAGGCCACTTTAAAAGAACGTTTTTAATGTGAAATTGAGTCGGTATCAGTTGGGGGAAGTTCACACTGTTTTGTTTACATGTGTAATTGAACCCTGTACTGCCCATGTCTGCTGGTACCATGGTGGGAGGAGCTGACTTTATTATTCACTGTAGGATTGTTAGATTTCATGTCAGAGGTCCGGCCTGTGAGTCGCGTCTGGAAAAAAGTCTTGAATAGTCATTGACTTGCCCCCCTGAGTCTAGACGGCAGGCGTCGGGTCCCGTCGCTGTCTGTAGTGGTTCCGTCAGCTTTCCTGAGTCCTTTCTATTAACACTGATGTGTAATATTCTTTCATGTTTTAACCTTCATCACGAGCAGTTGTCCGTACTAAAAGAAGACCATATGTTGACGGTGCCATCGATAACGTACACATACACACTAGTGCTATCGAACCCTTTCCTGCTCTTCAATTGTCACCTTTTTCATCTTGTGCAACTCTGTGAGCTTTCATTCAATGCGCGTTCCCCTCATTGTTAGTCAAAATAAGGTAGCTGTTTCTCTTGCGCTGCCCGTGAAGCATCTGTCACTTCCCCTGCCATAGAGGCCTCAGCCTCACTTGCTCTCAGCTGATCACCAGCTGTGCCACTGAGGGGGGAGGGGGGGGTGGTATCTGTGTCCGTGTGTGATGCCTATATGTGGGTGTGGCACCAGATGTGGGTATTCTCCAGAGAGCTTAATCTCTCGAGCAGTTATCTGCATAAGCACTATGTAATGTGAGTGGGGGAGGGGAAGATGTGGAATCCATATAGCTGCCGTCGCAGTTAGCCTGATAGCAGTCTCTAGGCTAATCAAAGGGATGGGGATATTGTATGGGGGAGGAGGAAGGGGGGAAGGGGGAGGAGGAGGAGTTCTCAGAAGCTCTCAGAAGCTGCATGCATTTTTTTTTTTTTTTTTCTGAGCAGCCAGCAAATGCAACCACAGCAGAGACCACTTAACGGTTGAGGAAAACCACACGATTCACACAACGAGGGGGTTTCAGATTGCTGGGAAGACGGAGGAAGAGGGTGATGTGGGTGAACTATAGGAGGTCAAGGAGATAGGCAGAGGAAGAAGGTAACATATAGGGAGGGAGGAAAAGTCAATGGGTATACTGGCCAGAGGATAGAGGCGCTTTATTTAATGATGTGAGTGGCACATGTGCTCTGCTCAGCAGGAATCAAAGCACAATAGATGAGTGCGTCATCATTACCACACTGTGGAAACCAGACCATCCCCACGCTACCCTCCATCTTTTCTTACGCCTCTGTTCCTCTGTTGCTCCCAATTATTTCCTTGTTGTGTTCCTCTCTTTACTCCCCCCCCCCCCCCCCTCGTAAATTGCCCCCCTTCAGCCACGAACCCTACAGTCTGACTAGCCCACATCTCTGGCAGCTGCATCATCTGTTTGCCCTGCATTGAGTCCGAGGCTGCATCCACACCGCTATGGTTTTTAAAACGCACAGCTTTTGCTACGCCGATGTCCATCCTACCCCGTACGTTTCAGAACCCCTAAAAACGGAGACGTTTGAAAACACTGGCAACGCCGTTTTAGTTTGAAAACTCCCGAGTTGCGTTTTTTAAATCTGGACGTGCAGAAATGAAGACCTCTGAAAACGATGACTAGGACACCCACGTTTGCCCCAACGCGTCCTTCCCTGACCTGTCACGTGATCCTTCCGCGGAAGAAAACAAATGACATCAGCCTCGCCCTAGCAGTGGTTCAGTTCAACATGGGTAACGAATTACAAGTGTTGTGAGTTGTGGATCGATCACACCCTTCATGGTGTTGTTAGGATAAATGGAGCACCAGTTGACAGACTCATCCATGACCCCAGTAAGGAGTGTGCCTATCCAACGCATATGTAGTGAATCACCTCATTCCCCACTAAAGTCATGCAGTCGAGTGTTTCATGTCCTCAGGGTGTCCCCATCACACATTATTGTGATTTAAAGAAATATAGGAAATATGCTTATTTGCACTAAATATTCATATTTAGTGTACATACATGTGAGTAACTTACATGCATACATGGCAAGAAAAGAAATTAGCAATTTATTTCTCAAAAGTTTGAACTGTTCCTTTAAGAGCTTGATTTGCTCAAACTCAGGGAGCTGAAGTGGGGATGTGTTTTCATTAAGGCACTTCCTGTTTCCTAAAGTTGTTAGCTGGACTCTTAAGTGCCACACTGTAGCAACATTGAGTCATGAAACTGAACCGTGTTTCATCCTGTCGGCCCCCGACTCCTGCAGGATGGTTTCGTGGTGCGGATCTACACCATGAGCTCAGACCCGGCCCTGCAGCAGGAACTGCAGCTGAAGCTGGCAAGGAAATGTCTGCACGCCTGCGGCATCTCTCTGTTCGACCTGGAGAAGGATCTGCACATCATCAGTGAGTGATGAAAATATACTTGTATCTGTGTAAGGCTGTGGGTTTGGGATTTTTTTATATGCATAAGTCTACCTGCTGAAGACATTTGTGTCGACAAAGTTGCAAATGTGTCAGAAATTGTTCGAAACACGCATTGAATTTAAAAAAAGAAGAAAAATCATTCTTTCCAACCTTGTCTCATTGTGTATTTGTGTCTAAATGTCGTCCCAGGCACAGGCTTTGATGAAGAGGCAGCGTTGCTTGGAGCGGGCAGGGAGTTTGCTTTGATGAAAACCGCCTCAGGAAAGGTGAGTGTGAAAAATCCTCTCTGCCGAAATAGTGAAACAAAGAAAACGACCGTTGGAACCGTTGAGCTCTTAACAGCTCTCGTCTTGCTAATGACACTTTAGAGGGGGAACGTAGTGAAAAAGCTCTAAATGAATTGTTTCTGCATGCGTTCCCTTCCTTCTTTCGTCACACTGGCCACATGAAGCCCATCGTATAAAACGAACATTCCCTTTGTCTCATAACATCTGTGTGCAGTTAGCTGCAGTCAGATTTTCCTAGGTCAGGCTGCACTAAACTAAAGCACAACAACAAGACATCTCTTCTTGTTTTGGATATATTTGGTGGCCCTTTTAAATAAAACATAATGAGGGAGCTGTATTTTTTTTTTTTTGGGAGATGTCTCGTGGTCTAAGTATTGTTTATTGTGCTCTGGACCCAATCCTTGTTTTTATATGCATGTTTAGCCGATACAGTGACCTCTGTGCTTGAGTAAATGGAAGTATTTCACCCAGCTCAGCAGTAGCTCTGACCGATAGCCATGGCCCACTGCAAGTGAAGCTCTCTCACCACGCGCGAGTATAAACAAAGCTTAAGACTGCAGTCTTAAGTCCATCACAGCCTGAGTCTGTATCTGTCTTGGACTCTGGAGTCTGTCGTGGAGCAGGAGGCCCAATCACTGTAGGCAGTGGCTGGGCCTACTGAGATGAGTCACATTTCTTTTAGACGAGCATGCTAGCTATGCAGTTTGTTGGGGTGTGCGGAGGGTGTGTCTGCGCTGTAGGTGTGGTGCAGTGGGCCTCATCTGTAGATAGCAGGTCAGGGCAGTCTCTGTAGGTGTGGTGCAGTGGGCCTCATCTGTAGATAGCAGGCCAGGGCGGTCTCTGTAGGTGTGGTGCAGTGGGCCTCGTCTGTAGATAGCAGGTCAGGGCAGTCTCTGTAGGTGTGGTGCAGTGGGCCTCGTCTGTAGATAGCAGGTCAGGGCAGTCTCTGTAGGTGTGGTGCAGTGGGCCTCGTCTGTAGATAGCAGGCCAGGGCGGTCTCTGTAGGTGTGGTGCAGTGGGCCTCGTCTGTAGATAGCAGGTCAGGGCAGTCTCTGTAGGTGTGGTGCAGTGGGCCTCATCTGTAGATAGCAGGCCAGGGCGGTCTCTGTAGGTGTGGTGCAGTGGGCCTCGTCTGTAGATAGCAGGTCAGGGCAGTCTCTGTAGGTGTGGTGCAGTGGGCCTCGTCTGTAGATAGCAGGTCAGGGCAGTCTCTGTAGGTGTGGTGCAGTGGGCCTCATCTGTAGATAGCAGGTCAGGGCAGTCTCTGTAGGTGTGGTGCAGTGGGCCTCATCTGTCGATAGCAGGCCAGGGCAGTCACTTGTTGCACATTTCTGTGTCTGTGTGGAGGCCTAATCTCACCGCACACTTTATCTGCAGATTATCTTAACCCAGACTGGCTGGATGGGTTAAGAGAAATAGGAGCAGCTGACTTGCATCTCGGCACAAAGTTCGCTCATCGTTGGGGTCGGAAATTATGCCAAACATTTGGTGTAAAGGAAAGAGTCAAAGGCCCAGTGTTTATTAACAAGCTACTGTGTGTTCTTCATATCATCATAAAGTGAATGTCAGATGATTTGAGTTATCATTATTGAGTTAAGAAGTTTGGATACTATACACATGAGCTCAGGCCGACAATAACAGTGTACCAAAAAAACAGGGTCCTCATTCATTTCACTAAGAACCCTGTGTTGGTGCTGAGGCTGTCCCCAATGCTTTGAAGCTTGCCCCGTTAATTGAAGTTCAAATCAGTATTCCATACTCTTTTTTTTCTTGTGTTATGCCTACAAGTTTGCGACAGCCTGTGTCCGAGGCATTCTGTTTGTCCGTTCGTCCGTCTGCTACGTTCTCGAGAAAAGTCCACCTGGACTCAGGGATGATCTGATTAGATTTTGCTGGTCAAAAGTCATTCCTCTCAACTCGCGTAACACGTTTTTGGCCATAACTCAAGAATCTCTATGCTAATTATAGTTTCACACAAATGTCTAAAAATAATCAAATTTGAACATTCTGGATGTAAACTGAAACATGAAGCAGTAACTTAGCCCACGAAATAAGAAATAGTAATCCTACACTATTCATTACACATCAATATGAATTATTATGTGTGTGTGTGTGTGTTGGTGCTGAGAGACTGAAGTAAATGAACAGACAGTCTCAACAAAGCCAGGTCTCTTATTTTATGTTGACATATTAAGGCTACAGTATTTGTATTTATTTGTTGATAGGTCTACGTGTGAGGAAATTAGTTGTTATGGACTAGCAACCATTGTCATTCATATGATGTCATTATTTCTCATTTTAAGTCCAAATTTTGTCCTCGGCTCTCGTTGGACAATAATCGCAAAATAAAGTACAATATGAGTAAATAACGACCAGTAGTTTGGTGAAAGTTTGACAGCTTGTGTTGTCATCGTTGACAACTCCCCCCGCTGTTTTAATGCACCGGCCTCACCGGGGCTCAATGATGCAATGGCAGCAAAAAAAATGTTTATAGCAATCGTAAATCTTATTTTTGTTACCGACTGACTCCCTGAGTTAAGAGTGAGGGGCAACTGATGGCTAAAATTGTGTTCGGGACAGCCCATGTTGATGCAGCAGGGATGTCGGCTGTCCCAATTCAAGATTCTGGGCCATCTGCCAAAAAATTCACCCAGATTAAACCTTTGACACAGCATAGTGCAAACAAATGGATGTACTGTAGATCCAAAAATAACCACTGTAAGAAAACAATTTGGTCCTGAACTTCTTTTCTCATCTTCCCCTTGCAGATTTACTACACCGGAAAGTACCAGAGCCTGGGTATAAAGCAGGGTGGCCCTTCAGCAGGGAAATGGGTGGAACTGCCCGTTACAAAGTCTCCCAAAATCATTCAGTTCTCGGTCGGCCACGATGGCTCTCATGCACTGCTGGTGGCCGAGGACGGAAGCGTGTTCTTTACAGGCTCTGCCAGCAAGGGAGAGGACGGAGAGTCCAGTAAGACAGTTTCAAACTTTGGGCAAACCTTTACAAAATAATTGTATTATTAAGCGCTGAATCAAAGCCCCCTCAGTCGAACTCCTGACGTTGATGTCTGTTGTCTTCCCTTGCAGCTAAAAGCCGCAGACAGCCCAAACCGTACAAGCCCAAGAAGATGATCAAATTAGAGACCAAGACAGCGGTGCACACAGCGTGTAACAACGGCAGCAGCAGCATCGTCACCAAGGACGGAGAGCTCTACATGTTTGGCAAAGATGCTATTTACAGTGACAGCACTTGTGAGTTGACTGGGACAGGGCTGGTTCTTCAACCTCCCTTTCTCTGAGATATTTCAGCTGTTTCTTTGAAAAAGACATTTTAGAAAGATCTTAATATATTTCTCAGTTTCTCGTGCTCTTTATAATCATTACTTTCTCGTCTGCAGGCCAGGTGACGGACCTGAAAGGTCACTCTGTAACTCACGTTGCCATGGGCAAGGCCCATACCTGTGTTCTGACCAAGAGTGGTGAAGTGTGGACATTTGGGGTGAACAACAAGGGCCAGTGTGGCAGAGACACTGGATCCATGAGCCAGGCAGGGAAAGGTGAACAGATGGACAAACGCACACAAACAAATCCAAACGACAACATACTGTATATTGTGTCTTAAATAAACGCACATTGTCTTTGTACTGCGCTCAATCTGATGTCTTTCCCGTGTGCTTATTGTAGCGTTCGGTGTGGAGAGCATGGCCACGGCCATGGATGAGGACCTGGAGGACGAGCTGGAAGAGAAGGAAGAGAAGAGCATGATGTGCCAGCCGGGCATGCACAAGTGGAAGCTGGACCAGTGCATGGTGTGCACGGTGTGCGGAGACTGCACCGGCTACGGTGCCAGCTGTGTCAGCAGCGGACGGCCGGACAGAGTACCAGGAGGGTAAGAATGCACAGAAAACTGAAGGTGGTAACTACAGTATCTGTACAGCACATACATTTATCAATGACCAAGTACTGTCAAGAGCCAGATGTGTGCACATGACCTGGGGGGGGGGGATCTTTTTTTAACACATTTTTGTCTATATTGTTTCTCATAATGTGAATGTATTTGTCCGTCTGTGTCCTACCAGTATCTGTGGCTGTGGCTCTGGAGAGTCTGGCTGCTCGGCGTGTGGCTGTTGCAAGGCCTGTGCTAGGGAGCTGGATGGTCAAGAGGCCAGACAGAGAGGCATCTTTGACGCAGTGAAGGAGATGATTCCTCTGGACCTGCTGCTAGGTATGCCAACTGATTTCTTATACGACTTCATGACCCCCCCCCCCCCCCCCCTGTTTTGCTCGTTCATACTTTACTCGCCTGTATCACCACTCGCATTGTTTTTACATTTTGCTCACAAAGTCTGCATGTTAAAATGTCACGCACACACATGCGATGTGATATTCTCAGTGTGCCAGCTATACATCCTTCTGAGCTATGCAAGCGCGCTGCTTACGCCACACGCGTGACACTGCCTGTCGCATTCGCTCCAATGCGCTGTTTCGAGCGCTTGTCGTCGCTCATCTTTTGTTTGGTTCTCGTGTTGTGCGGAGTCATTGCTTCTCCATGACGTCTTTCCATCATTCATTGACGTGTGTCTTGTTTTGTTCTGCTCTGCTCCGTCTTCCCTCCTCCTCCTCCTCCTCCTCCTGCATCCTGTCTGGGCTGCCTGTACCTGGGTCCTTTTTTTGGGGGGGGTTTTCAGCTGTGCCTGTCCCTCCCCCTCCAGGAGTGAACATCGAGGAGCACATTCAGATCCGTCAGGAGGAGAAGCGACAGAGGATCAACCGCCGGCACAGGCTGGAGGAGGGCAGAGGTATGAATCAGGGCTTAACAGTTTGGGGACTATGTTTAGAGATTTCTTTGGGGCTTTATGATATACTTTCTACATTAGAGAATAAAGCATAGACACGGGGAGAGTGAGAAGATGGCAGTACCAGTCAATGAACAGGGGGAAGCTACAAACTCTGTTGCTGTGTGAGCTTGGGTGTTGTGCCTTGGTGACTTCCCCCTTTGCTTGTGTCTTTTATACTTTTTCAGTGTGTGTGTGTGCATTGTTGTGGTGAAGTATTTATCATGTGTTCTTTCCCATTTGTGAGCATTGTGCATGCATGTGAAAGTGTCTTTCTCCCCCAGGCCCCCTTGTTTTCCCCGGTCCCATATTTATGAACCAGCGTGAGCAGGCCCTAGCCAGAATAAGACCCCTTCAGGCACTAAGGCATAAGCGGGACAAGCACAAAGGTACTTTGGTCTTCACTAACTCAACGGGTGCAGAGACACCCCTTTTTTGACTCATCTCCCAATCTGGCTGTCCCGCCCACCTCCTCTCTCACTCTCACGGCGGGACTCTCATGTCTTCACCGGGTCTCTTGGTAACAAAACAGTGTGGCCTGTTGGCAAGACGGACTCACTGTGACTCACAGTGGACAAATGACTGTGAAGCCTTTAGAACCGGGTTAAAGACCGACCTCAGCAGGCTGCTTCCCTTTTGAGTTCGATAGGAAAGGGCTGAAGTACAGTAAAGACCCGGTCTGCCCTGCTAATTCATTTTCTTGTTTAACCGTTCTAATCCTCGGAGTAGGATGCCTGCTCTGCCCCGCTGCTGTTTGACCTAAATAGAAATCCTGAAATGTACTTGCCATCACTCCCGTAGCGGCTGATTTGCCACTTCACGGGTACAACATTAGCATCGCAAGAGGACGAAAAACAGAGATCACTGGGGACCGCGAGCTTTGATGAACGACGAGCTGAAACATGTGATGCAGAAGGAAGGAAGCAGGCCTGTTAGCTTTATAATCCATGTTTTTAGATGTGAGGCATCTCATGAAAAAGGCTCGGAATTCGACCACAAATCCATGAACTTGGCATAATGTTCAGCTTTTCAGGCACTGGACCATCACATGTTTATTGTCTGGAGTTACTTTCCTCTCAGCTAACTATTCAACCAACGGACAACCTGTACTTCCAGTAAGACTCACGTTTATGATTCAGCTGAAACGACAGAACACAGTTGTACAATAGATATGTAGTTAATTTGTGTTGATTGGTTTTGGACAAACCGTCTCACTTTCCTTTTTAAAGTAACCACGAGGAGGACAGAGGACACACAGGGACGCTTCAAACTCTCTCTGGAGTATAGTATTCAGGGAAAATATATATTTTAGTTCATAAAAACGTAAGCTTACTGTATCAGTCATTGCATGCACACCAGCTGGTATCTCTGTCTGTAGCTTGTGCCCGTCTGAGCTGCTGCTCTTCTTGCCGATAGGTGGCGCAGGTTGGAGTGGTACTGCAGCATTGTGCCCTTGTTGATGTAAAAGCATTCATCTCATGTAATGTACAATTGGAAACACTTCCAAATAGAAACTCATCGTTAAGGACAAACATTTTAATTTTAATTTGCACTGTTCTATGTGGAAACGATGATGCCACAGTGTGCTCTATTTCAGAGCACAGCTAATCAATGTCAGTGAAGAAATTGAGGCTGTTTTTTGCAGAATATTTTTCCATTTGCGGAACTGTTCATTGTGGTTGATGCACCGTTGTAAGGCTGCCGTAGGTTATATGGTTATATATCACTCCTCTGAGCAGCCTTGGTTTACTCATGAAGAGGGACGCTTGCTCCAACCCCCCCCCCGCCCCCCCCCCCCCCCGCCATACTCCGTCTGTGACCTCCCGATAAACTCTAATTGTGCTTCAGATGTCACGAAGAGCACTTCTGTGAGGTAATATTGAAACCTAAAGCTCTGATCTCCTCTGGCCAACCTCAGACGTACAGAGGTTTACCACAATGAGCTGCTTCCTGGTCCAAAATGATATTGACTGTCATTGTGTTTACTGTAACGCATGGGACTCTATCCAACTTCTCTCCCATCACACACACACACACCACAACTGTGACCTCTTAAGCAGGGCTCAGGGTAAACCAGACTCCCTCTTCCTCATTGAACACAGACCATTGTTGAGAAGAAAATCTAATTATTTGCTACACAATCAATCTTTACATTCGTAATGGGACTGGTTGCCAAAAGCCTTTCTGTTACAGAGGTGTTTTCCCTGCTTTCTATCTCGGCATGCTTCTCCCTTTCCTCCCCGCTTTCTTTTGAGTCCTCTTCTCCCTCCAGCTCTGTTTTCCAGGACTGTGCAGAGACATCCACCTCTGTGGTCTGAAGTTGATACTAAACCTCACCCCCCCCCCCCCCCCCTCCCTCCGTGTTTTCCTCAAATGTGCTGACTTGGTTTGTTTGCCTCGTAGATGGTAGCAGTGAGCGCGGGGAGAAGGATGCCAGCAAAATCACCACCTACCCCCCCGGGGCCGTGAGATTTGACTGCGAGCTGCGAGCTGTGCAGGTCAGCTGCGGTTTTCACCACTCAGGTAGGATTCGTTCCCCCGCGTGGCTGCTTCTGGTCGGGCACCAGGGTGGATCTGTCTGCATTTTACTTCAAGAACATTATTTTGTAAACCTCTGAGCAAGAGATGAACAAGATTTTCTTAACCTTGAAGTAATGATTTTGAGTGAATAACCGTCAGGATTATGTTGCTTTACAGTGGTGCTGATGGAGAACGGAGATGTCTACACGTTTGGTTACGGCCAACACGGGCAGCTCGGGCATGGAGATGTGAACTCCAGGTATTTCTTCTGATACATGTTCATGAGAAAGGAAGGAATTATTCGTAATACATACAATACAGTTCATTGGAGAATAAGATGCAGTATTTCATGTCATTTACACATTAAGCAATGGTAACTATATAAAATACTACATTACCCATAATTCTACTGACCAGGAAGGGGTAGCGTACAGTTTGTTGTTGTTAGACCGACGTGTGTTCTAGGAAAGCTAGCTACTTGTTGTTGGTATAACAGGCCTACATTTGATAATTCAGCCCACATGTTAAATAGTAAAGATTGAATTCCATTACAAACGTAAGTAAACAAAGTGCTGCACTCACGTGGACACACAAGCTGAACTAGATGCTTCCACCTGCTAGGGGTTCTCCGACTCTGGTGCAGGCCCTTCCGGGTCCCAGTGTTCAGGTGACAGCAGGCAGTAACCACACAGCCGTTCTCCTCATGGACGGGCAGGTCTTTACGTTCGGCAGCTTCTCGGTAAGAGCAACATTCTCTCCTTTTAACTCGTATGATAGCAGTATTTTAAATGTTCACTGCTTTACACCTGTTTTGATATAGTTGACCATACAATGCTCTTCAGAGTGAATATATATACTCCTCGTTCTTTAGAAAGGACAGCTGGGCCGGCCCATCCTGGACATGCCCTACTGGAATGCCAAGCCATCGCCCATGCCCAACATTGGGGCCAAATATGGGCGAAAGGCCACCTGGATTGGTGCCAGCGGGGACCAGACGTTCCTGCGGATCGATGAGGCTCTTATCAACTCCCATGTCCTCGCCACTTCAGAGATCTTTGCCAGCAAACACATTATTGGCCTTGTGCCCTCCTCTGTGTCTGAGCCGCCTCCATTTAAATGCTTGCTGATCAACAAAATGGACGGAAGCTGCAGGACCTTCAATGACTCTGAGCAGGAGGACCTGCAGGGATTTGGCCTGTGTCTGGACCCTGTGTATGACGTCGTATGGAGGTCAGTCCAAGGACTATACTAACATCTTGGTTTAGTTGTAGTTGTTGCTAAGCAATGTTTTTATCCCAAGTTCTAACATTTAGTTGAAACGCCCCACAGATAAGATAAACTTAGCCTTGTAATCATTTTTTTAACCCCTTTGCATCCGAGGTGAAAATAAACAAAGACTAAAGAGAACGTGTTGAACTCAAATGATACTACCCGGGTAGTAAGATTCACTTTTTTGGTTAAGTAGTTGAATAAGAGCTCTGAACAAAAAAAGGAACATTTAAGTTGGTGCATTTTATTTTACGGGGTCTATACATTTTTCATTTAGCCAATTTTCTTTTTAAATGAATTTATCCCTCTGTGCGCTTTTAGGTTCCTGCCTGCTGCAAAAGAGATGCTGTGCTACAATGCTGTGATAGCTGACGCCAGGATGCCCTCTGCCACAGATCTACAGGCTCGCTGCAGCATCCTCAGTCCGGAGCTTGCTTTGCCCTCGGGATCACACGCCACCACCACTCGCTCTCATGGAGCCCTGCACATCCTCGGTAATCCTCTGCTCTTCAGCCTTGTCTTTGGTCAAATGAATCTGTTTTATTAAGGGTCTAATGAATAAGTACACATATGCTACGACACAAGTGATGATGGACAGTGCATCTGTGTTTCTCAAAGTAGATGTTAACACTGTCCCAAACCCCACTTCTCTGATTTTTCATGTACTGGACCCTTCGTTGAATCAGTCATGTGCTTTCAATTCTTGGTAAAATCAATTAGACGGATAGATTTGCTCTTAGATTGTAGCCAAACATGAAAAACTGTTATGAATTTGTGCTCATAATCATTCAATGCTAAGAGGAAGTATACTGGGCCGTCCGCTTAGGTTGCCTGGATACACTGGCCGCCATGCAAGAGCTGAAGATGGGCGTGGCCAGCGCGGAGGAAGAAACCCAGGCAGTGATGAAGGTCTACTCCAAGGAGGACTACAGTGTGGTGAACCGCTTTGAGAGTAAGTGGGCTCTTTGTGCAGGATTCATAGTAAATGATGTATGATGCGACAAACTGGGGGATACATTTGGCTTGTACAGTATATGATTATGTCAGAGCTTGGCTAACCTTTAACATTTTTTTGTAGTCAAAGCTGCAGAGTGTGTGAAACATAAAAACTCAGATCATCCTCCTTAGTGAACAACCAAAGTGTTTAAGAGGATAAACAGCATCTGTGAGCCTTGCATAGCCTGACTGACTCCATGCGTGATGTTATAGGTCACGGTGGTGGCTGGGGCTACTCGGCCCACTCTGTGGAGGCCATCCGGTTCTGTGCTGATGCAGACATCCTGCTGGGTGGACTGGGTCTGTTCGGGGGGCGAGGGGAGTACACTGCCAAGATCAAGGTGGGCCGCCTTGTCACACTTTTCTTCTTGACACTTGATTCTTTTTAAAGATGTATTTGCAATTTGAAGCTGCAATTTAGAAAGTCACCTGATAGCCCATTAGTGCGAGAACTGACAAGACTAGCAAAAACATTACGTTGGTGACCAGAACCAATGCAAAGCTCGAATGATTGCATTGTAACATATAAACCTCCTCAAACCAATAACTGGAGGATAATGCACTCAATGGATTAAGTAGAATCCTCGCCTCAAATATATCGCAGGTGTTTACGACGCACTAACCCAGTCCTGTTGTTGTGCAGCTTTTTGAGCTGGGTCCTGACGGGGGTGACCACGAGACAGACGGCGATCTGCTGGCTGAGACCGAAGTGCTGGCGTACGACTGTGCTGCCAGGTAAAAAAAAGTTCACGGATCCCTTCGCTTCTCCCAACTATTTTCTTGAAAAGAAACGATTCATGGAAGCAATGCTGGTCTTATCTTTAGGGAGAAGTATGCCATGATGTTTGACGAGCCGGTGCTGCTGCAGCTGGGCTGGTGGTATGTGGCCTGGGCCCGAGTGTCTGGACCCAGCAGCGACTGTGGCTCCCACGGACAGGCTACCATTACTACAGATGATGGGTAAAACTCATTTCACAATGTAGAGGATGCTCCTGCATTTATACATGAATACATCTTGAACATCTTACATTTAAGTAGATAATGTTTGAATCACAGCCCTTTCATTTATCTGTGTTTTTCCCCTCTTAAGTGTGGTGTTTCAGTTCAAAAGCTCCAAGAAGTCAAACAACGGTACAGATGTTAATGCGGGTCAAATACCTCAGCTGCTATACAGGCAAGTATAGTTTTTTACACTCTGCTTACAGTGATTCAAGCATTTCTTTGTCTATCGGCTTGTCAAGTAAATGATTTTGATTGTTTCTTTGTATTTGAACATCAGGCTTCCTTCAAATGATGGCAATGCAGCTAAAGGGAAGCAGCAGACCAGTGAACCAGTCCATATCCTTAAACGCTCATTCGCTCGTACCGTCTCAGTGGTCAGTATCGTCTCTGTGTTGTCACCTGCTTAATTGTCTTGACAGATGATGTTGTACAGCGCTGTGTGACTGTCTCACTCTGTCCCTCTCTGTAGGAGTGTTTTGAGTCTCTGCTGAGCGTCCTTCACTGGAGCTGGACCACCTTGGTTCTGGGTGTGGAGGAGCTGCGAGGGCTAAAGGGCTTCCAGTACACCGCCACCCTGCTGGACCTGGAGAGGCTGCGCTTTGTCGGCACGTGCTGCCTCCGCCTGCTCAGGGTCTACATCTGTGAGATCTTCCCCATCGCCGGTAGGAGCACAGACAACTCAGCGGGACTTTGTCTCCGGCAATGTAACGGCTCGTTCTTGGAGAAAAGTAAAAACCACAGCGTTGCTACTTTCAGGCTGTTAGTGGCACTGCTGGTTCCCTGCCTTTTTGAATGACAAAGAACAGTTGACAATATTCATCCTCGTTAATTTCTGAATGAAATACTCAGTGTGCCAATCCTTTATGTCTGTTGCCTGGATAACATTAAGACTTGTAAAGACTAGGTTGTGTATACATTTCAAAAAGTACACTTCAATTGAACGCTTTATTGTTAGTAAGACCTCACAATGTTTTTCTTTTTCTGTCTGTTCTTTGATTTCTAGCCAGCACCAAAGCTGTGGTGGAGGAGTCCAGCAAGCTGGCAGAGTGCGTGGGAAAGACGCGCAGCCTGCTGAAGAAGATCCTGTCAGAAGGCATGGACAACTGCCTGACCAAGCTGGACAACGACCCCGAGGGCTACCTGTCTCAACCTTTGACCCTGCTGGAAGCTGTGCTGCAGGAGTGCCACAACACCTTCACCGCCTGCTTCCACTCGTTCTACCCGACCCCGGCTCTGCAGTGGGCCTGCCTCTGCGACCTGCTCAACTGCCTGGACCAGGTCAATGACGGCAGAGTAGAAGGAGTCTTTGAATAGGAAACTAGTTACAGTATTATTGTCGTTAGCAATTCATCTGTTTTTTCCCTGATTTATCATTAGTGTAGCGTATAAAATGTTGAAGCCGCATCACAAAGCCTACGGTGACGTCCTTCAAATTGCTTTTGTTTGTCTCAGCAGGTCCTAAACCCAAAAGATAATTAATGTCTAAAGACAGAAAAGCAGCACATTTTGAGAATATGTAACCATTGAATGACTTGAACAATGATAATCAAAAAAGTCGATGAATCATTTACAGTCAATCGACTAATCAACCAATTATTTAAGGATTGTCGAGTGTTTTTTAAAATCCAGCAGATGTACTTTTACATCTAGTGAACATTTTAGATATTGAGGTGATGCTCTTATCAAGATGGAAAACCATAGCTCCCTCACAGTATTGTCTTAGGTTGTTAAAGGAGCGTTGTAGAAACATTAAAACAAGGTGATCAAATCTGAGATTCATTCCTGTCCTCCCTCCTCTTTTAGGACATTGCCGAGGCCAACTTTCGCACGTCCAGCAGCCGCCTGCTGGCGGCCGTGATGTCGGCTCTGTGCAACACTTCGGTCAAGCTGACATCCATCCTGCCCATCGCATACGACGGGGAAGTGCTGCTGCGTTCACTGGTCAAACAAGTCAGCACAGAGAACGACTCTGCCCTCGCTCACCGCTTCCCCCTGCTGGTGGCCCATATGGAGAAACTGAGCCATGTGAGTGTTTGCACGTTGTACCCGGTGCATCGGGTATCCTCACTTCAAAATGGTGGAGGTGGTCGGTGACCTAGGAAACAGCTTTGCAGAACATTCTATCATGTTTTGATCACTACCACGTCCTGTTCTCATCAAAAACCCCTCGTGTCAAAACACTAACATCATATTTCGCCTCTTAGACGGAGGAGAACCTGATGGGCATGACCAGTTTCCGGGAGGTTCTGGAGAAGATGCTTGTGATTGTGGTGCTGCCGGTGAGGAAGAGTTTGAGGAAGGAAGTGGAGCTGTTCTCTCCACACCTGGTCTCCAACACCTGCGGTCTACTGGCCTCCATCGTCTCCGAGCTCACCGCCTCGGCCCTGGGCTCCGAGGTAACTTAACTCGCGCTGATATTCACGCACCCTCACGAAGACAAACACGAGGCTTGTTTGTAGGGCATCAGAGCTTAGTTTGGGCAAACATACACCCAAGTCCGGCATCCTATAAGACAACATAAGACCTCATCTGCTCTCGTTGTGCTCATGTGGTGCTTTATTTACCTTTAACAGCTGGGATCAAAGTTACATTCAGAATGGTGACAGTGCAGCCTCCTCATTCATTTTCTTACTTCCTTCCTCGGGCCATGTCCTTTGTTGTGATCGCACTAACCTTTCATAGTGACAGCTTTGTCTTGGAACAAGGTGATGTCTGTACTGTTGCCAAAAACACAGCAACAAAAGAAGTTTAATTGGATTTCCGTTGTTGTTTTTACAATATGCTGAGTCACTAAGTGGGTGGGACAGATGCCCGTCGCCTTCCCTCTGTCACACTCTTAGATTAATTATCATCACATGCATACCCTTGTGCTGCAGACTCTGGCGCTTTCATTTTTTTTTCTCCCCAGTCTGTTGTCAGGGAAACAACTCTTCCTCCCCTGAGCACCTGGATAGGGTCCCTGTGCAGTCGTGTCTGGCTCTCTGTTGTCAGCAGGCTGATAGAAATAGTTTGTATTGTTTATTTCAGACAATGGATCTTTTAGAGATCATCCCTCGGTCCATACCATTCTCTCCAATGTCACGTCTCAGGAACGTCTTGAGGGAATTTGTTCTAATTTGGCACAAATGTCCACTTGGACTGAAGGTTGCCTTGATTAGAATTTGGTGGTTAAAGGTCAAATGTCACTGTGACCTCATAAAACACCTTTTTGGCCATAACACATATCCTACTTATAGGATATACGTGATGAAGTGATGACGTTTTGGACAGACGTGATTGTAAACTGCAACATAACTGTTTGGCAGAGGAATAGAACCACGAGGCGGTAGTTCTAGCGCAGGATTTTGTTGTTTGGAGTGTTAATCAGCCCTGTGTGCTTATGTAAGAGGTTTGATATGTTTGGCCACATCTCTTATTGTGTCCTTGCTTGTTAGGTTGATGGGCTGAACTCGCTCCACTCCGTGAAAGCATCCCCGAACCGTTTCACCAAAACGAGCCAGGGCCGCAGTTGGAACACGGGCAATGGCTCTCCGGATGCCATCTGTATGACTGTAGACAAGCCAGGCGTTGTGCTGGTTGGCGTGTGCGTCTACGGAGGAGGGGGCATCCATGAGTATGAACTGGAGGTGCTGGCCGACGACGTAAGTGATTAGGAAATCATCTTCAGCTCATATTTTCTGGTGTTGCTTGACTAGCTTTCTTCCTTTGCCTCTTTTTACAACTTGTGTTCCCATCACCCTTCAGGCACAGACGGAGCACCCAGGTGACTCGGCACATTCTCACAGGTGGACGTCCCTGGAGCTGGTGAAGGGCACCTACAGCACCGACGATTCTCCCAGCGATATTGCTGAGATTCGCATGGACAAGGCCGTGCCGCTCAAGGTACATCGGTTCTCGAGAAAATAATACGTGCATGTGATTTGCAGTTGAGATACAAATATAATTTTGTTTAACTTCCTACACGTGTGCTGATCTTAGTTCAAATGCATATAGTCCCACTGATGAATTTATTCTGTTGCAGGAGGGTGTAAAGTACGCTGTGCGGTTACGGAACTACGGCAGCCGGACAGCTAACGGGGATGGAGGCATGACCACGGTGCAGTGCTCCGACGGTGTTTCCTTCACCTTCAGCACCTGCAGCTTGAGCAGCAATGGCACCAACCAGACCAGAGGACAGATCCCACAGATTCTCTACTACAGGTCCACACAAAGCCGGCATTTTCTAACATCTAATCTGTGAAGTATTTGGGGGTTCTTTTTCTGACTTTTTTTTCTTTTTCTCGTGGCTGAAGGAGTGAGTATGACGGGGATCTTCAGTCTCAGCTGCTGAGCAAAGCCAATGAGGAAGACAAGAACTGTAGCAGAGCTCTGTCCGTAGTCAGCGCTGTGGTCAGAGCTGCCAAGGACCTGCTTCACAGGGCTTTTGCTGTCGATGGTAAGAGCAACAAACGTATTACCAAAGCATTGCAGCAGAGCCACTTGCATTGAATTTGGATCTTATCTGTTCAGCCTCTCTTCAGTTTAACCAATGTGCTTTTATTTTCTCCAGTGGACGATATTCCCGAGCTCCTGAGTTCCTCCAGCCTGTTCTCCATGCTGCTGCCCCTCATCCTGGCCTACATCGGCCCCGTGGCTGCGTCTGTACCTAAGGTAAGATGGTAAAGCCTTTATCTTGGTTTAGTGAATTGTCTCTCTCTGATGTGGCATCGTGGTGAAATGCCTCGCTCTCCCTCATCCAGGCTGCCGTTGAGGTCTTTGGACTCGTTCAGGAGCTGTTGCCTGCTGTCTCCGCCCTCAACCAAAAGTACGCCCCACCCACCTTCAACCCGAACCAGTCAACAGACAGCACGACCGGCAACCAGCCTGAGCAGGGCCTGTCGGCTTGCACCACCTCCAACCACTACTCGGTGATTGAGAGTGACCACCCTTACAAACAAGCTGGCGTCACACAATACAGGGTAAGGTATCCTTTGGCATGCTCACTGCTTAGCAACAGACTTCCATCTGTAAGAAGTAAGAGAGACAAATGTAATTTAAAGTCCAAAAATCAATCTTGCTCTGTCTCTCCTTGCCTCAGGTGTCTTTCCCCGACTGTGTCCGCTGGACCACCATTGAGTTTGATCAGCAGTGCGGCACTGCGCAGCCAGAGGACGTCCTGCGCCTGCTCATCCCCAGCCGTACCCTCCACCTGTCCAGCCTGGGGGGCAAACCTTTGATCCATGACACCATCAACACCTGGACTGATCTCAAGAAGTTCTCTGGCTCCACTGGCTGGCCAACCACCGTCCTGGTGCTGCCAGGTAAGAGAGGCGGAGCAAATGAACATTTATCAGTAGTTATGAACGTTATTGTTTTGGCAATAACAGAATTGCAATAAATCCACAAGTTCTAAAAGCCAAGAGGCTTGGTTGATTTACTATAGAGATAATAAGTTTAATAAAATAATTAAAGATCTTCTTCTTCCTTCTAAAATCAAGACATTAACCTTTTGAAGACACTTAATTACATTTGCCAACTTTTGCTTCCCAATATTAGTGCTTTTTAACATCATCATTGCCTTCTAAGTGATTACACTTCTCTGATATTTGAATTCATCAGCACTACGAATGCATGCACGAGTGCTTTTCAGACTTGTAATTAAGAGCAGTTATCTGAAAAATGTATTAAAAAGATCAGGGAAAGTATGCATTGCAGAGAATTTGTCCACAACAACTTTAATGAGGTTTAAATGTTTGTCTTTTAATACATTTTATCAAAGCAATGTACTGCTGTGGAAGTATTTTAGACTGTTTTTAGAATACCTTCACTGCTTTACCTTGCTGTCAGACAGCCCTTTCTGACAGGGAACTAAAGCTGTGATATCCATCTATGGTCTCTGCACAGACGCAGGGCTCCTTTGACAGAACCAGTAATTTAACCTCGCAGAACACAGGAGTCGCTGGTCTACCGCTGCCTCGATAAATGAGTTTGTTTGTGTTACTGTGTGACGTTATTGATTTAATGAGTTTGTTCAGATTCATCAAAGTCACACAATACCAGCACCTCCTGTGTTCTGCTCGATAAAATGACTCTGTCAAAGGAGTCTGCTGGCTTTAAAAGAGAGCATCGATAACGGCTTCAGCTCCCCGTCAGAAAGGCCTGTCTGACGGCAAGGTAAAGATATTCTTAAAATAGCACATCCTTGAACTGAAATTAACTTTTTTTTTAGGTATCTAAAATAGGTTTAGCTGCCGCTCCGTCTGCAGCAGTACATTGCTTTGGTCCCGTGCTGGTACTCCAAACTCCATCTACTGTAGGTTAGACACTGACCGTGGAGAAATACCTCACACAACCCCACAAACAGCCAAACTATTCCTATATTGGGGAAAACTTTGCAACAAAAACAGGCAAACATGTTCTTTATTGAGGTGACGCATAAATGTGTAAACTGTGACAGCACTAGCAATATGTATGTCTATATGTGTAGCATGATGTGGTAGTGAATGAGCTCTTTTCATCTTCTGTTTTTCTGCCCTCTCTACTTCCAGGAAACGAAGTTCTGTTCTCACTGGAAACGGCCTCGGACTACGTCAAAGATGAGAAAGCTTGCTTTTACGGCTTCAAGTGCGTAGCCGTGGGGTACGAGTTTAACCCCGGCCCCGATGAGGTACGGACACACTCGTGTATTCTTCTGTATATTGTGCAGCGGGATGGACTTGCATTGTTTTCATGCATAATGGAAAAAACCTTCCTGACCATAGCATTATGGACATTTCAGGGTATCATCCAGCTGGAGAAGGAGTTGGCCTACCTGGGCAGTGTGTGTGCTGCAGCTCTGATGAAGAAAGACCTGGCCCTCCCTATAGGTATGGAACACTGTGGATGAGGGGATTTGCTTCGGCTGTTGTGAACAACCCGTTTCTCTATTAATTAAGTTATGTGTGTTATAATTGTATAACATCTTGAGTAAATCAATCATCTGGTATTCTCATCTTTAACTTAAGGTAATGAACTGGAAGAGGATCTTGAGATCCTTGAGGAAGCCTCTCTTCAGGTGTGTCATCTTTTAAGTTCAGAGAAACTCTTATTTGTTGTCTGGTGGAAAGGATTTTATATTTCATCATCCCTCTACCTTCCCTGATTCTTATTTCCTCTGACGTCACCCCAGGTGTGTAAGTCCCACTCCGGGATCCTGGGGAAGGGTCTGGCCTTGTCTCACTCCCCCACCATCCTGGAGGCCCTGGAGGGAAATCTGCCTCTGCACCTCCAAACCAATGAGCACTCTTTCCTTGAGGACTTCATCACCTGTGTACAGACCTCCAGCGGAGGACGTCTGGCCAGGTAAACGTTTGTGGAGCCTGTCAATTCTAGTTGCCTAAACGGAGCAAAATATACACTGTGCATGTTCCATTTTGAACTATGTGTTGGTTGTACATTTTATTTTAGCTTTCCCTCTGCAATGTCATTTTGTTACAGATTAGAAATGACTATCCTGTCTCCCTTCTTTTGTCCTTTTCTTCCATCCAGGTGGCTGCAGCCAGACTCTTACGCAGACCCCCAGAAGACCTCTCTGATCCTGAACAAAGATGACATACGCTGTGGGTGGCCGACTACTGTGGTCGTACAGACCAAAGACCAGTATGGAGATGTGGTGCACGTTCCTCACATGAAGGTCAGGGTGATTTCTTTGGCTTCCAAGAGGTTTTGGAAGATCAGAGCTGCGGAATCATTTTTGCCTGCTTTGGCAAAAATCTGACGCGTGTTTCTCATCTCCTACATGTCCAGGTGGAGGTCAAGGCCGTGCCCGTTTCACAAAAGAAGTCGATGCAGCCGGACAATGTGAAGAGGCTGCAGCGGCTACCTGGGAGCTCCTCGCCGTCGTCCTCTGGCCCAGACTTAACCTTTGGAGGTTTGCCAATGCCCAAGCTGGAGGCCACGTACGAGCCCATGATCGTGAAAGAGGCTCGATACATCGCTATAACCATGATGAAGGTCAGCATCATGGAACTGGTTTATGAGCTCACTTGTTTACATTTCGAGGGCTGCAGGTGCTCCACAAGGTGGAGCTATTTGGTCATTATCAGATCTGTTGTCCAGGCTACACACCAACCTGTGACCCCTACTGGACGTGCAAGTAATTGCAGATTAGACCTGCAGAGGTTGACATGTCTGTTGACATATTAACACATTTTAATAGTCACTGTTCAAACATCAAACACTTATTATTTACAATAAGATACTTCATATAAAAAGAAGCCAAAAGAGAGTAAATTGACTGAATAAAGTCATTGAATCAAAATTGCAAAATTAATATATTTTTGATTAAGGGAACATCATAATAGTTAGTTATAAATAGAAAAAAAGCACTTTATTTTGGTAAACCAGTGTTTTTGTTATTAACTTCATACTTGTGCTCTTTGTCTTTGCAGGCTTATGAAAACTACTCATTTGAAGAGCTGCGCTTTGCCTCCCCCACCCCAAAGAGGTAAGTGAGGTTATGCAGGAATAGAACACATTTCCCAGTGAGATACAACCTACTTATTGATCCTTTCCCACACAGACCCAGTGAGAACATGCTGATTCGTGCCAACACTGACGGAACCTACAGCGCCAACTGGACTCCGGGAGCAGTAGGCCTCTACACAATCCACGTCACCATTGATGGCATTGAAATAGGTATGTCAATGGAAACGGCTGAAGTATTTCCCACATAGAGGGTATGCACTGATGACCGTCACCAACCCCCACCAAGTGACGTAACGTCACGCGGCTGCCGTGCATATGGATTAATCCATAGTTCAAAACCGTTGAGGCCTTTCTGATTAGTCGGTGAACCGCCGTCATTTTCAGATTTTGAGCTGTAAACCTTTTCTTTTATAGATGCTGGTTTGGAGGTAGAAGTCAAAGACCCCCCCAAAGGCATGATACCGCCGGGCACTCAGATGGTCAAACCAAAGGCTGAACCTCAGCCTAGCAAGGTGAGCTCAACCAGGGGCATGAACATGCACATAAACACACCTATAAATGCATGCATGCTTGCAAATCCCCCATCAAACACACCGGAGACCAGACGCAGTTTGTGCTGTCTTCTTATACCTGTCAACACCCATCTGTAACTTTAACTAAACTAAAATCTGATTATATTGCAACATTTTTGATAAAATGATAAAATACTTTTCATTTGATTGAACGTATATCGGGATAAAAGATTTTGGACACATCGCCAAGCCATGATTATAGTTACAGACTCTCAACCCACCTACACTCATATTTTGAGTTTAGTTAATTTGCCAAAAAAGAGACAAAACGCACAAAAAGTTAAAGATTGACTGATAGCGTTGTTTGTTTTCAAATGTTCTATAGAATTCACAATAATATCATTATTGTGAATTCTTTTGGCCAAGATATTTGTGTAGTGAAAATCAGATTGTGTGACAACCCTGGGATCCAAAACAAACTAGTGAAGGAATTCAGGTGTTTTGAAGACTCTGCAGACTCACCCAGCGCTACCAGGCTTCCTCCTTCCTCCTTTGCATTTATCGGGTGATAAGACACAGAACTCCAGTGTGACGTTGCTTTACTTTGTTGAATGTGCAAATAAGCAACCTCTTGATAATATGATGCACTAAATACCAAGAGTTTATTATCGAGTCCATTTGTGGCCAAAAAAACCTTTTTAATTATAGTTATTCGTGCTTTAGGTTTAGTGTGAATGAACTTATAGACTGCTGGTACTGTATCTCAGCCTTCTCATCTCTTCAAACTGCATTGATTGATTGTTACTCATAGATAAAAAAGTACAAAATGATTTGGAATTACTTTAAATGCCATCAAACTGATACATGGCATGTCGGGGTCATCATCATTTTGTGAAACTTGGTGGTATTTAGATTTTGCAATCCATAATGAAGAAACAAGCAAAATCCTGCGCCTTTTAATCAGCACTGCGTATATTCCTTGGGAACATGTGTTACATGACTTTCCACACACAAGTGTCAATGTAGGATCAAAAACTAACTTCATCCAACCAGCAACAGAGCTCCTAAAGCCTCCTCGTCTTTCGCCGTGTGTGTGTGTGTACTTGGAAGCAGGCTCCGTGTGGGTTAAAGCATGCGACCTCCCACCGTCAACTTGCCCTGCTTCCTCTTCCTCCTCCTGCTGCACTTCTTGTCTATTTTTCTTTTCTTTTTTCTTTTTATTCCTTGCTCCTGCCGCTCACGGTCTCCATCTCCCCCTCTGCTTCTCTCAGGTCCGCAAATTTGTGTCCAAGGACAGCGCAGGCCTGCGTGTGCGTAGTCACCCCTCCCTGCAGAGTGAACAGATAGGCATAGTGCATGTCAATGGCACCATCACTTTCATTGACGAGGTAACTGGCTCTAGACCAGGCAGAGTATACGTTATGTTATAGAAGTATATCAGCTGGAGCACTATCCACTTTGATTCTATTTCCTTGTTTCGTCTTCTTTAAATCAGTAAGGATAGAATCATAAGTATTGTCTGCTATTTTCTTTTGCTAGTTTTAGAACCTTTGAGTCCTGCTTGGTGTCTTCTATGTATTGTGTGTTATTACCTCTCTAAATAATGACTACTTTCTTGCAAAGCTTATCAATTGGTTGCTCTTAACTTTAATTTGCTTCATACTCTTGCAAGATACTCTGAGGCTACATGAAAGGCTTGAGCGCTTGCAACATAAATCCAAAGGACGAGATGCATTTAAATCAAAACATTTTAAATTGTAGCACTCAAAGCATTTGCTCAATGATTGTACTGTAATGCAACACATCATCTGTGTTTGTATCCATTTTAAATGCACCCTGCTGTAACCTCAATTTACTGTCGTCTAGTTTGACTTGAGACTATCCTGCAACCTCAGAGGTGTGTGTGTGTGTGTGTGTGTGTGTGTGTGTGTGTGTGTGAGGGCGCTGCCCATCCTGTTTCCATAGTAATAGGACGGCATGGCTCTGCCCTGCCCTGTTGCTCTTGTTTCCCCCCCCCCCGTAGATCCACAATGATGATGGCGTGTGGCTCAGGCTCAATGACGAAACAGTAAAGAAGTATGTTCCCAGCATGAATGGGTACACAGAAGCCTGGTGCCTCTCTTTTAACCAGCACCTGGGCAGGAGCCTACTGGTCCCAGCCGACGTAAGTAGAAGACGGCCCCGCTGAGCGGCCCGTCCCAGTTTGATAAAGACAGAGGCTCCTGTGCTGTTCATTTGGGGGACAAAGCTCAGAGATCATCTTTATTGTTTAACAATCACAGTTTACTTTTCACTCCCCCAAATGTACTCGAAGCATGGTAGATCGAGAGCTTTAATCGGAGTGTAACCGCTGCGGTGTTCTCTCGCATGAAACATCTAGTTGTAGCAACACAGAGTATGAAACCTTCACTAACACACCGTGCAAAGGAACAGCAGCTGGGAGCTTGCATGTGTTTACTCACGTTTGACGGCAAAGTGACAGCAGTTGGAAATGTTCACACGCTTACGTTGTATATGTTTAGTGAACCCCAATGCAGGAGAAAAGAAAGGGTAGCCAAGGTGTGATTTCATCCTGTGGTGAAGTTAGTCTGCACTTTTCCTCATTGCCTCTCACTAGTCACAACTCATAAACACCCTTACACCACAGCATGTGTTAACAAGTGTTTCCCTCACATTTTTGCTCCATGCCACAAAAACCGCCACAACATGGAACAGAATTAAAAACATTTTTTACAATGGAACGTGATCGAAGACATGAATATTGCAGCAACAGGGAAATGATCTGAAAGACGTTGTTGATATCCAGGTGGTTTTCTGTCATGAAGCAGTCACTGGTCCGCAAAAAAAGTTTCAATGGGAAAATTGTACTGCTCTACAATTCCACCCGTTGCATTGGGAGGCTTCCATGTAAGGTCTCTTGTCTGAACAGCATGACACACTACATCATCCAAGTGGGGAGTTTTTTTTGGAAGTTTTCCTCTTTTTATGTCATTTGGTCGTGGATTTGGAAATACTCACCCCGTTGTGTTTGGAGTGTCCTTTCAATTCTTCTTTTGTATTTTTACACTTACTGTAAAGTGTTCAAACATTTGACAGGCTTGGCCTGGATCTACAGTGCTCCACAATTTCACCATCTGGCCTGTCAGAGTCTGTCCTTTCTTCTTCACCTTCTCAAACAACCCTCTGATGCTGAATTCCAAAGGAGCCAAGCCAAAAAAAAACTTTTATTTCTTCCAAAAAAATACACGAGCGCCTTCCCCCATCCTGTTTCCCCCCCCCTTTCTCTTTCTCTCTCTTTCTCTCTCTCTTTCTCTCTCGTCTACTGTTTTTTTGTTGACTGTCTCACGATCTGTTGCTCAGAATGTCTTTAACGCTAGCCAAGGAGTCAGGGATATCGGCTTTTTGTCGTGGACTCCCTTAACTATATTCCCACCACAGGTAAGTTGTATGAAGGAGGGACACATGCCCCGTAGCTTATCATCCTATCTGTCACTCTACTTGTCCCCCTTGAACCCCTTGTGACTTTGTAGTCTCCCCACAGTGTTGCAGTCGGGCATAAGAGGTCGAACAACAGCTGCATGGTTTTCTGCTTTGTTTCATTTAGACATTTCAGTGACGAAACAGTACGTCAGCGGCTTCTGGCCCACAGACTCAGCGCAGCGATCCCATTGAAATCATTTTTTTTAAGTAATTACTGTTCAGGCTTGTGTGTTGCATGGGGGTTGAAGATACTAACGTCTAGTCTGTTGCATGAGATCCTGTATCCTTGTGCGTCACAGCATGCCTCCCTTCAGCCCGTATGAAAATACGTTCTTCTGTCGATTGGTCATTTAACAGCATCACTACGTGGTGTGTTGAATTCTCATGTTGTTTCTACTGCGAGTATTTCAATCTTCAGTTATATTGAAACTTTTACAACGTCATGTACAGTACATGCATTTTTTTTAAATATCCCGGGGAATAAATGTAGTTTTTGAATATCACTTACTGCTGCTGAGGATGGAGGTCTAAATAGGTTTCCAGTTATCCATGTAGTGATATGTAGTAATTGTAGAACAAGAGTATCTCACCTGAGCATGACACAGCCTCTCAAAGGAGTCAATAAGAACAGTTTGACCGCTCTCATGTCGGCACTGTAAATACAAAGCTGCAGCTAGGTTAGCTTAGCTTAGCATAAAGACTGGAAACGGGGAGAACAGCTAGCCTGACTCTGTCCTCTAACAAAATCCACTTGCCAGTTAAAACTTTATATATCACTTGTTTAACCTATACGACAACTGAAGTTTAAAAATGTCAGGTTGTGGTTTTATTAGGCTTATGTTCTGGACTTTTTATTTGCCAGGAACAGTATGGTCGGAATAGTAACACTCATGACCCCCATGGGAAACTGCAACGTATCGTTTTTACACTGAGGTTACGGATTGAATAATCAAGATCACACAGAAGATCACACGACTTGATTTATAACCGCTCGATATGAGAAATGACCTAGCGTTCAAAAATGAACTTATGATTGTGTTCTTTTTACAGGGCAGGTTGCTCTGCAGCATACATGCTCTTTTGCCCGTTACACTGCTAACAGTGGCTCTTCGCCGTAACGTTGCAGGGCCTAGCGATCTGAACCTTGTCCTGGAGTGAAACATTTTTGCAGCCTGTTGTTGTGCTACTGTACGTTGCCTCTAATCCATTGCTCTCACCTCTTGCAGGAGGTCAGGGGCCAATCGGAGGAGAACGTAAAGGAGGTGAGCAGCTGCCCTTCCCACGAGGCCCCCATTCGGGCGCAAAGCAGGGCAGGGCAGGGCGGCGGCCCGGGGCTTTATAAGGTAGTGAAGACCGGCCCCTCTGGTCACAACATCAGAAGCTGCCCAAACCTTAGGGGTATCCCCATTGGAATGTTAGTTCTTGGCAACAAGGTCAAGGCCATAGGCGAGGTACGCACTCACCCCAAATGATGCATTGTGTTTTTTTTTGTTCTTTTTTGTGGCTTTAGTTGAAATATTGTAATGTAGCCAATGTTAGTAGATTTTGGCCTTAATTCTCAGGGATTGGCGTTCCCTCTATTTTCCTCAACTGATTTTGAATGTAAAGAATGTAATCTGGCTGTCTGAGGGGAATACATCAGGTGCTTCTGGGTGCGGGTGTGTGTTGTGTATCTTTTCCCACTCGAGGATCAACTCCCTGCGGCTACGACACTTTTCGCGTGCTTCCTGATTCACTAATTTCAGTTTGTCTACGAATCCATTGCAGTTTCAGCGTGTCGTATTCGGCCGCCTTCCAGACTTTTTGGTGGAAGTGTGATCATGAAATGCTGGAGCCTGTCTGTGCCTTGAATGTCTCTTTCTTACACTTTTAACCATCCTGTCAATAACTCCGGTACTTTTCTAAATTGTCTTTGGCTTGGTGATGAGCGGAGCCCCGCCTCTTTTCGATATGACCCGTCATTGGCTGCTGTGGTGTGTCATGCTGTTCAATAGTTTCCTCTGCACTTGGAATGCCCTGTCTGAGATCTGAGAAGTGCAGCCTGCACATACTAATACTTCCGTCTTGTCTTTTTTTTTTTTCCTTCCAAAATGATAATATTTCAGGGAATTGAGAAAAAACAACCTCATGCATTTACCTTTCAATAAGCTACCCCTTTCTTAGAGTAAGTTATTGTTTTTGTTTAGCTACATCAGTTTTGTCCCGCAGTGTCTGCTGATGCACACAATCTAATTCATGTGATCTACTGCTGTGGGTTTTGTCAGTGCCAATCAGATGAATCCAATGATTGCATGTTCTTATGCGACGGTGCTGTGTGTGAGACAAAGTGTTCAGTGTTTGTGTGTGAGTGTGGATAAAGAGTGTTGTTTGTGTATCAGGTGGTCAACTCAGAGGGGAACTGGGTTCAGCTGGATAAGAACAGTGTAGTGGAGTTCTGTGAGAGCGATGAAGGAGAGGCCTGGTCATTGGCCAGAGACCGCGGTGGAAATCAGTACCTTCGCCACGATGACGGTGAGCCGTTTTCTACGTTCTGTACAAATATATATTATTATAATTATTATAAATTGTTAGATAACGTAATTTGATCTGCTCTTACAGAACAAGCACTGCTTGAGCACGTGGCCCAGACCCCCCCGCCCAGCCCTTTCTCCGTGCAGGCCTTCAACAGAGCTGCAGCCTCAAACGGAGCGCAGGGCTTTGACTACGGCATCTCCAACAACAAAGGTCAGCTCGACGTGGCGGAAAGTGGGTTTTTTTGGTTGCTGTTGTTTTTTTTTTTTACAGAAAAACTTTCTATCACATATCCTCAATCTGCATATCACTTTGCTTTCAACATCCACTTTGCTTTATGCTGTTCTTTTACGAGTCATTGGGCAGTCGTTGAAGATTTTCAGTGTTCTGTCATTACTGATGTACACCTCACCTCTGACTTCACTCTGCACCCCTCGTCTTTATTGTTCCCCGCTTCATTTTCTCTATCTGACTTCCCCGCTATGCTTTGGATTGAGACTTTTTTTTTTATACATTACTTCATTTTAGTTGTAGAAATGCAGACATTTTCACCACCTTTATCTCAATGAGAGTACAACTTCCTCTTTTGTTTAAAATACGACCTCCACAGTTTATAGCAGCACATCCACGAGGTGTATGTGATCCGGTACGGGTCGGTCCATCAAAAAAGAACGAGAGTAGAACTATATGCCGTAGTTAGTTGACAATGGCGCTCACCGCTAACAGTTCCTTGCAATGGAAACGGTACACATAAAAATGGCCGCCGCCTGACCATCCTGCTATGTTATATTGCACAGGAATGTCCCTTCTACTCTCATTCTATTTCTATGGCTCAGTTAATCTCTTTAAAATCCCAGGTGAGATCTGTCACCGATCTATCATCTCTCTTTCTTTGTGCATGCTTTTTATCGTGTCTACTGTTGCGATTTCATGCCTAACATCTCTTGATGTCTGTGTGCATGGGCCAGTCAGTGTGCTTCTGTTCATTTCCGACTGCTCTGGGCTCTGTTTCGTTGGGCGCGGTGCTTTAGCCCAACACAGATTACCCTTTTTCGCCTTAATTCAGTCTCTTTGAAAACATTTGATCATTTACATAATCCATGTTTTCTTAAGTATAATGGTGGAGTACTGAACACGTCTATTCTGCTGCACCGTCAAAGAGCAGCTTGCCCCAAATGTGTCTGTGTATCTTTCTGCCTGAATATCTCGCTGACGCTGTGTCAATTGTCTTTCAAACGCCTTAACTCTTCCTCACTGCTTGAAAAAGAGGAGGCTGACCTGTTTAGCCATGCTAATCAGAGAACCATGGTTATTCAAATAATACGAAGTTATTGCACCATTACTGTAGAATAAAGGCTCCATTCACACTTGTCAGTTGTAGTTACACTTGACCACATATGTGTCTCTATTAGGCTGATCCCAAGTCTGGTTGCCACTAATTTTCTTTCACTGTGCTCAATGCAAAGCTGTGTCGGCCTTACTCCAGTCCAGAGGGGGATGGGAAGGCTCCTAAACACTAACATGCTATTAAGCCTTCTGTGTGACTGCCACTGTTTCTGTTGCTTTAATGTGACACGTAGAAGGATGACTCACTTCAGTGTCACTGTGGCTATGTGGCATCTTCATGTGGCTACGTGGAGAGATGGATGCATTTATACCTCTTTCAACATCACCTTTTCCGAGGTGGTTTTGATATGGCAATCTGTTTATATGCATCTTGGTCACATTCAGATGACCGATTTGCCCAAGAATGCAGAAATTGGCAAAGTGTAAACGGGGTAAATGGTTCAATCTCGTCTCTGTTTCATTTCAGAGACGTCTTTTGAACCCCCCCCCCCCCCCCCCCCCCCCCTGCTTGTTGTGAGCAGCACATGAATAAGAACACCCCTGAACAGCGAGCTACCACTAGCACGCTGAATGTTTGCTCAAGCCGCTAGGAAGCCGAAGGCCTCTGCAACTCTAGGTCAAGGTGACGGCCACTGCTGAACCATCTGATAGAGGGTCTGAATCACTCGCCACCTGTGCGTTGGACCCATCATGCTGTGAGGCAGGTGGATCGCCCTCAGATTGGTCAGCTTGATGGACCAGTCCTTGGCAAAGCTCTTTGAGCAAGATTCTCTCAGACTTCAATATTCAGCCGTGCTGGTTGAGTTCCCCCATCTGGCCTTCAGCCAGGCAGCCTCCCAATTCTGGCTCCAACTATTGATGAAAAGATCCATGTTTGAAAACAACACTGGGTTTTGTACCTGGTTCACAACTACTCAGTTGTGTCAAGAGAGTGAGAGACTTCTGTTGCACGTTCACAAGAGTCTTTGAATGATTACTGATGCAGTGTCAGCTCAATATATACGGTATATGGAGAAGGGTCCATTTTCTCCCAGCACGTTTTTTGGAACTTCTGACGAGGACGCACATGTTTTTCTCGGAAGAATGACTCCTGAAATGAATACATGAGAAGAGATCCCCCCCCCTCCCCTCTCTGCCCCCTTCCTCAACATATCCTTTCCCCAAATACAGTTGTGAAATGGGAGGAGCCGCTGGTGCTGGAAGTATTTTTTTAACACTGTACAACCCCGTTTATGATGTCATCAATGCTCCACAACATAGAAACACAAGTTTCCTGGATAGTTTAACGATAGTGTAAGTTCATAACAAAGTCCGCTACAGCATACACCCTTGTTTAGCATTAATTTGACAGAATACCGTTACAGGTATTCGTCTATTTAGGGGGAGACCTTATTTCGGACGGTACATACAGCCAATCAGATCCTGCATGAAGCAGCAACGTTAGTCTGGCCGTCTAAAGTTGCTACAGTCTCGCTCTTTTCTAAATCACAGACAGGAACGCGCGTCTTGTCCCGCTCCTTAGCTTGTCGAGCGAGCCACCAAACAAACATTCACGGCATGAAAGTCCACCGCTCAGGCTACATAGCGAATGAGCTGCTCAGCTGCTGCACATTAAACGGCATTTGAACTCGGCTGCAAATGCCATTTGCCAATGTTTCTTGGGAGTCGTAGTTCACCTCTCTCCTTGTGTTTTATCCACCCGGGCCTTGTACCTTTTCCACTTTTTGCTCACCTTTTGGATGCCCATTCAGGCCTTGGAAGTGCTCCCGCCAATCCACTTGCATTGTCTGAACAGAAAGTCAGTAGGATTTTTTCTTCCGGGACCCTGGCGGCTCCTCCCATTTCACACGTGCGCGGCGTCGTGGGAGATGACTGAAT
>JAVDOI010000043.1:194077-286577 GCA_032191485.1 Leptoclinus maculatus | reverse complement strand
TGGTGGTTGGGCTGGGAACTGTGGAGACGGAGGCGTAGGAGGCAGCACCTGGTACCTAGTGTGTGATCGCTGTCGGGAAAAATACCTGAGAGAGAAACAGACTGCCGCCAGGGAAAAGGTAGCCTACTTGTGCTTAAATCTGTGTCCCTCTGTAACTGAAGCCCTCTCAGCATTTCACATCATACTGACCTCTTAGACTTGAATCAAAACCAATCTGCCTGTTTGCCAGGTGAAGCAATCCAGGAAGAAACCCCTGCAGGTGAAGACTCCGAGGGCACTGCCCACCATGGAGGCCCACCAGGTGATCCGGGCGAACGCTTTGTTCCTGCTGTCCCTCAGCAGTGCTGCCGAGCCCAGCATGCTGTGCCACCACCCTCCCCGGCCCCTGCACTCCCAGCTGCTTCCCAGCCTCAAGGAGGGCGTGTCGGACGAACTCCCCAATAAAATGGGCTGCCTCTACCTCCAGACACTAGCTAGGTAGCTTGCAGCTCAGTTAACAACTCTTTGTTTGACAGTTACTTGTGCTATTACAACAATTAGAGTCACTCTCCTCTCATCACCCAGGCAACACACTGAGAACTTTGGGGCCTACCAAGACGATAACCTCTTCCAAGATGAGATGAGGTATTTGCGCTCAACATCTGTTCCTGCACCTTACATATCAGTCACCCCTGATGCCTGTCCCAATGTGTTTGAGGAACCAGAGAGCAACATGAAATCAATGCCGCCCAGGTAACACGTCTTAGTACGATGCTTTTCATCACTTCCACTTCTCTGCATGAACACAAAATGAGTGAATTGCGGATGTTACTATCACGGATTTATTTCATACACCATTTACTGTTTATGCATGACATAGACATGCATACATACATGATATTTAAGTCATGGCAGATCAGGTAGCCGTTACTGAGATATTGAAGATATTTTCCCATGTTCAGAGCAGACCAGCAGATAATGCATGTTAATTGTCATTGCAGGTGTACACTGTACGGATAGTTCTGTGACGACTCCCACTCTAC
Organism: Leptoclinus maculatus; assembly: GCA_032191485.1. Classification (NCBI taxonomy): domain Eukaryota; kingdom Metazoa; phylum Chordata; class Actinopteri; order Perciformes; family Stichaeidae; genus Leptoclinus; species Leptoclinus maculatus. The sequence goes on along the minus strand of JAVDOI010000043.1, from coordinate 285,555 downwards.
TGTGCATAGTGACAGCAAGCATTTTGTTCAGAAAGTGTGCCTTAATTGTTATGATCAGCCTGTATACAGTACAAACGAGTCTGGCTGCTCTGTTTTCTGGTGAATTACATTTTCTTTTGTCAAGCAAAGAGAACTGTGGTATGAAATGTGCCTTTTTAAGTGGTCACCTTTGCTCCTTCTAGTGCTACATTTAACCTATGAAGGGTCGATGTCGTTATGAGTTCTGTGTTACAGGCTAAACTGTGACTGTTTCGTATGCTTTCTTTCAGTCTGGAGACCAGTCCAATCACAGACAGCGATATGGCGAAACGAACAGTGTTTCAGAGGTCTTACTCAGTCGTAGCATCCGAGTATGACAAGCAACACTCGCCCTCTCCGGCCCGGGTCAAAGCCGTGCCCAGACGCAGGGTCCAGAGTGGTGATGCAGGTAATCGCACGTGTTCATTCGAGATGTGGTATCTAAGTATTAATGCGCCACAGCGTCATCTGTAACATCGACCCGCTCTTTGCCCCTTAAAGAGGTGGGATCTTCCCTGTTACGGCACCCGTCCCCTGAGCTGTCCCGGCTGATCTCGGCCCACGGCTCCCTCAGTAAGGGGGAGAGGAACTTCCAGTGGCCTGTCCTGGCTTTCGTTATCCAGCACCATGACCTGGAGGGCCTGGAGGTGGCCATGAGGCATGCACTGAGGAAGTCTGCCTGCAGGGTGTTTGCCATGGAGGTACAGGCAGCAATATCTCTCTGTCAAGCTTGGTCTTGCTTTAATCGTTGCTATTTATCCAGCAGTGAATCAAGGTTATAGGCAATTAGTTGGCTGGATATTGTTAGTTAATGAGTTCGATTTGTATACTTGTAAGAAGACTAATTGGCATGATTTTCTCTTGGTGTCCGCGTCAGGCCTTCAACTGGCTGCTGTGCAATGTGATCCAGACCACCTCCCTGCACGACATCCTTTGGCATTTTGTAGCGTCTCTCACCCCATCGCCCTTTGAACCTGAGGACGAGGAAGACGATGAGAACAAGGGGAACAAAGAAAACGTGGAACAGGTAACGAGTGGTTAAACGCCAGAAACCATGCAGCGTTACTTACTCGCTCTGTTGTAGCGTCTTCTAACTGTGAACTTCTCCGCTCTGCGCTCCACAGGAAAGAGACCTTGGCGTTTGTGAACACCCACTGTCAGACATCGTTATTGCCGGGGAGGCAGCTCATCCTCTCCCCCACACCTTTCACCGCCTCCTTCAGACCATCTCTGACCTCATGATGTCCCTTCCCAGTGGCAGCTCACTTCAGCAGATGGCACTTAGGTACACTTCCTGAATGATTCAAATACCCACCAGCCCACCAGCCAACATGTTTTTGATGGATTGATTTCAAACTATACTTGAACAGATTTCTCTTTGAGGGAATATGTTTGACATGTGTACTTAATTAAGCTGGCACAAAGATAAGAGAGTCGTCATATTTAGAATTATCACTGCCTCTCTTTCATTGATACCAGTTCTGAGATTCATATTAAGGGAAATGTATCTTGGTGACTTATTCTTCCAGGTGCTGGAGTCTCAAGTTCAAGCAGTCCGACCACCAGTTCCTCCACCAGAGCAACGTTTTCCATCACATCAACAATATCTTGTCCAAGTCGGATGATGGAGACAGCGAGGAGAGCTTCAACATCAGCGTGCAGTCAGGCTACGAAGCAATGAGCCAGGCAAGAAAACAGTCACTTACTTACTTTAGATCTGTCTCCTGTTGGTGAACACGGATCGAACAGTTCCATTAACATGCCTTAACCTGACTATGTGTGATCATAGGATCTCTGCCTGGTGACCTGTCTGAAGGATCTGACCAGCGTAGTAGACATCAAGACGTCCAGTCGTCCTGCCATGATTGGCAGCCTTACAGACGGCTCCACGGAGACCTTCTGGGAATCTGGAGACGAGGACAAGAACAAGACCAAGAGCATCACCATCAGCTGCGTGAAGGGCATTAACGCCTCTAATGTGACTGTTCATGTGGACAACTCCAGAGACATCGGGGTAAGGGGGGCGACAGCAGCGTTGTTGTTGTGCAAATGCAAAGTTTAGACCAAGGTGGAATTGATAATAATGTGTTTGTCATATTCACAGAACAAAGTCACATCAGTTACATTCTTATGTGGAAAAGCAGTAGAGGATCTCTGCAGAATCAAACAGGTATGGTCGGTTGCTTTGGTAGTAATGTGGGAATACAGTGTAATCAGTTTCAAGTCTAGTCTATATGTAAAGCTGTGTATATGTCCGAATAACAATAACTCCAAGTGCAGAAATGATAGGTATAACGTTGGTAGGTTGTTTTTCATAAGGTGCTCCTTGATCTATTATTAAAATACACTCCAGATCTACATGCACATGTAGCAGAACACTGTGAACATCCCCCTGCCTTTACATTGAAAGGTTGACCTGGACTCGCGTCACATGGGCTGGGTGACAAGCGAGCTCCCTGGAGGGGACCACCATGTGATCAAGGTGGAGTTGAAAGGTCCGGAGAACACCCTGAGGGTGCGCCAGGTGAAGGTCCTGGGTTGGAAAGAGGGCGAGAGCATCAAGATTCTGGGGCAGATCTCAGCCAGCATGGCCCAGCAAAAGAACTGCGAGGCCGAGACTCTCAGAGTGTTTCGCCTCATCACCTCACAGGTCCGTCTTCCTCCATACGTGATCACCTGACAAATATCTGGAGCCTCTTGGAAGCTTTAACGTTTACTCTGTTGTTCTCAATTAGGTCTTTGGAAAGCTCATCTGTGGAGATGCAGAGCCGACTCCAGAGCAGGAGGAGAAAAACCTTCTTTCATCACCCGAGGGAGAGGACAAGGTCTGCACCGTGACAGTTTACCTGTGCTGTTAAACCCAAATATTTACTGACCTTCAGCCTGACGTTTTACACCTTGTACGTTTTCATGAATAGGCTCCATCTGACGCGGACCTTAAAGAGCACATGGTGGGCATCATTTTCAGCAGGAGCAAACTCACCAACCTCCAGAAACAGGTCATTAGTCAGTTCTTTAAACTATTAACAGTAGGAGCTATTATAATCTCAGCCCTCTTACCGAACGTGCATTCTCTTCTCAGGTGTGCGCGCACATCGTCCAGGCCATCCGTATGGAGGCCACGCGTGTGAGGGAGGAGTGGGAGCACGCCATCTCCAGCAAAGAGAACGCCAACTCCCAGCCCAGTGACGACGACGCCTCCTCGGACGCCTACTGCTTCGAGCTCCTGTCCATGGTCCTGGCTCTGAGTGGCTCCAACGTGGGCCGCCAGTACCTCGCTCAGCAGCTAACGCTCATGCAAGACCTGTTCTCTCTGCTGCACACGGCCTCCCCGAGAGTTCAGAGACAGGTGGGTGAAGTGGACGGCACCGGGACGGTTTACATCCATGTTTGATAACATCAGATAGAACTTTATTAATCCCAAAGGAAATTCTTGTGCCAGAACAGAAGATTAGCAAAAAATATGAACGTATATGAACAATAGAATAACAATTAAGTGTGAAAGAAATAATACTGAAATAAAACACAATAGCAATAAGTAAAGTCAAGTAAAGTAAGGCTGTCAGTCTTCTTCTTCTTCTGTCCTTTATTTCCTGGCCTGTTGCCTGTTTCTCGCCACATTACTGCCGACCAAGACGTGGCTTGGAGTTATTGTTCAGGTGTAACTTTCAAAATAACTTGTTTTGTAAGCGTTTCTTCTCTGTGTACAAGTTGAGGTCAACACCTCGCGACGCTATACAAATGATGTCCTTGTCTGCCATCTGCTCTTCCTTCATCTCAGGTGACATCGTTGCTCAGACGCGTCCTTCCGGAGGTCACGCCAGTGAGACTTGCCAGCATCATCGGGGTGAAGGCCCTGCCACCGGCGGACATCAGCGACATCATCCACTCCACGGAGAAGGGCGACTGGAACAAGCTCTGCATCCTCGACATGTTCCTGGGCTGCATCGCAAAAGCCCTCACCGTGCAGCTGAAGGCCAAAGGCACCACCATCTCTGGCACGGCCGGCATGGCCGCGGGCAAAGGAGTCACCACCGTCACGCTGCCCATGATCTTCAACTCCAGGTGAGTCACTTTCTGCTGGGCCTAATCAACATTTTGAGAAGTTATTATGGCAGCTTGTGGCAAATGGCAAGGTCCTTTTGATTTTTCATATTTATGCCCGTTTCTGTCACAATCAGCTACATCCGCAGGGGGGAGAGCCACTGGTGGATGAAAGGCTCCACTCCTCCACAGATAGCAGAGATCATCATAAAGCTGGTCAAAGACATGGCAGCGGTAAGTTCTCACTGTTCAAAGGGACAGTACCTGTAGTGCACACAATGATCCACAGAGCAGTTTCACAAGCTCTGTGGATCATCTTGAGTAACCGAGTCATGATTTCTGGAAAGAGACGTTGCTGTTGAGTTTTTCAAAAGTACATTTTTGCCGCTTTGAGCACCACAAGCCGAGTGTCACATGGTCCCATTATATTGGAGAGAAGGCAGACATCTCTACGGCCGATATCTCCAAAACTAGGCAACTCGCACCAAAACAATCAAGGAGCTAGGACCCCGATCTTTGGGGTGAACTGTCTGTCTTTCCCTTTAACTCTCTGAGTGCCTAATTTGATAGAGAACCACAGTCGCCATCTTCGTCATCAATTTCATATTCTCATGTGTTGTACTGCGCTTGCTGTTTTTAGGGCCACCTGTCAGACGGCTGGTCCAGAGTCACCAAAAATGCAATAGCTGAGACCATCATAGCTCTGACCAAAATGGAGGAGGAGCATCGTTCTCCTGTACGCTGTATCGCCACCACAAGGGTATGCACACAAATGTCACCATACCTAAAGCACGTTGACAACCTCTGGGCATCAGCTAACCATATACTACATCATGTTCTGTCTCACAGCTGTGGCTGGCCTTAGCTTCGCTGTGTGTGCTGGACCAGGACCATGTGGACAGGCTGTCCTCTGGTCGCTGGATGGGCAAAGATGGACAGCAGAAGCAGATGGTGAGGACAATAAGAAAGGCCAGGAGCTACACAGAGTGACAATAACTGATAGGTTATTACAATAATAACAAATTGATTTCCTCCTCCTCTTATCCACAGCCCATGTGTGACAATCACGATGATGGCGAGACGGCAGCCATCATCCTGTGTAACGTGTGCGGCAACCTCTGCACCGACTGTGACCGCTTCCTCCACCTGCACCGACGCACGCGCTCTCACCAGAGACAGGTCAGTGTCTGTTCTCCCACTGGTGATAATGTGAATCTGTTTATGGAAAGAATGTGAAGGAGAGTGAGCTGGTGTCTAATCTGGTCTTCGTGGCTGCTTCCAGGTGTTCAAGGAGGAAGAGGAGGCTATAAAGGTGGATCTCCATGAAGGCTGTGGGAGGACTAAGCTCTTCTGGCTCATGGCCCTGGCCGACTCCAAGACTATGAAGGCTATGGTGGAGTTCAGAGAGCACACAGGTAACATAGCAACAGAGCATACAACTGTGCTTTGTTTGGGGTGGGAGTATATGTATTGCTGCAAATTAGTTATTTACTTTTAGTACTTTTATTAACAGTAAAGTGCTTCTTTTTTTCTGTTGCAGGTAAACCGGCCTCCAGCAGCTCCGATGCCTGCAGGTTCTGTGGGACGAGGAATGGCACCGAGCTGTCTGCAGTGGGCAGTGTCTGCGCAGACCCAGACTGCCAGGTACTGAACATCAGCTGTTCACAACTGTAACCACCTGGTTCTTTTTGTATGCCTCTGTGGACGGCCATGGACGGATGCAATATGTTTTCGGGTAGTTCGTCCGTCCCGTCCTCGGCGGACACAGAAAACCGTGAGGTGGTGATTTTAGCGGTTTTGACAGAAAGGTTGAAGCTTGAAAAATATATATATATATATATTTACACAACACACAAAACATTAAAAGTAGCACAAGAAAAGAAAAGAGTATGAGTCTTACAAATAACAGATGAGGCGTCGACCGGCCACTTCAGAGAGGACCAACCTGTGCAAGATGCGTATTAGGCAACAGAGGAGTTACAGCATGTAGTAAAGTGTTTTTATAAAGTACTCACCAGTTTCTCTCATGTCGTCCCCCTCAGGAGTACGCTAAACTGGCCTGCAGTAAAACTCATCCTTGTGGACACCCCTGTGGAGGAGTCAAGAACGAGGAGGCCTGCCTCCCGTGTCTGCACGGCTGCGACAAGAACACCGGTTGTCTGAAACAGGATGCAGACGACATGTGCATGATCTGCTTCACGGAGGCCCTCTCCGCTGCTCCTGCTGTACAGGTAGCTCTACATACGAGCGATTGTCCGTCACATCTTCTTGGTCTTGTCTAACCCTTTCGTTCTGTTCTCAGCTGGACTGCACTCACGTGTTCCACCTCCAGTGTACTCGTCGCGTTCTTGAAAACCGCTGGCTCGGGCCCCGCATCACGTTTGGGTTCATGCTGTGTCCCATCTGCAAGGTGAGGTGTTACCTGAGCCTCTCTGACTTAAAGAGATTAACCCAGCACACAAAGAGACGGCCAACTGTTTCCACCACACCTCAAGGTTGATTCGGCTCAGTTGTATTGGGTGTCTTGTATGTTCTTTATGGTATATCTTTGTATTATGTCTTCTCCTTTTACTGTGTTATTGTCTTGTCCTTGTTTGACCTGCCAAGGGACTGCAGATGCAAATTAGCTTAAGCTACAATCTGGTACAGTGCATCGAATGGTGACATTTATGTTTAAACTGTACATGGTCCCTTTTTAAATAAATAAAAAGTTTGCTCTGGCTTTTGTTGAGCAAGCTCAGTCTACTGTACCTACTAGAATACCACGACTGCTTTGTTCACTGTGAAATGCTGTTGACACATACAGTAATCTCAGCAGAACTACCTTTATAAACGTGGGCTTTTTTGTGCGCCTCCAGAACAAAATCAATCACTCGGTGATCAAGGACCTGCTGGACCCCATTAAGGAGCTCTACGAGGATGTGAGGAGAAAGGCTCTGATGAGGCTGGAGTATGAGGGTCTACATAAGAGTGAGGCAATAACCACACCAGGAGCACGTTTCCACAACGACCCCGCGGGCTTTGCCATGAACAGATATGCATACTATGTCTGCTTCAAATGCAAGAAGGTACTACATAACTTTAAAGTCTTTTTTTTAATATGTTTTTGATATTGTTTAGGGTTTGAAAATTAACGGTTGCCCTTATTTCCAGGCCTATTTTGGGGGAGAGGCTCGCTGCGACGCAGAGGCCGGACAGGGAGACGACTACGACCCCAGTGAGCTCATCTGTGGAGCATGCTCAGATGTGTCCAGGGCTCAGGTGGGTACATGATGCCCGGGAGGATCCTGGCTTTACTAGAGCCACTATCAAAGAAAATAATTTTTTTTCAGAAATTTGGGGAATTACACTTATTCTCTTTAATGCCGGGAGTTGAAGGAGAAGTTGATACTGCTCTCATATCTGTATTCTTAATGCAACGCTGTAATCAGCAGGCGATTAGCTTAGCATAGCACAAAGAAGCAAAGGGAAATGTATCGATCTTCTTTTCTCTTTTGGCATAAAGGCTCATAAGCAAATTTCCCAAAATGTGTGACCATTTCTTTAAAAATGCTGTTTATATGTTCTCTTCCCCTGATTTATTATTCTTCACTTGTCACCAGATGTGCTCCAAGCACGGCACAGACTTCTTGGAGTATAAATGCCGGTACTGCTGCTCGGTGGCCGTGTTCTTCTGCTTTGGCACCACACACTTCTGCAACGCCTGCCACGATGACTTCCAGAGGATGACCAGCGTCCCCAAGGAGGAGCTGCCCCATTGTCCTGCAGGTGCCCAATGATTCTATTGACTACACTCTTCTGGAGAATGTTGAATTAGTCAGACTGACAGACAGAAGTACCTACTGTATAAGAACACACAAGTAAGATGCCACCCTTGTCCTTTCTATCACAGGTCCCAAAGGCAAGCAGTTGGAGGGTACCGAGTGCCCTTTGCATGTGGTTCACCCGCAAACGGGGGAGGAGTTTGCCCTCGGCTGTGGGGTGTGCAGAAATGCGCACACCTTCTAAACAACACAAGACTTCTACTGAAAACCAGTTTGTCTACTGTGATTTCTGGCTGCTGCTGAAGCTCAGCCGTGAAGCTCGGCTCTTGCATTGTCAGGTCTCCTGGACACCGGACCAGGTTTCTACGCCAAGAGTCCTCAGGTCTGCTCCTCTACCAACATCAGTATCCGGGCTCTGCTACAAACACGAGCTGTGGCTACTTTGGATTCAGAGTAACCTGAATGGGGTGGGGGTGGGGGGGGGGGGGGGAGAACAATAGAATTTTAAAAAAAGAAGAAGAAAAAAAAAAAGAAAATATCTTGTGACGTGTTTGCATGCGGCCGTTGTACTCCCTCGGCTTCTATAGACGTTGCACACCTCCTGATCTCTGAAGTGTAACAATACAAGATTAAACATTGAATATGAAATACATTTGCTTAAAGGCAACTGTGGATCAGCGTGGGTTTAAAAAAAGAAAAAAGAAAAAGGAACAGGCCGTATTTCCAGCTTCCTAACTATAAATTTAAAATATTGTTGTATGTAAACTTTTTCGTAATCTTGCACAGTATTCTCCACTGTCAAGTGCATCATGGGTTGACGGACAAAAAAAAAAGAAGGTGGATCAGACTGTTAAGAATAATTATGTTTGGGAGGAAAATAGTGTACGATTTATCTAATCTTGTATATAATGATACTATTCAAAATAGCTGTATTCCGAAGTTGCTACTCTTCACTTCAGTTTTGTTTGATATTCTGGGTTATGTTTTGAGCCAGAACTTTTAATGAAGTGCAATACTGGGTGTGCCTCCTATTTTGCAGCTGTTTAACCTATGGAATGTATGTCAATAAAGCCACTGTACATTTTTATACAGTAGACAGTCGTAATTCCCCATCTTCTAAATGTCGGATCTCTTCTGTTGTGGAAATGAGGAGGAGGAGGAGGAGGAGGAGGAGCCTGGCGCCTGCAGTGAATGATAGTGGATGTATATCCTATTTGCAGCTCTGTCAAAAAGAAAGAAAAAAAAAAGTACCAAAATCCTACAGTAATACAAAAACAAACGAAAGACCTCACAGTGAGACTGATTACAGCGGAATGATTTGAGGGGCTGGTCTTTACACCAAATATAATTGTGCACCTGTAATGCTTTTCCCTAGTAGGAGGCAGGGGGGATCGGGGGTCAGGGGAACAGAGTGTGGAGGAAAAAAAGCTGCTGTTATATAAAAAAGCTTAATACTTGTGAATCTGCTCTGTAATATCTGTGGTGGATGGAGTCGAATGGTAATAAACCAGGTTCTCTGTTTCGCAAAGTATGCACTGTGTCATTAATGAGTGGTGACATTCCCATTAAATGAACAGCTGTCACTGTTTGATGGATTTATATTGATGGCATGATGTGCAAAATCTAGCTGGAGACCTAAATGGGTTGTGTATACATCAGTCCTTTAAATACCAAAATGAAAAGGCTGAAGCTCTCGCAGAGACTAGAGAAAATAAAGATGCATTACTCTACCATTTATTTCCTGGTGCCAAAACTAAATCAGCCGGTTCTCACTGAACGTCAAAATAACCCTCACTGATTGCCTGCAATACCTGTAAAAGGTGTAAACATCCAGGGGATTCAAAATAATTTCCTTTTTAGTGTGTGTTGGTGTTACTAAAATGCATGTCAGTTGCAATGACGACATGCTTTTCCTATTGCAGGAGGAAAGTTATATGATGACATAGTAACTGACTATAGCAATTCTAATTAAATGTTTATTTTAATCTATGTTCTGTGGTTGTAAGCATGAAGCAAAACTGCAAAAACATGACAGTAAATGCCCACTTATGCTGAGCAATTCTTTAATGCTCCATTCACAAAGTGCATGTCATTTTCAATTTAGGTAATACGTACAAGGACAACGGAATGAATCACTTAATGCAGATGGAGAGCCTACAAATGCAAAAAGATACAATTGGGGATCATTAACATTTAATATACTCAACTGAGAAATTAAGCAATTGTTTTGTTTTTTTAAATCTTTTTTTTTATATAATTTTAAATAATTGATAGGACAGGGTAAAAAGTTTGGTTCGGTCTCTTTCTACATTTATTTAATTGTATTAGATAGACCAAATCTGAGACTGAAAATGTTTTTTTTGTAAATCATAAAGTAGGTTTCTACTTGTGTTAATCTAGAAGTTTCATGTTAGGAAAAATAAAATACGTGTATTAATTTTCTGACTCGTGTGAGTCATCATCCGAGCAGAGACGATCTTTACCAACAGCCATTTTGCATTACATTTCCCATGATGCACCGCTGCTGTCACAACAACAACAACAACGCTTCGCCATTTCAGAGTCAGGTGGGCCGAAACTCCCGCGAAAGAAATGAGGTCAACCGAGCGGAGGTGCAGAATCTGTCCGGTTCTTCATTGACAACCTCTCTTCGCTCCTCTCTCGTCCAGCGGCTTGTTATTGTGGTCCAATGCATGTTATTTGGTTGGTGCGAACGAGCTTCTCCAGCGTGGGTCCGGGCTGAAGTGTCAAGTGTCAGCTGTCGGATTTTCCTGCTAACAGCTAGTAAGCTAGCTGAGTGTAAACAAGGTAACGTTACCTGGCTTGTGTTGTAGTTAACTCCTCATGGAAGCAGCTGTGTGTCATTCTGTATATAATGTTTTTAGTATAAGTGCAAAGTATCATTTGGAGGCAGATTTCTACAACGAGTTTGCTAAATAGCTAGCGGTCCATACATGTGACTAACGTTAACAGAGCTAGCTTACCTGATCTCACAGCTACTTTAATTGACGCTGTCACTGCGTTAAGTTAGTTAACTTGGGGAGCAATGGAAGCGGTTTCTTCTTCATTCAGTTCATTCATTAAGCATTGATGGCTTGAGGCAAGTTGCACTGTCATCTGCCCTGCGTATGACGACAAGATGTGCACAGCTAAAGTCATCGTTACCTGTTTAAGCGTGGCCTCCCGCCGATATAGCTCAACATCAAGCTCTAATACAGACACGTTGCTTCTGAAGTAACGCTAGATATAACTAATCACGTTATTGTGTAATATAGCAACCGTATTTCTATTGAGAGAATAGAAGAAAATGTCATAACGTAACACTTGATGCAGCAGTATAATACATTAAGAAATAACACAAACATTAAAATGTACTAGTGAGTAGACCTATTAAGGTTGGGATCAATCGAGCAATTAAAATTCCCTGCCCAGATGATTTTATGTGTGTTCATTGTGGAAAGTGAGAATAGATTATTTGTAAGTCGACAGTTATCCACACCAGTTGCATACGGTGAGGACGGTGTTTGGAACAAAGTGACTGTTTGGATCTACTTTAACATCAGTTGCGGATAAACTGAATGGACTTCTTCATGAATCAATATTATTGCTGTGTGGCAGTTAAACATGTCTGTGTTTTGGACTATAACAGGCCTGTCACCTCAATGTTTCAGGATGAAGCGGATTAAAGGAGGAGAGGACAGCGACAGCTCCTCCGGTGAGAGCCCACCGGAGGCTTGCAAGAAGGTGCGGACGCAGACGAGCGAGGAGGCAGCGGCGGCCAGTGAGACGCCAGAGAGCGACTGGGTGCGACTGCCTCAGGAGCTCCTGCTGCACGTCTTCCAGTACCTTCCGCTGCTGGATCGGGCTTATGCCTCTCAGGTGTGCCGCCGGTGGAACCAGGCTTTCCACATGCCCGAGCTGTGGAGATGCTTTGAGTTTGAGCTTAACCAGCCAGCAAGCTCTTACCTCAAAGCCACACACCCGGACCTCATCAAGCAGATCATAAAGAGGCACTCCAACCACCTGCAGTATGTCAGCTTCAAGGTAAGGGTGCAAAAGCTGTTGCGTCTGTGTAAAAGTAATACGTCGGGATTCTTTACAATTCGCCAGCACCGGCTGGTTCAAACATGTTGTTTTTATGCTTCTGAAGTGACACCCAATGTTTGTTTGTGCTTGCAGGTGGACAGCAGTACAGAGTCTGCAGAAGCAGCGTGTGACATCCTCTCCCAGCTGGTGAACTGCTCACTGAAGACCTTGGGGCTCATTTCTACAGCCAGGCCCAGTTTCATGGAGGTTCCAAAGGTACAAATAGCATAAAACCGAGGGCTCTGGGTCAGATTTACAAGGGAAATCAAATGAACTCTTTCCATTATAGTTGACGATTTATTTTCATCATATATCGCTTATAGCCTTAATGCTATGGATGTATCCTAAAAGCTGTGGCTGAGCAGGGTAATAGTTGATTGACAGGATCGTTTTTACATTGTCTTCTTATCTGAGTGTCTGTTCTCATGCATGGCCAAGGATAAGGGTTACTCCGAAGGGCACAGGAGGTTCTTCTTTCTTTTATTTTGTTCTCTTAGTGCACTGTGAGATTCCTTGCGTTGTGACTCATGTCATTATCCTCATTGAAATTGAAAACGTGTCCCCATCAATCCAAATATAATTGATTCAAATATGCCCACCAAAACCTGTGACCTGCCCTCTTGGTAGGCACTTCTAAAAAGCTGCAGTCGGGCTCTTGACCATAACAATTATAATTCATTCAAATAGTTTTTCCTTCCACAGTCTCACTTCATCTCAGCTCTGACTGTGGTGTTTGTCAACTCCAAATCGCTGTCTTCGCTGAAGATAGACGACACGCCGGTGGACGATCCGTCTCTGAAGGTCCTGGTGGCCAACAACAGGGACACCCTGAAACTGCTGAAGATGAGCAGCTGCCCTCACGTCTCCCCAGCAGGTACCGCGGGCGCAGACACTCCGGTAGCCGTCTCGGTGCTAAAGCTAAGAAGAAGCGGCCTTATCGCGCGTTTTCTCTAGTTTTATTGTATTGTGGTTCTGGGATGATACTCGTAGCCGAATATGTTCGAGCCATGTCTAAGTTGCACTTTCAGTCGTGTGTTTTTGATTTCCTTTGAGTCACAAGGCCTTTTTCTTTTAATGCAGTGTCTCGTTTAGAGCCTGTAATCTTCTTGTCTGCCCTCACACGGTGTTGTGATGTCATGCGGTGGACTAACATCGCATGACAGCCGTGTCCTGTTTCTGCCTCTTGCATACATTTGAATTGTTCAGCTGTGATCATGACTGCTGATTCAACTGCAACTCGTCTGGCAAATATAGTCGACATCTGGAGCAATATTTGTCACCCCGTCGATTGCCACCCCGTTTAAGAAATGTAATAACTGGATTTCACGATGAGTTGGATGTAAAAAGCTTAATCTGTCCTTATTTGCAGGCATCATGTGCGTGGCAGACCAGTGTCACGGCCTGAGAGAGCTGGCACTGAACTACCACCTCCTGAGTGATGAACTCCTGCTGGCCCTCTCCTCGGAGAAACACGTCCATCTGGAACATTTGCGCATCGACGTGGTGAGTGAGAACCCCGGCCAGCACTTCCACACCATCAAGAAGAGCAGCTGGGACGCCATGGTGCGCCACTCGCCCAAATTCAACCTGGTCATGTACTTCTTCCTCTACGAGGACGAGTTCGGCCCTTTCTTCAACGAGGAGGTCCCGGTCACGCACCTCTACTTCGGTCGCTCAGTCAGCAAGGAGGTCCTGGGCCGCGTCGGCCTCCACTGCCCCCGTCTGGTGGAGCTGGTGGTGTGCGCCAACGGCCTGCGTCCTCTGGATGAGGAGCTGATCCGCATCGCCAAGCACTGCACCCAGCTGTCAGCCATCGGCCTGGGCGAGTGCGAGGTCTCCTGCAGCGCGTTTGTGGAGTTTGTCAAGATGTGTGGCCGGAGGCTCTCCCAGCTGTCCATCATGGAGGAGGTGCTGATTCCAGATCACAAATACTCCCTGGATGAGATCCACTGGGAGGTCTCTAAGCACCTGGGCCGGGTCTGGTTCCCAGACATGATGCCGACCTGGTAAAGTGCAGCCAAAGAGGCGCGCAGTACGTCTAGCTTGTGGTGTGGAACTTTCTCGTCCTCCGTGTTTGCATAGAAAAGCCTTTTAAACGCTCGGCTGTAGTGGAATGTTTGGTGCCAACATGGAGAGCGTAAACTAGCCGGGATGTAATGTGGACACCTCTACGATGTTCTCGTCTCACGCCATCACTACAAAAACCTGCCTGTTGGCTTCAAAAGAGACCGTGGAATCCCGCTGTGCTTAATCTGGAGCGAGAACTCGCCAGACCGGCTTCTTCACGTATTAAACAATCAGCACACAGACCAGAGGAGGAAATGTAGGACGAGACAACTAAGTTTTTACAACTGCAGATTGAGTTGTATGAACATTGTAGCCTGGTTATGATGTGCGTGTGTTGATGTTTGTAACATGGAGTCATTTGGTAAGATTAGGGGCACGTTGTTACGTTACCACTTGGCCTCCTTAATTCCAGTCTGAGCTAGCAGCTCTGCACCCTAACAGAATATGACATTAGAGGTTATTTGTCCGTTGTATGTGACAGAAGGTGTTTCTTCAGGTGTAGTCGAGGGGGAGGGGTCACTTAATTTAGCAAAAGAGCGGCTCCCTTTTACAGTAATTTAATCATACAGAGCAGCAGTCGCGTGGACGACATCTTGCTCATCCTCCTCGCCCCGAACTCTTATCATGCATCGAAAAATGTGATTGTTGAAAATGTTAGAAGTTGGCGTTGGCGCGCGTGTGTGAGAGTGTGAGAGAGAGAGAGAGAGATTTCCTAAGCACCTTACATGAAAACCCAAATGATGCCCTAGTGAAAGCAAGGACACTTTCTTTCTAATGCTCCAGTTAGTATTAGTTGGACCCAGATTCTAATGATCTGTTGAATCAGATACCACGGGCCGTGTATTGAAGTAATAAAGCCATAATCACTGATGACACAAAGGATTCTATGTAAATATAGAGAGCGCACTAATGTTTGGAGGTAGAAGAGGCTGAGTTTGCTTCGTAATAGTTCAACAGACTTGTCTCTGCAGCGATTAGCTTACAATGCATGCTGGGAATGCAAAATGAACCCTTTGTGTCTCCCGGGTGCATTGAATTAATATATATATTTGTCTGTTGGAGCTCTTACGTTGTGAGTATGTGCTGTGTTCTGGTGTCACCACGCTGTACAAGCGCTATTCATCTCTACAGATGTTCCAAAACACCAATTACTTTCAGTCGAAAGAGATTTGGAAAGTCAGATGAGTGAAACTTTTTCTTTTCCTTTGAGAAGGAAGGCGTCTGTATATAAAACGCTGTGTGTTTGATTATGAATAGAAATGTACCCATTTCTTTATTTCGCCCTCTGTCAGGGTTTGTTTCCTTAACCAGCAGCTGGTGTCTTTTATAAAACCAGAGAGTTCTCCTGTGCTCGGTGGATATTTGTCATACTGTAGAACGTAAGCGTTCTAATTCATTGATATGGAATTACTTTGTGTTTTTCAGTTATACAAAGAAGCAATCATTTCTTTTTTCACCTCTGTCACTCTGATTTTGTTGCTTGTCGGCGGTCCAAAGGTTTCGAGTCCACTACCACGAGCTTTAATCTATCAACACTAAACAGGTCGTGAATCAAACCCTGCTGTTGTTTTTGTCTGAAAGATAATTCATCTTTCAGCAGTAAGTAAGTTGCTCCACACCTTTTCTTTCAGGAAAAGTATGAAATAGACCAAATAAGAGACTCGGCTCTATTTAAAAACATGTATTTTCATAAATAGTTTGACAAGTTATCAGTCGTGGACAACGCTGCATATCTATAGAGCTGTAGATTTGACTTCATTCCTCTTATTCATGTAACAGAACAGTGATGTAGACTAAAACTGGATCACTTGTTGCAGGAAGTGCTTCTTGGACACCTGCGCTGGTCGTCTGTGCTCTTGTGCATTAGCACCTCGATGGTTCAGTGCATTAAACGGCTCTAACGTGAAGGTGTGAAGTTGTTTCAATACTGTACTGGTTTTCATTTGACCCTGTTCTTTATTGGAGATGTCAGTTGGATGAGTTGAACATGTTTCATTTGGATGCGGATGAAATGAAGAGTCCAGTGAGCTGTGTGAGGGCAGAGCTGTGTCGACGCCGTCCTTGTAGTGCTGCTTCTGTACGGACGATGCTTGGTCTACTTTGCTGAACTGGTCACCTGTCATGAAATTCAAATGATTGTTTTGGAGATGTGATCTCATACCGACAATAAAAACATTGTGAATGTACTCTTTCCATCAGTTTTATTTTCCAAACACTGCAGTCATTTGAATCAGTTAAATTAAATGCACAAGTAGAAATGGGGCCATTGAAACAAAAAGATCGAAAAACAAGTACAAATATTAAAAAGAAAACAATACACAAACCATAGTAGACCTGTACAAATCTGAAAGATGACCCGATGTGAATGATGCGCTTCTCTTCTCACACAGATAAATAATGATATTGTACATATTTAGACTCTACACACTAAAATAAAGTCTATTTAGTAGCTTTTCTGAACTTCTGTTCATATCGCATGATCGTTGTCATGGAATTCTAAATTTCCATGTTTTTCTGAGCACTCAAAAGAAGTTCTCGTGCAACGACCGACAAAGAAGAAGAAGAAGACGAGTGCAATCTGACAAAAGGAAGTAAACAATTCAAAATGAATCTCTAAATGTTATGAGTAATGAAATACATTAACACGCCTCAAGGATTCTTTGATCGACAACTTTTAAAATTCAACATGAAGATTTGTGCTGCTTTTGTTTCTTATTAATATATTTGAAATGAAAATAATTTGCAGAAAAACAGTAAAAGTGTTTTATTAAGGCAAAGGCACCTCTTCGTATGTAATCCGCACATAGGGAGGCTTCATCGGCAGATGCCAGTACTCAAAGTTGTAGTAGAGGTAGAAGCTCTTGTCCAACACAACCTTTTCATAAGCCTCCAGCAGACTGACGGCAACATCTGCCAACGACTGGTGTGGTCTGAACGTGTGGTAGAAGTTACGGATGTCCACCGCCAGATTCTTCAGGGCGGGCTGTCCGAATATGGCGCTGTCGTTGCCGAGGTAGGTGGGCTCCCCGCTGTACAGGTAGATCTTGGTGTAGTTGGTTTGGGATCTGCTGGATAGTTTGGCTCCCAGCTCAGTCAGCTTCCTGTATGTGCGGTGGACAAACTGGGAGCAGTCGTAAGACTCGAACCACACTGTGGCGTTGGGGTCGGGGTCGGAGCGAACTGTCCACGTCTCGTAGTAGATCCCGGTGTCGTTGTCGTCCTGGACCCACTGGGCCATGTCATTGAACTGGCTCCCTGGACAAAGAAAGACACTATTTTAAGACCAGAAACACCAAGCAGTCCGTCAAAGGGAGGGTGTGGAAATGACTGTGCCAACTGCGGATTTATACACATTTGGTGTACAGCACCAGCAAGACTGTTAGTGGAACTGACTCAAATCAAACTGCACAATAATGAAAGAACATGTCCCCAAGTGGAACTGTGTGGCTCATATTTTCAGTAGTTTTAGGACAAAGGGACACATGGGATTAATACAAATGTAGTTCATCACCAG
Source organism: Leptoclinus maculatus (assembly GCA_032191485.1). Classification (NCBI taxonomy): domain Eukaryota; kingdom Metazoa; phylum Chordata; class Actinopteri; order Perciformes; family Stichaeidae; genus Leptoclinus; species Leptoclinus maculatus. The sequence continues at coordinate 268,062 of JAVDOI010000043.1, read as the reverse complement.
CTTCATCTGTCAATGTTGTTAGACGCCAGAGCAAAGGTTCCAAACAAATTGAATCACTGTATTTATGTTTTCTTTTGGTCTCTATGAGCCAAGATACAAGTCTACACATGTGAAGTCTTACCTGTGAGTTCTCCGATTTTCTCCAAGGTGCCGTTTTGTGACCAGTGTACGTCATCGATGCCCTCAAAGAAGCAGGCGGCTCCCTGGTTGCACCAGAAAGGTGCGAACACCTCGGGCCTGACATGAGGGAAGGTGCAGTTACCCAGCTGAAACAGCTCGTACCACTCCATGGTGTAGTTGGCGCCTGATTCTGAACTGCTGAACCCAACGGCATCGTGCATGATGTGCTGTGAACCAAACGGAAACATTACATCGGCTCTCTGTGGGTAGACGTGTGCAGCTGTGTATCTACGAATAGAGTCGCAAGTTGCACTTCCACTTTAACAGCCATACTATCTTTAAATACCGGTCTGTGTCAGAGAACATCTACGGCAACACAGTGGTATCTTCATCTCAATTTCAGAGCATGATCAACAACACAAAGACAATCTGTGCTAATGACGAGGCCACTGTTAGTTATTATTATGAAATATTTTATACAATTATTTTCCCTGACCAAATCTGCATTTTATCAGTTATATTAACTGACACAGGGGAAATTACTTTATGTAATTAAACCAAGTAAAATTTAAAACTAAATATTGATATAATGACTACTTTTCATTTGAACTTGTTTAACTCATTTTTTATTTAAATGTGATTTGTGAGCTCAATCAATCTCTTTGAGACAAAAAAGATACATTGTTTTTGAAATTGTATTGAAAAACACGGCATATGTCATTCAGACTGTATTTAACTTTTGGTCCAACACTCAATAACAGTGGCGGCTGGTCCATAGAGGGCGCTAGGGCGCCGCCCCCCCTTGAGCTACAAATAATACAAAATTAAATAAATAATAATAATAATAAACTATACAAATTGGCAATATTTGTCTTTTTGAAACATGGAATCACCCAGTAATATGTGTAAAATATGATATCTGCGGTAAATATATGCTTTTCCTGCACGTCCTCTCTGCCTGTCTGCAGCTCCTCTCTGCGTGTGCACGTCTCAGCTGCTGGGGCGCTGGAGAAACTGCCCCAAAGAGGCGGGTCTATAAAGCAGTTTAGCCAATGATGCTTTAATGCTGACTACAGATATAAATGAGTGACATACAATTTAGCCAATCAGCGTCCTCAAATAGATTCAGTTTGGGGCAGATTTAATTCTGCCCCAAGCTGCGCGTTCTCCTCAGGACTAGTCTCTACAGGCGAGCACTACTCCTCCAAGACACGTTTGAAAGGAGAACTGAGAGGAGAAACTACTGAAAGAGCTGATCCCAGATCAGCCTGACCTCACAATCAGACAGCAGACTAGCAGGAAAGAGAAGCAGTACATGAAGCTTCTCTACTAGCTGTACACCAGACAGGTTTGGCTCGCTGGATGACGTCATGCTAATAACTTATTTATCTTTTTAAAACAACGGGGACAGAACCAGCATGGACAGTTAGGGAGTGAGGGACATGAAGCACCTGTCTGAGAAATATATATATATATATATATATATATATATATAAATAATTATATATATATATGTGTGTGTGTGTGTTTTATATTATAGTGAATATTATTGTATGATATATATATTATTATATTATACAGAATATTATATGATATATATATTATCCTTGCACTACTGTTCAGTTTGGTTAGTTTACCTAGTTGTTCATTTGATACCATTCTAATTCATTGTATATACTGTGCATTTTTATTTTTATTCTATTTTATCTTATTTTTTATTTTTTTTATTCTATTTTCAATTCAATATCTGCTCTGCTATTTTATTGTACTGTATATATTGTGCATTTCCATACTTCATATCTTATTCTACTCTGTAACTTGCTGCTGCTACAAACAAATTTCCCCCTGGGGATAAATAAAGTTTATATCTATCTATCTATCATTATTATATTATACAGAATATTATTATATGATATATATATTATATTATACTGAATATTATTATACGATATATATATATTATATTATACTGAATTCCCTGTGAGGGTGACATTAATAAGATGTCCTGACGTGTTTGTGAAAGTGTTATTTACTGCTTTTTTTCGTGTTGGAATGAATGTTAAATATTTAACTGCAAAGTAGTAATGCGTGTTTGATACCTTAATTTGTTTGCATTAAATCATTCTGGGATGTTTGCTGAAATTGATTGGATGTGGCACAGCCCTACCAAGAAAATGTTCCACCAGCCGCCACTGCTCAATAATAAGTCCAGAATTAAGACTATAAGAAAGATGATGCATCTTTACCAGCATTACCTGGTTGTTCGTGTAAACTAGACCTCAACGCGGTGAAATATCAGCAACATGTTTGAACTGATAAACAAGAGGACTTCGTGAACTTACAACATTCCCCAACAGATCTCCATACTTGAATTCCCACACAGGTGTCTGCAGTCGGTAGACTGAGATGACGTCGCTGTCTCTCGCGGAGGGAACGCGTCCATCCCGGTCTCCGGTGGGACAGAACGGGTAGACGGCTTCACAGTAGGAGTCCACGGCAGGGCGACGATCAAACCGTCTGTTGATGATTGTTGGTGCATTACATCACGTAATATTGCATAATATTGCATATTGCATTATTAGGCTAAATCTGGAAAACAACTAGTAAGTTATTAAATGAATGTAACAGAGTAAAACGTATAATATTTGCCTCTGAAGTGTAGTTGAGTATAAAGTAGCAGAAAGCGGAAAAAAAACTCAAGTAAAGTACAAGTACGTCACCATTGCACAGTTGTTGAGTAAATATACTTAGTTACTTTCCACCACTGATGGAATTCAAAACACGTCGTATAACACATTACTTTAATTTGATTTATCACGTGCTCTTCAGCCAGATGCTCCGAATTCCAAAGTTCCCAAAGTCATGTGAACGCACCAGACATAACTTGGTAAACTGGCTTCCCTTTGAGCTAAAAGTCCTCCATTAGACCGAATAATAAACAATAATCGGATTTTAAGACTCGGTCAATCAGAAGTTCGGCAGATACGTTTGAACTTATTCTAATCGGGTACTTTATTATGTAGCTGTCACGTGGTTTTACAGAGCAGAATCAGCATGGAGAGAAGAGAGATACGGTCTTCATACCTGTAGGGAACGGGCCACCGCTGCTGTCCATCGTTACTGAACCGAGCTGCTACAGGAACAACCAGCAGCACGTTCAAACACAGGAGAGTCAGCGCGTGAGCCATGTTAAAGCCTCGAAAACTGACGAAGAAGAAGAGGCTACGGTGACTGCCCTCCCATCATCCTTCCCCTCCGAATGGACTTCCTCATTGCTGGTCACGTGGTTTTGTTGATGATACGAAATCACATGACAGCTGGTCCAAACATCACCAGACTATCTGGAACATTTAAATTGACCTGTTGACACATGTCCCCAAAATGCAGAGTATGACTGAATTACTGAATTACTGACAGGCTGCAGGCCTCGTGACGATGTCAACAGGTGTGATTGGTCTGTTTTTCTTTAGACAGAATTAAAGCAGCTGAAGTGACGTTTCTCAGCCTGAAACCCGCACCTCCCTTCTGAATGCTAGTTTACGGCCATATTTATTTATTTTTTTCTCCTGAATGGATTTGCAGGAATATTTCTGTCTCAGTAGAGCCCTACAGATAAATGGTAAATTGTGACTGTGATTGATAAAATATAGACTACGTGTTGGAGCCATAATGTAGTTTTGTTGTTTTCTTTTGTTTTGGAGGGAAACACTGGGTGGGTTTACACATGCAGTTCTGACATTGAACAGTGGGTGGCACATTAACCTAAAAGTGCATATATGTAAGTGCCTGGTAATGAGAATCAGGTGTGTGGATGGGAGCTAACAGTTTTTGACCATGTCAAGGTATCGTGTCAAGGTGTCGTGTCAGCCAGCATGTCAGCTTGGAGTTTCAAGGTCTTATATTATCCTGTCAACTAACCTACGGCAGTCTGTTATGGTGTCAATCTGCAAATGGAATAAATGCATCAACTGATCGAAAGACAGAGCATTGGACAGTGAAATGTTTGTGGAACACGCGTCCGAACAAGTTCTCCCGTTCGCCCCCCAGTGGCTAAGAAATAAAATGGATATTGGTTAAAGTCACTACATTAAGTCAAAAACGTGGCTTCATTTGAACTCGTATGGATCGTCGTTCGTTGGATTCAACAGCTGGTTTTGAGTGTAAATCCAATGCATTAGTTCCAATTTAAAGGCCTAAATATAAGAGCTGTATGGGTGGTTTGATTTTGAATTGTATTTAATAAATGATGGATTCTGATATAGGTGTAAATGTACAAAATCAAGGTTCTATTGTTAATGAACCAACCGTGGCTGGAACACAGTTCAATCCCAGCACGGCCAATGGTGAAAAGGAAACACAATCTGTCAGTAAACGTCCTACTAAATCATGATAAACAACCAAATAGTTCATCTGCAAATAACACCAGCTTTTGTTTGTGTTGCTCTCGAGGTCACACACTGGAGATGTGTCCACGATTGGAAGAGAAGACACATAGGGACAAGAGTAACTTTCTTAAGGAAAATGGAATCTGTTTCGGCTGCCTTCGCATTGGGCATAGGAGCAAGGATTGTGATAAGCGCTTGACTTGCAAGGTGTGCAGCCTAAACCATCCCAGTGTTCTTCACATCCGCCAGAGAGAAAGTAGTCAACACAGACTCAAAAAGGCCAAAAGAACCATCATTGAGTAGCGCACATGTCTCTCTACACACATGTAGTCATACAGGGGCCGGCAACAGTGATGGTATTCTATCCATCCTACCAATACAGGTGAAATCCAATAGCGGAGACAAAGTCATACAGACATATGCTTTCCTAGATCCAGGCAGTACAGCAACATTTTGTTCTGAAAATCTGATGAGGCTTAATCTGAATGGAAGGAAAACCCAAATCCACTTAAGAACCATGGGCTCAGGAGCAACAGTTTCCAGGTACATGTTGACTGATTTGGAGATTTCAAGTCTCACCGAGAAAAGATTCTATGATTTACCAGAGGTCTATACCCAGAAGAGGATGCCTGTAAGCACTGATAACCTCATCAAAAAAGAGGAGTTGGCAAAGTGGCCATACTTGGATGGTGTTAGGGTTCCTAGCATTCAAGCTGACGTGGAGTTGTTGATAGGTACCAACGCCTCCAAAATGCTTGAGCCTTGGAGAGTAATCAACAGCCATGGAAACGGACCATTAAGACCCTATTGGGGTGGGTTATTAATGGTCCCGTTCAAGGATGCAATGATGAGCGGTGTGAGAGTGGCTACCCCGCTGCTACATACAAAACCTGGAGGAATTGCTGAATAATCGGTACAACCATGATTTTAATGAAAGAACATCAGAAGACAAAATGGAGATGTCAAGAGATGATGTGAAATTCATGGAAATCATGAAACATTCAGTCAAGCTTCATGATGGGCACTATAGCTTGAACCTTCCCTTCAAAAGAGAAGAGGTCTCTCTGCCAAAAAATCAATGTGTTGACAAGCAGCGCATTCTTGGATTGAAGAGAAGGTTTGAAAGAAATGAGAAGTTCCATCAGGAATACACCAACTTTCTCAATGATGTCATCAGTAAGAGATATGCTGAACGTGTACCTGAACATCAACTGATAACATACTTTTCTGACGGGAAAAGGTTGAAGATGTCAGTTGCATGGATTCTGAAAATAAGAAAAACTCTACTGGAAATGAGTCAAAAAAGGAAACAAATGAGTCATGTGGATACAGACATGATTGGCAACAAACTGGAACAGGAAATGTACCAAATTAAAGCTGCGGGACAGAGTTTGACTCCAGATGATCTTTCAGGAGCAGAAAAATCTATCCTTCGCTTCACTCAGCAGGAACGGTTCCACGAGGAATTGGCGGTGTTAACATCTGGCAAACGTGAAGTAAAAAAGGATAGCACCGTTTACAAGCTGGACCCGGTTCTGGAAGCTGTATTGCTTAGAGTTGGAGGGAGATTGAGTAAGGCAGCCATGCCTGAGGAGACAAAACATCCGGTCATCCTATCCAAAACCCAACATGTATCCACTCCAATATTATAGCACATTCACGAACCAAGGTGGGCCATGATGGAAGAAACCATGTTCTTTCCAGATTATGGATGAAGTACTGGATTACAGGTGCTAATGCAGCAACAAGAAACATCCTGTCCAACTGTGGCTTCTGTAAGCACTTTTTATAGGAAGAGTTCTCGAGATCTAGCCTGACAGGAAAGGACTGGTGCGATCTGCACAAGTGCAAACCAAGACAGGCCGGTGACCAAACTTTGTCTTCTACAAGAAGCTGAAACATAATTTATTAGTTAGGGAAATTTGGGTTTTTGTTTGTTCATTTTATTATGGATTTATTGGCTCCATTATATAAATATCTATTGAATTGTTTATGCCCTCCTGACATTAACAATTAGGGGCCGGTGTGTTGGAGCCATAATGTAGTTTTGTTGTTTTCTTTTGTTTTGGAGGGAAACACTGGGTGGGTTTACACATGCAGTTCTGACATTGAACAGTGGGTGCAGGGGCGGACTGGGGGAAAAAAGTGGCCCGGGAGTTACTGTGTCAGACCGGCCCACTCAATACACGGCTCGCTGCCCACTCAATGCATCGCACGTATCGACCAGTCAGTGGCCTACTTGGACAAATACCCATACACTTAACATTATTTTGGATGATTACAAAGAAATTACATCATATATGTTTGTTTTTGGATCCACCAATTTGCCTGGATGGACACATGGAATAAAATGATACTGGCTATTGTAACACTCCAAGGTAGGTGTAGTTTGCTAGATGAATATGCTTAACTCTGGGCTAGTATCAGATGGTTATACCAGTGACGTGCGGTGAGGTTGGTGGCTGGTGAGGCACTGACTCTTTCAGAGTCAGATTTACAAATATATGAACCTAATATAGAGCAGCTTAAATCATCATTCAATTGGCAGCTTGCACTTTGACTATTGGTTGTTTTTCATATTTCATATCAGCATTCTTTACACACACATAGGTAAGGTACATATTTGATTGCACCAGGTGTGTGCGCCGCGATCTGCGACCTGCAGATTTGCATAATTGTTATTAATATTATTTTGCACTGGTGCTATTACAGTCCATGGGCCCAGTTGTGAATATAAATAGTTATATCATAGTTAAATTATTTGAAATAGAAAATATATCATAAAATGAATAATATGACATATTAAATATATAAGATTTAAAGCTCAAATAATGAAATATATCAATTGCAATTATCAAAGATAACTACATTTTCCGTACAAATAATTTTTAATGGCACAATTTCATGTAAATTAATTTCAATTATCTGTTGTTAAATACATTTTCTTAAATTAATTGAGAATTAATTTGACGGATTACAGATTTCAGAAAATCAATAGTAACTGAGATCAGACAGATTTGATACGAACTAAGTGAAGAGGAAACGGACAACACAAAGATGACCGAAGAAGAAAGAGGTGTTAACCTCACTGCCTCTTGTTGACGAGAGGCACCCTTAAGGGAGGCTACGGGGGAGGGCGACAGAGTACACACATGTAGTACAAATCACTTCTGAGAATGCATGAAATGATATGTTATGATAGATCAAAAACCTACGTAAAGAAATTCTGATAAAATGGCCAATGTATGCCATTTCACTCACTCAAAAACATATATATACACAAAGTACTACAATATACTACAAGTACTACCATCATTTCACCTATTTTTCGCCAGGACACGGCGAGATATGTTCTCCGTTACCGATCCCAACCAAAAACTACGGCACCTTCACAGACAAAGCACATATCAGACCGCATGCTGATTCCACCCCGAGTCCGGTGAAAGCTTCAAAATTCCTCTCCTTCAAACCATTAAAAAGTTGTCAATCCATCAGCCACAGAGTAACACACAGCCAGACAGCAACAAATTTGAAACGCATCGTACCTTTTTGAAGATTTCTCCGAAAAAAGTCCAAAAGTAATCCTATCGGCAATGTCCTCCCGCTCTCTCGTTCTGTGAAAAAACTAGTGTCTAGTGCTTGTATGAAGGATAGGCTGTCTTTGCCATTTCGGCCAATGGTTTTGACCCTTGGGGGCGCGCGCCACGGTTTTCGATTTCTATTGGCTTAAAATTCTTCATCATTACAATCCCTGCTCGCTTCCGCATCTGACGCTGTGTCACACACGAAAATCCGCCAATCAGAAGGCTCTGTAAGGTTCAAGTGAAGTCTGTAAAAATAAAAAACAGACGAGGAAAACCCCTGTTTTACAGGTTTATATTAGGCCCAGGCTCTCAAAATGATGCCAAACTGCTTTATTTAGATAGATTGAACACTATTAGTGATAAAAGAAGTGAAATATATAGTTATATAGTATATACAATTACAATAAAACAGCTGAAAGTCAGTGGCGGCTGGTGGAAAATGTTCTTGGTAGGGCTGTGCCACATCCAATCAATTTCAGCAAACATCCCAGAATGATTTAATGCAAACAAATTAAGGTATCAAACGCGCATTACTACTTTGCAGTTAAATATTTAACATTTATTCCAACACGAAAAAAAGCAGTAAATAACACTTTCACAAACACGTCAGGACATCTTATTTTAGTCACCCTCACAGGGAGTTCAGTATAATATAATATATATAACATATAATAATATTCTGTATAATATAATAATATATATATATATATCATATAATATTCTGTATAATATAATAATATATATATCATATAATATTCTGTATAATATAATAATATATATGTCATATTCTGTCCCCGTTGTTTTAAAAAGATAAATAAGTTATTATCATGACGTCATCCAGCTAGTCAAACCTGTCTGGTGTACAGCTACTAGAGAAGCTTCATGTACTGCTTCTCTTTCCTGCTAGTCTGCTGTCTGATTGTGAGGTCAGGCTGATCTGGGATCAGCTCTTTCAGTAGTTTCTCCTCTCAGTTCTCCTCTCAAACGGGTCTTGGAGGAGTAGTGCTCGCGCTGGCGCTCTCCTGTAGAGACTTCTCCTGACGAGAACGCGCAGCTTGGGGCAGGAAAAAAACTGCCCCAAGCTGAATCTATTTGAGGACGCTGATTGGCTGAATTGTATGTCACTTATTTATATCTTTACTCAGCATTGGCTAAACTGCTTTATAGACCCGCCTCTTTGGGGCAGTTTTTCCAGCGCCCCAGCCAGCTGAGACGTGCACACACAGAGAGGAAGAGCAGACAGGCAGAGAGGACAAGCAGGAAAAGCATATATTTACCGCAGATATCATATTTTACACATATTACTGGGTGATTCCATGTTTCAAAAACACAAATATTGACAATTTGTATAGTTTATTTTTATTTTAAATTTTATTTTTATTTATATTTTTATTTTTATTTTTATTTTTATTTTTTGTAGCTCTAGGGGGGGCGGCGCCCTAGCGCCCTCTATGGACCAGCCGCCACTGCTGAAAGTGCTGCTTCCAAAATCAGAATTGACGCCGGCTGACCTCGGCTGACCTGTAGAAAAACATCGATACCGCTGGCCTGCTTCACTTTATCAAAGCCATTTGTTTTGAGAGAGACTCCTGCCATGTTGTGCTATGACTTGTGTATCTGGTGTATCTGCAAAAAAGAAAAGAAAAATTGCATTATTTTCAGGCGAACCTGAACATTTTCAATGTTATGTTCATTCAGCATTAACCAGTAACATAAACACTGATATGTACATATATTAACACATCTCACACATTCTAGTGTCATTATACAATTTAAATTATTCAAATAGACCTTGTAGTTAGAGAGATAAGTCCCTTTGAGTATGGGTAAACTATTTTTGAGCAGAGGCCTAAAAATGGGGCTAGGGTTTATGAACATGCAGCAGCAGCAGTGCTCTGGTTCAGACACAACATGGCGCTGCAGCGCAGAGAGGCCGCTGGTGACTGCAGAAGAAGGAGACGTAGAAGAAGGGGGGCGTCCTCTCCGCTGACAGTCCGCCATGCTCACCCTGCTGCGCCACTGTGGTCGCAACTTACCGACGCTCAGGCCCGTTCAGACAGTACATACTAGTGATGGCGAGATGAAGCTTTATGAAGCATTGAAGCTTTCCATCCAATTGCTTCACTCATGGGCCGAAGCTTCATGGTGCTTCATTTGCTCTACTGCGCCATCAAGTGGACAATAAATGTAAAACAGCAGAGTGATTAAAATGACACCATGGCTTTGGTGTGAAGCATTGAATTGAATAAATGAATGAATGATGTTTGTGATGCCAATATGAACTTATTAATGAATATGAACTTATTAATATGGTGTCTGTCTTTATGATACAATGGCGGGGTCAAAAGGGAAAGTGGAAACAAATTGCGGAGAGGGTTGTGATGTGAGAAGTTTAAAAAAATAAATAATTAAAGTTAGGAACTTTGACTTCTGCATTTAACCCATTCCCTAGCTTAATGGGAGCAGTGGGCTGCTGAGAAGCGCCACGTGAGCAGTTAGGGGTTCAGTGTCTCACTCAGGTTCATTTCGGCACAGGACATCTAGCAGTCAAGGATCGATCCGCCGATCTTGCAGTTACCGGATAACCCTCTCTACCCACTGAGCCACGGAAGAATGTGCTTGTGATATTTGGTCTGTGACTGTCCTTATTTTACTAGGGACAACATGTAACACGTAAAACATTTTATTCATTTTTATTTAAAAAATAACAACTACAAAGAGGCTCTTTCTTGCTGGTTCCATCGCAGAAAAAAGAAGCTTGAATAGTTTGCAAACAAACGCGCAGTAAAGTCCTAAGTACACAAAATGTGACCGGGGATTCATTGCGTTTCGCTGCCCCTTTTATTTCGAATCACACGCCAAACCCGTGAACCATTTCCTGAATCAGTCACGTGGTACCGGCGGTTCGCGAGGCTTCGAACGTCACCACCTACGTCATCAACACAAGCCTCGATACGCGCCTCATAAAAATCTTCCTGGATTACTCGACACAAGCTTCGAAGCCTCGACACGAAGGACACATCACTAGTACATACACGTTACTACGCCACACTGATGGGGAAGCGCGTGGCTGTGGTGTTGGCGGGCTGCGGGGTTTATGACGGCAGTGAGATCCACGAGGCCTCCGCTGTTTTGGTCCACCTGAGCAGAGGAGGTGCGAGTGTAAGTTGGAGACTTATCTGTCGGTCAAATGGATGTTGTGTTGTTTTGTTTGTGAGAGAGGGGGGGGGGGCTCCACTTGCTGCAGGCTCTGGGATCAGGTCAAATAGACCAAACTGCCACCAACATTGTTTGATTGCACATGTGCATAACTTTTAAAGGTTAATTAAAAAAAAATACTCAGATGCCCAAATGTGCACCAGAAATAATTCATATGAAAATAGGCTCGTTCGAGATGAGCTGCGCCTCAGCAGGGGGCGAGCCTCATGGTAATTCTAAAGGCTTCATCAGTGTGACAAAGTGAATTGAATGTCTTTGGGTTACGTCATGTGGAGTTCAGAAACCTTGTGATTGTTTTTTTCATAGAAAGAAGTACGAATTAGTAATTTGAAGAAATTACAGCCAGTTGAAGACAGTCATTATTTGCTGTCCTAATGATTTGTGATGGGTTATGAAATGAGCGTCCCCCCCCCTCTGCTTTATCCACCGCAGGTCAACATGTTTGCCCCCAACATTGACCAGATGCACGTTGTGAACCACCTGAAGGGCGAGCCGTCCGAGGAGAAGAGGAACGTGTTGGTGGAGAGCGCAAGACTGGCCCGTGGAAACATCCAGGACCTGGCTAAACTCAGTGTTAAAGACCATGACGCCGTTATATTCCCAGGTTCGTTCACCACTACACAGCAGTTTTCTTTAGTCAAATACACTGAAAGGTTCTCGAGTCCACCCTGAAAATACACCATGATACTAAAATTGGTGGCCACTTATAACTAATAATATTCCTGACTAATAAAAGTGTTCTCCTTGACCAACCAACGAGTGTTCAAACGACTCAAATAACCACATTTTGTGCGACGTCTGTCAGGTGGTTTTGGGGCAGCGAAGAACCTGTGTACGTGGGCCGTGCAGGGGAAGGACTGCTCTGTGAATGACGAGGTTAAGGCGGCGCTGCAGGCGTTCCACGGCGAGGGGAAGCCCATCGGCCTCTGCTGCATCTCACCTGTCCTGGCTGCCAAGGTGTTTCCTGGCTGCGAGGTCACCGTCGGCATCGAGAAGGATGACAAGTGAGTCTCGACTGAGCCGAGCGGACAAGATCTGTCTTAAAGGGGAACTCCTGTCGGCCCCCAGAGTTACTGCTGCGTACGTGGAGACAGTCACATAAAGCCTTTTGTGGTTGTGGTGTTCGAAAGAAATGAGCTCACCAGACTTCCTCACCTCTGTTTCTGGATCGCTGCTCCAGGTTACATCAGCTGCCACTAGTGTAACACAATTTGCATTGTGGGTATTGTAGGCGCCATGAAGAAGGCCAAGAAGAAGAATGTGTGGAATATAAAAGACGATATCTGGGATTGTGCTGCATACATTTTATTTTAGCCCACAGAAACTGTCAGCCGTAAACATGTGTCCCCGTTCACAGACCTTTGAGCTACTGTTCCTGCAGTAGTTGTACGTAACAGACAAACAAAGTGCTACAGATGCATGTATAGATCTCAAAAAGTGATGCTCAATGAACAAATAGTTCAGAATATCTGTCCAAACTGCTGGCGTGTCTTATTTCTGTAGCCTTAAAGCCAAGACAATTGTGTACAGAATCAGAAACTGTTTGATTTGAGTGTATTCATCATTTTATTTAAAATTATTTTCATATACAGCAGTCTTTCGTACAGCCCTAAGAGCATGCCACATGTCTTTTAACCACACATACTCCTTCTGATCAGCTAAACGTTCTCCTCTCTCAGGTATCCCGACACTGCCGACACCGCAGCGGCCATCAACCAGTTGGGCTGCAAGCACGTGAGTAAGAGCGTCGGCGAGACCCACGTGGACGAGAAGAACAAGCTGGTCACCACCGCCGCGTTCATGTGCAATGCGCCGATACACGAGGTATTCGATGGCATCGGGGCGATGGTGCAGGACGTGCTGAAGCTCGCTTGATTGTAACAAAACTCCCCTTGATCAAAAGCACTTCCAGAAACATGCACCACATGGTCTGATTTATTTAGCAAAAATCTCTGTGTGAGATTGTACTGGATTATATTCTGATGCAGTGGATCAGTGTCGTGTTGGCAATGCTAATCAGATTTTAGAAAACCAACAGCAGCTATGGTATTGTACAAAAACAAAAAAAAATGCAATAAAACTTTAAAGTTCACTTTCTCAGCGTGCTTTATTTCTCACTCCCATGGAAGAAAATGAGGAATATAAAATATTTACACTGATGTTTTCACACAGGTATGATGTATAATCACAAACTCCATGTGCTGTATAACTGCTCGTCTCGACTGCTTGTCATTCTCAGGTATGAATTTAAGATTGAGCATTCCCTCACCCTCTCAATGTTCCCTATGACGTCAATCACGCCCTCCACCCCCTCTGTGCACAACACTGAGGACGCATTGACGCTGAACTTCTCCACCAGGTCCTCCTGACTCAGTGGCTTCCTCCAGTGGCCATAAAAGGTGTCACACCTGGCTGCGTGAATCTGCCCCTGCTCTGTCTCTATCTCCACCTCGCAGTACATCTTGTCGAAGCTGGGTGGGTTGTCTTTAGGGGTCTCCACCTCCACTTTGGACAGGAGCTCCTTCAGGGCAGGCCGGTTGATCTGAGCTCCGCTGAAGGAAGACACCGTCACTTTGTTATCCAGCAGGGCGGAGGAGGCGTTGAACTGAAATGAGTGCCTGGCTTGGTGCTCCGTGGCGGGAAAGGGGCAGTTGACGTACTTGGATGGAGGCACTCTGAGTGTGACCTGCCTGATCTGGCTGAGGTCAAAGTTCCCGACTGTGTTTTCCAGCTTCGCGCGTGCTGCCAGAGCCGCGTCCACCACCCAGTGCATCCCCAGGTGAGCGGGGATGCGCTTGAAGGCCACGTCCTGATCTTCCAGGATCCATTTGAAGTCGGCAGAGGCAGGCACTGCCATTGCTGAAGGACTGTAGTCCTTGTAGTAAACCCCAAACCCGCAGTTCATATCCAGGATGGCCGTATTCCCCTCCAGTCCCATCCCGGCCAGCTGGGCGGCCTCCAGGCCTCTCCGAGCGGCGTTTCCTATGTGCAGAGGTTTGGTTTGCGTGGCGGCGTTGGCCAGGGGAGCCCCAGCAGAGGAGGCTGCGATGGCCAGAGCGTGACCGCACTGCTCAGGGGACAGACCCAGGAGCTTAGCGGAGGCTGCAGCGCTACCCATCACCCCAACCACGCTGGGAGGGTGGAATCTGAGAGGGTTGGGGGAGAGGACCGAAACATTAGGATCTATTTGGTTTTAATACAGAGTTCTTTACGATTAGAGCTAAATGATAAGTCAACTAAATGCCAAATATTTCGTGGTTATGTAATAATAAGTTGAATATCATTGGTATTTAGACTGTTGTTCCGACAAAACAAGCAGTTTGAGGACGTCACCGTGGGCTTAAGACCAATGGTTAATAAAGAAAATAATCTGCAGATTAATTTATAGTGAAAATAAATTATTCTTTTGGAGCCCTATATGATACAGCAGTTGAAAAACAGCTTTTTATCCCTACTTTTTTCACTAGGTTCTGTGATATTTCTGCCTGCACTGTTACTGGTGTTCACGGCATAAAACAACTTGACAGCAGCTCGTCTTTCTGCTGAAGAAATATTCTTTATGAAAACTGTTGACAGTGAGGTGTATGGATGTTTCTCTTGAATTATTCAATGCTGTGTGTACCACAAACTAAAACCCATTCACCTCCTCCATCCAAAACTATCTGTAGCCACATACCACTAGAGGTATGTTCAACCCTTTATCACTCAAACACTGCACATCCGTGCACATTAAGTTACAATTGGACAGAACATTGGCACATCAGCTCAAAGAGCCTGACGTTGGTTATTAAATGTCTCACCTCTCAGGGATGTTGTAGGCCTCTCTGGAGAACCTCATGAGTCTGCCCTGCACCTCGATACCGACATTGAAGGCCAGCAGCAGGTCCAGACCAGAGGGCTGTCTGGGCAGAGTCTCTGCCAGGGCCAGCAGGGCGGGTAGCACAGCTCCAGAGGGATGAGTCGCAGGGTGCCAGGTATCGTCAAAGTCCATGGAGTGCACCTATCTCCAAACAATGAGCCGGAGCAGATCATCAGAGATCAAACCTCCGTGTCATGTTTGTGTTTTCTGTACATTAGGGTGTATTTATTTGAGTGATCTTACCGCGATGCCATTGACGAAAGCAGCGTAATGAGGAGGAAGAGTTAGCTCTGATTTACCCCAAACACTGCTCCTCTCGTCAGACCGGAACGACTGCAATCAGACAGTATTATGAGGACAAGTGTGCAATCACACTCTGTGCTCTGACGGGACGCTCCTACCCATTTCCAACATATATAATCATGAATACATAAATAAGCCTAAAAGGATCACCTAATTGAAGAACAGTGATCAGATTGATGTCAACATCTCGTAGAAAAGAAATGAATCACAGGAAACCGTAGTTCAACAATATATTTGTCAGCAGTCAAAGATATTTTACATTCAGTAGCTTAGTATTTTAGTTTCTGATTGACAAAAGATATGACGATGACAGGTTGACAGATATTACTAAAACATATTTACAATTAAATGTGTTTTCAACTCTACATCAGTGAAGATCAAATCTCTCATTAAATATGTCGTACTTTTATATATGATGTCATAAGACGTATTTCAGTGGGTGTAGTACATCAGTGAAGCACTTTTCCGTACCTGGCTGTATGTGAGAGCCTTGTTGAAGACGGCCGTCCTGGTTCCTATCAGCCCGACGCCCAGGGTGTCCAGCATCATCCTCTTGCTCCTGTTAATCACACCATCTGTCAGCTGGGGGGTGTTGAGGCCGTGGATAGCAGCTCCAAAGCTCCCTGTAATACTCTGGAGAGGTGAAACGGGGCCGGTCAGATGCAAACCTCCACAGAGGTGAGCTTGTGAGGCTAAACCAGGCTAAGAAATTCAAATATACTGCGTCGAAGTGACTCTTTAAACCACAAAATACTCTCCAAAATGTGCCTGAATTTAATCTCATATAGTGAAATGCAGAGAAAAGTGATACCTTGCGTAGCATTGTTGTCTCTCAGCAACGTCTTCAACTGACAAAACATCCAAGTGCAGCCGCATTTTATAGGTAAGTACGGCGTCTGAAGGCTGGTCGACCAAATTTCCAAAGTGTCCAAACCTAAAAACCTCCACGAGGAGAAGTGGGAACTTTCACAATGACTGGACGTCTTCTTTCATTTGCTTTTTCCTTGTTTTCAACGTATTGGCAAATCTCCTCAATCTCTGGGTTTTTAGCAAATGCTCGAAAGCTAAACGCAGCTTCAGCAAAACGTGACCCAGACGTGGTAGAAAACACTTATTATGGTTGTCTTTGACACAGACAAGTTATTAAAAACAGAATAGAGCTGCATGTTAGAGGGAAACATGATTTAAAAGAAACATAAATGTGAAGCCATGCTGTATTTATTGTATTGGTTCTATTGAATCCTGTGTGAATGCAATGACCAACGTGTAAAGACTCTGACTCGGTCAGAGAGTGGACATTCAGCTCTCTGCAATGGGAAGTTTTCAACGGGGAAACGAGCCGTCACCGACACCATGAGTGGTGGAAGAAGTAGATCCTTTACTTCAGTAAAAGTAGAAATACCACGATCCATATACTCCATTACAAGTAAAAAAAGCCATAAATTCGGAATAGAAGTAAAAAAAAAAGAAAAAGATAAGCATCACAAGGGAAAGTACTCATTTTGCAGAATGAGTCCTTTCACTGCGTTCATTTTATCATCGTGTTTATATCACTAACAAATACACGGAAGAGCATTTTATTCTTGTAGTCAATGTGGAGCCATGTTTGGACACTTTGTAGTATACAAAGGGTAGATCTACTGGGTAGATTAGGATTATACGACATCATATAATATCAGCATGTCTTGTTTTGTTGTAGTGGAATACAACAATATTTCCCCCTGACATGTAATGCAGTAGAAGTATACAGAAGTACACAGTGGATACTTGGTTAAATCATTTTGTATCTGACATCCAGATGAACTCAAGTAACCCTTTGTCGACACCACCCGTCATGTTCAAAAATAGATTTTATTTTTGAACTCTTAAAGTATTGTTTCTATATTTGTCACTCAATACAATCTAATTGTCAATGTTAATGTTTGTTTGGTCAAGTTTGGCATTCTCCCCACAGAGAGGTAAAAGCTGAACTTCTCAACCATTTATGATTTTGTCTCATAAAACTGTTGTTCATCACTTAAACCTCATTCACTGATCGGTTTCATTGAACTGTTTCAACTCCTCTGCTCGCGTCCTCAGGTAAGCAGCAGGTATAACGATCAGCATCACACAGTTTGTAATCCTACGTGGGCGTTTATTTTCCTCCTGAACACAGACATGATATATTGTGAACACAATTTATATTTTTTAGTTGAGTTAGTTAGTCAAGCTTTGCATGTTGCATTAAACATTGTGGGGACTTAAAGTCTGATCTGTGTATTTAAAATGAATAAATAGACATTATGAAGTTGTTGTTTTTTCACATCTAAAACCTATTTTGTCCCAGTGTTCAGAATCACTGTCCACACGTCTAATGAGAAGGTATCTTTGAGTACCCGACCTCACTAACCCTTTTAGGGTTCCAACTTGAGATTTAGTGAAAGATAGGGTTAAATTAAGGTTACTTAAGGTTGAGGGTTGGGGTCACAGGGTTATTCTGTTATGTCAGAATTCAGGGAATACCTGTGATGCAGAAGTCGATGTGTATGTGAGGTCCTCCTCAGTGATTAAAACACGTATATCTGAATATTTTAAACCTTGTATTTTAAAACCCCAGTTTTACACATTCTCACTTCTTCAAACGGCTGTTTGAGGGACTGTGTGTGCGGATCTATGTGTGTGTATGTGTATGTGTGTGTATGTGTGTGTGTGTGTGTGTGTGTGTGTGTGTGTGTGTGTGTGTGTGTGTGTGTGCGCGCGCGCGTTACTTGAGATGGCTGCATTTCCATCAGAGTTGCAATGGGTGTCACTCTTTCCATATTTTCTAACCATTTCTTGATTTCAGCGCTGGAAACACTCAGGCCATCTGCACCGTTTCTCGTTTTGAGTGTTCACATGGGATTTGTAAAGAATGACAAAAAAGTCTCACTGTGATTTATTTCATCAGGAGGTGGGCTGCATGTATATTTATATATATATATATATATATATATATATATATATTTATGACAGGGAAGGAAACAAATAATAATCAGATGTGGGTGCTTCAAGTGATGCTGGAAGAGACTACGCATGGGTTTGCTCTCTCTCTCCTTCTCTCTCTCTTTATTTTTCTCTCTTTCCATCTCTCTCTCTTTATTTTTCTCTGTCTCTCTCTCTCTCTCTTTCTCTCGCTTGCTTATACTTTTTTGGCAAAGACACGTTATAGTTAAATGCAAATTTTACGCTCGAACCCCGCATCGCGCACGCGCACTCACGCACGTGGTAAAGCAAAGGCTTCATAAACAAGCCGCTGCCACCTGGCTGCTCAGTGTTTCCACTGACCTCCCCCCCCCACCCCCCACATCAGTGCAGCGGCTCAGAGAACATGGCACTGGCCGACACGGAGCGCGGAGTGTCCAACTGCGGTGACTCCGGCTCCCCGTTCCCGGAGATCATCGAGCTGAACGTCGGTGGACAGGTGTACGTCACCAGGCACAAAACTCTCATCGCCGTCCCGGACTCGCTGCTGTGGAACATGTTCAGCAAGAAGTCCCCCAAGGAGTTGGCGAGGGACAGCAAAGGGCGCTTCTTCTTGGACAGGGACGGGTTCTTGTTCCGTTACATCCTAGACTATCTCCGAGACCTGAACTTGGTCCTGCCGGACTACTTCCCGGAGAAAAGTCGTCTGCAGAGGGAGGCCGACTTCTTCCAGCTGCGGGACCTCACCAAGCAACTCAGCCCCCGCGTGAGCAAGGACAACTCGATCAGCGAGGAGATCGGCCAGAGTGACACGGAGGAAGGCGCGCAGCAGCAGTGCGGTCCCTCCGGCGGCGCGGAGACTTTGCGCGCCGCGTCGGTCGGCGGGGCCATGCGCTCCCCGTCGCTGGACTCCAGGAAGTCTGGCTACATCACGATAGGATACCGCGGCTCGTACACCATCGGCAGAGACATCCAGACCGACGCCAAATTCCGGAGGGTGGCGCGCATCACGGTGTGCGGGAAGACGGCCCTGGCCAAGGAAGTGTTCGGGGACACGCTGAACGAGAGCAGGGACCCGGACAGGCCCCCGGAGAGATACACGTCCCGGTACTATCTCAAGTATAATTTTCTAGAGCAGGCGTTTGACAAGCTGACAGAGATGGGCTTCCACATGGTGGCCTGCAGCTCCACGGGCACCTGCGCCTACACCAGCAATGACCCGAACGAGGACAAAATCTGGACGAGCTACACTGAATATGTCTTCTGTCGGGATTAACCAGCAGGTCGAGGTTGATGTAAATAGACATTTCATAATCTAGAGGGGAATGTCTTTTTAATATAGTATTGCGTCTGGTGTGGTGAATGTCGAGTGACTGCAACGCATTGCTCCTTTATTCTAAGGAGCAATGCATTTTGTTTTCTTAAAACCAGAGACACAAAATGCCACTAAATAGAATCCACACAAACCAGTGGAAATCGGATTTGGACGCTCAAAAGAATCAAGTCCCATACAGCGTGGAAAACACCCCAACACCAATGCCATCATCTCCACCTCATAGAACTGCATATGAACGTCTCAGTCATGTCTGACTCAGTGTGTGAGAGTTGAGCGGCATCCAAGAAGCAGCAATTAGTATTCAGTGTCATTGTAACTTCTTTGCTTGATCACATGTGTTGGCCAAGTCTTGTATCATCCAACAGGCTCTCATGCATCCCTGTTCTATCACTGACATGACTGTAAGTGTATCTGCTTGCTCGGTAGTTGTGTTTGTTAAAAAAACCTGTTCAGGTGAAATAAAATCTTGTACTCTGCTATTCTCAGCACCCTTTGCCAATCATCCTGTCTTCTTCTCGACATCTGCACAAAGTGCAGTACAGAGCCGACATGGCATTCATCCCCATTTCGACCGTTTCAACAAAGAGTCGGCCTCAAAGGGAGATGCCCTGCTCAGGGAACGCCAGCGCACTGAAGCTGCCAGCTCAACACAATCTGTCACAGTTTTGACTTGTGAAATCCGGGGCCACGAACTTCCCACTGGCTCCGACTTGGGTCCATCACATCATATCTATTTTCTATTTGTCTTCGCCCTGTTATTAACGCACACAAGCAGAAAAACCTCCACGTCTGAGTGTAGTTGCATGTAAATACTGTAGGAGGAATCCGTGCCCAACTAGACGTTTATTTGTCACACAAATTCATTCGCATGCCACGCGGATGCAAATGGTACAGCTGCACACACAATGTCATTATCATTTCAAGTGTAAATATTGAAAGGGTCCAGGTGCACACGAATAGGAGGGTCCGGTCTACCAGGGAGAATGAATGGAGAGTGGATTTTGGTGCACCTCTTGTTGCAAGAGCAGAGTTATGCCCATAGTGTACAACCAGCGCCGGATTATGTGTGTTCACTCACATGACAAAGAGGCCTTACATTTAGAGCCATGGGTGGGGAGGCTGAACGCAGGGGCTTATGGACCAGAGGCAGTGATGTAACCCGTAGGGTCCGGGGACATTCTCTCAGTGGGAACGTCTTTCATGTTTCATCTTCTAAATACATCAGTCTGGTTCAATTTGGCCTTAAAAGTGTTCTGTTTGGACATGGAGCAAAGAAATGTCGTAGGGATGGGGATCAAAATAAGTTTACTGTAATTATCTAGACAGGACGACTTCATTGGCACGTCACAGTAGGAGGAGCACATGTAAACAAGACTACAACGATGGCTGAATTCCATTTAGTTTCAGGGTCCTGGTGGTGTGCATGCTGGCTCACTGGGACACTTGAATTGTACCGAGCCATTATTCGTGTTATTAATAACACCTGTCAGGTACCAGGTTTGGAAAAAGGGCTAAATGGCTATTAGCATGGACATTAACGGTCAATAAGTGGACATGCTCTTTGAGTCTGGAGATATAGTCCCTTTATAGCTATTTGAC
This sequence comes from Leptoclinus maculatus, assembly GCA_032191485.1. Classification (NCBI taxonomy): domain Eukaryota; kingdom Metazoa; phylum Chordata; class Actinopteri; order Perciformes; family Stichaeidae; genus Leptoclinus; species Leptoclinus maculatus. The sequence goes on along the minus strand of JAVDOI010000043.1, from coordinate 246,717 downwards.
AAGTTCATTTAAAAATAATAAATTAATGGGTGGAGAAGGAAAAAAGAATCCACATAATTGAACTTTTATGAACTATTGTTTTGTACTGTAACTTTCATTGAAATGGGGAAACACCCTGGAGATCACAGATATCGGCCTGCAAACAATCACTGACTCACACCCTCGTGTGCATATAGGGCGGCATGAGTGTCTCCACAGCACTATCATGTCTCTGGACTGTGGGAGGAAGCCCACTCGACCGTGTGACGGCTGTCATTCCTCGCTGAGTAAAATCGCTCAAGCTGTTTCACCAGATGCAGATGTAATCCCGTTGTGCACTAATGAGTACATTTCATCTAGTTTAGGGAGCGCAGGATTTTAAACATCCCGTAGGGACGCTTTATCATCTGCAATTTGAATTAAATGATAGGAAGCCCCAAATGAGAGACATTTTGGTCTATCATTTTATTTATATCAATCTTTACATCCTGCTATTGCTTCATTCAGGCTGGGCTCCAGCTGTCCTTTCAGTGTTCAGAAGCAGATATTTATATACCAGTCACGGTATCTGACTGTAATTTGAATGTAATTACTTATTGGATTGCCATTGGTTTTGAGAAGCACTGTGAAAACAGAACAACCATTATGATTCTGGTTGGTATTGTGAGAAGTGGTAATAACAATAACTGCTACAGCCATTCACAGCACATAGTATAATATAGTAAACACAAATGAGTTACTGACAATTGCCTAAAATTCCCATGATTGTGCTTCCTTTCAGTAAAATGGAAATGCCATAAATGCATTGTCAGGGTTTTTCAGTGCGAGTGATGAAGGGATAACAGAGAACAAACAGAAGGGAGCTGAGAGACAAAGGGAGGGAAGGAGGAAAACAGCACCACTGAGAGAACAATACTTTTGATTGTCCTCCATTGTTACTGTCCTCATGCTTATCTCTGTCCGTAATATTTCTCTCTCTTCCCTCCCTCTAATGTGCGCATGCTCCACGCTGAGCTCCCCGACGTGAACCTCAGCAGATCGAGACTGTTTGAATCCCATGCGTGGGTCCAGGATGCGTTTCAGCTTCCCGAGTAATTTTAGATCAAAGTCGCTTTCATTAGCACATCACAACCAGTAACTCCGGACCAAAAGGCATCATTACTCTAATGACATTCTAAGTCAGAAATACATTTTAAACTCGACTTCACATCAGTCAGTGCTCATGAGAGGATCGTTCCCACTTTCATGCAATTAGAGGATCCATCAAAAATCTAAAATATCATCCGTCTACTTTTTAATTTTGACCACAATCTGCGTTCACAGTAAAATGTACAGCTCTTAGATCACCCTCTGTCCCTTTGTGTCTCACATGCTCACACCTCAATGACATGCAGCAAAGGTCCGCTACTGAGATCCAACCAGGTGGACATTGTGGTTACACGATGCACCCAAAGCACTCGGATACATGACGCCCTGCTAACGGCATGCTGTGGAAAACAGGTAACTGACTTCTTACAATATATGACTGAAAATGCATTATATGCACATTTTTAACCTTAAAGTAGGCCAGAGTAGCTCTTATTACACCGAAAAAGACAAAGATAGCAGCAACATTATCTGCAGTCGCCTGATTGCTGTTTTGGGAAAATGAATGTAGTCTAACAACAATTCTGATGAATAACGTGTCAGCAGATCTGTACTCTCAGGTTAAAGAGGATCGGATTAGACCCTATCAGGGTAAAGAAGAACTAAGTGAGAATGAAATGCTCGTTTGACCCCATGCTTCAGTTGAATATACAATAACTGCAGAGAGACGGACACAGTTCTTATTCAACTCACTGCTTGTTTTCATGGGAGCTTGGCATGATTGAGAGCTTCCTTGCTTTTATGAGAATGACATCAGCAGGAGCAACAATGATGATGTCACCGGGAATATTATATCAGTGATAGTAACGGTTCGGCTTTTTATGTGGTCCAGAGAGACACTTCAGCCAAACAGGACAGAGATCGACTAACTGTGGCCGCTGTGTGTGCATGTGCCTGCACAACGAAATGACAGAAATAAAAATATTAGACAAGATTAGGAGGAAAAACACAAGGTCCTGCTGAGCCCTAAGTGTGATGGTCCCGCTGACATTGTTATAACACCAGTAGCTTCAGACTGAGCATATTTTAAATGTCGCTGAGAGTGCATTCGACTTTCTTGAGAGTTTCTAATGTGCATTATTTTAGACTCCTTTTTCTTGCAGATTTATGTCATCATTCGTGATCAGCAGGCATCCAGACTGACGTAGTAATGTGCCCCGATCACCTGAGCTCAGGTGCTGCTCCATCCTCTCACATGGCCATTAAACCTCCCACCTTTCATGCCAGCTTTTGAAAATTACAGTCATCAAATAGAAAACGTTCTTTCCACAGCTGCTTGGTGCACCGAGGCCACTCTTCTCACATGGAGGCCTTTCACTTGAGTGGTCTCAGCATCCCCACTGTTATTGGGAATCAGATGTCCTTTTAAGCAAGCGACAGATTCGTTATCCGCTTGATGCTCTGCACAGTTTTAATTGCTGTACGTGATTACAAATGCGCTTTATGCCTTTTTCTATTTAATCTTTGAACTTGAACAACTGAACTATTTTTGTCTTTGCGTGGTTGTGCTTCCAAATTAAACTGTATTCTTTTCTTTTTCATGAGGAGGGATCATACGTTGTCCTTATATGTTGCACAGCATACATACTAGTGTCATACAGTACAATGTCAGACGAGTTTCTATTTTCTCTCTGACTCTGGGAGGTTGTTACAAGTTGTCTGACTCACCCTGTGAGAGTCGACTTAGTCCTCAATGACAGGGCTACGTCTGCACGACTGTGGTTCCCGTTTGAGTGCTAATTCACATGAATTCAGAGGATTTGGTTTTGGTAGCCATTGCTGAAGTCTCAGGTTTTCCCCATCTGGCTCGGTTTGGAGAACAAGCCATTCTGTGTTCAGGAGACAGAATTACAGGGTGCAGTAGCATAAATAATGAAGGGGCAAAGTCTCAAGTCTCAACGTCTCACGTATTAATGTATTACTATGGACAGAAGTGTGAGGCAGAACCAGTTGGCGTTCTGGGGAGAACTGCAGCAACTGCTCTATATGTGCTGGTACACTACAATACGTGCTGATTACTGTGCCAATCAATTCTTGATGGCTCATTTCTCACCTCAGAAAATCAAACCTCTCTCAAATGTACTTCCAACAATACTTCGGGCCCATTAAACGCATAGCTATAATTTATGTAAATTGTAGGCTTGTACGTTCCTTTACAGTCTCCTCCTCAGCCATTAAAGTTGACTTGTCAAACAGCATCCACAGTGTGCACCAAGGACTCACGTATAAGTGCACTCTAGTTTAAGTGACGTGAACTCAACATACGAACCCCTACTATGATCGATACCACTCTCATGTCTGGACAGTTAATATGTATCTGAAGCCAGCAGCCGGTTAGCTTAGCATAGTTTAGCCTAACAACTGGAAACTAGTAATTACAGCTATTACCTTAAGACTCCGCTGGTTGGCACATAACCCCCCCCCCCCCCCAGATAAAATAATACGGGTTAACTATTGAGCTATAGAGATGCTGTAGGGGCATTTAGTTTGGACTCGGGTTGTTCCTGAATGCCTCAGATAGAACCTGAAACGCTGGATCGGTTATCTGCGAGTACGCAAGTCTATATGCACCGTTACAATATTACGTTATCATATCATAATATATCATACAACACTTGGTACCTGATGGGAAGTCTCAACAGAGATGATAAAGAAGTCAAATAGCTCACTCGTTAGCTACTTTCACTATCGCTGCACATGCACATGATTGGGCAGGTGCTAGCGCAGAGTAACGTTAGCTAGAGCTTTGGATGGAGCCAGGATAGCTGTATCCCTCTCTTTCTTTTAAATCACACTCATTTGAATGAATTATGTTTACAGAAGCTAAACTACATCCATGTTGAGCTCACACTCTTACACTGAAAAGTCTTTTACAATGACTCAGATCACAAGATGCATGAAGACATTTAGAGATGATTTTATGCTAGAAGTGGCCCACTGCTGTAATGTTGGTGGAGTCTCAACTTATTCTTTTGGCATTGATAACAAATACTTATAGTCATGTTATGCTGCCAAAGTCTTCCGAATTCCTCCGAAAGCCCAACCGACTGCTCTCATTCAGTGATGAGGAGTCACCATTTGGCTGCTTCTGTTGGAGTTTGCACATTTCTTTCGGGCAAAATGCTGAGGATGGAAATTCTTTAAAAAACCAACAGATTCAAACTGATTATTTGCGGCCTGAAATAAATGCATAGTTTAGTCTAACATACCCCGAGGACATTATTTGTATTTCGACATGTAATGTCTACCCCGTAAAGACAGTGTTTGAGGATTCGGTTACATTTTTCCAGGAAGCTCAATTCTTTGTTCTGTGATCGGTGACCTTTCCGATAGAAACACTCAAACCACATTGTCATGAGTTGTCATTCATGACATTCAAAACAGCGTTGTTGAGTCACATCTAAACCCAGTGAACGGTTCCTGTCTGTCGACTATTTGTCTCACCTTTCTCTCAGTGCAGCTCTTTTATTTCTGTCTTTGTGCTTTTCTCTTTTGTTTTTTATTGATTGCCTTCGTGATTCTGAATGAAAACAAGAAAATGTAAAACACATAGTTGAAGGGGTAGAATAATTAAGAGCGTCTTATCAGTTTCTTTCTCCAACGTCATCTAGAATTTCCATTAGTAAAGACTTAACACAAAAAACAACAATAATAGATACAAATAAAGAAAACATTGAGAGGATATGAGGATCAAAACAGCCTTCTCAGAGGCTGATTCAACCACCACCGTGACAGCGGTGGTGTTCAGATGAATAGGAATACATGTATGTATCTGTCATATCAGATTCAAAGCAAGAACAAAAACATTCTGTACACAACATTTCACAGGTGATTTCATCCTTGAGCTTTGCTGCATGGCTCATCGGCTGCCTGACAATCCTCTATTTGTAGCAGAGAATAAACATCGGAGGAGTTGATGGAAGCCCCTGCAGATATTACGTAACGCTTTGCGCTGAATCAATACCAGCCGACAGCGACGCCATACAGGTGCATTGTGTTTCTTTTGGATGGATTTTCAGTCCTTCAGTTGTATGTATGTATAGTTGTATGTTCTTTTACTTGGATAGTTACTGTGGACTTTTTTTTATCTTAACAGAACAAAAGTAGACAAATTCTTTTCAATGATGTTAATTAAAGAGATTGAAAATCTTTAGTTTTAGCCTTTTTTAATTAGTAAGTACTCCGAAATCTGATTACACTGAATACAAATCACCACATTTGGGAAATAGGTAAATGGTCAAGTCATACCTATGTGACTTTCAGTTCTGCGCTTATCTTAGAGACAGACCAGTACTCTGTGAGGAGCTACATCAGGCCGACTGTTGTTCCTGTGTTCAGGAATGAGCATGGTGAAGCGATGATGTCACTATGGAGATACAGGCGTAATCGCGGGATCTCTAACATCTGCTTGACTCTATTCCGACAGCTGTCCGCCTCTGCGGGACATGTGTACAGGTTACAGCTTGATTGGATAACTAGGTCGAATAAACTTCCTTCACCCCAGACAGCTTTTAATTCTTTCACTTGGCATACACGCATACAACAAGAGCCTCCTTTTGTGTGGACAATTAACATATATGACACGGCTCGTATTGGTTGCCAAGGATACGGATGAAGATGTAGAAGCTTATCTTGTGCCTTTAAATTGTTGTCATAGACACACTCGAGCAGAAATGCAAATCTGTGAACACATCAGCCACGCGGTTATTGATGGAGATGCAGAGTGTTTGACAGAAAAGCCAAATCAAATGTTCTGCCACCGGAGCTTCAACCTCGAGGCAAAGCTCATAGACTGCATGAATCAGTCAGTGATCAGAGTTATTTTGATGCAAAAAAGGCATCGTACCGGTGAAAACCTTTAATAATATCTTAGGAAGGCATGTTACATGAAACTGCTGCCACAATCCTGCAAAAAGCGTGCATGCATGCATCTCTTTTGTATTGGTTGTGGTACAACACGGTGAACGACCCGGGCCCGTCAATAGTACTGTGAGCAGTAAAATAATAACTGAAAAGAGATTCAAAGTGCTCTGAATGTGATGAAAAGATGACATTTTCTTGCCACATTCAAGGACATCACCAGATACATGAAGAGTCTCACACGGATTCATGTAATGGCTCTATTAATTAAACCGCAGACTTGGCATGTCAAGGATTGTTTTTCTCCAATTGAAGAGTTAATCAAAACCTGATTGTGCATATATATATATATATATATATATATATATATATATATATATATATATGTATATATATATATATATATATTACTGATACAGCTTACTTATAGCAGAGCGCTCCATTGCTGTCCAATAGAGCGCTCTGCTATTAAAAACACATAAATTGTTGTACTGGGTAACATTATCTTTCACTATGATGAACAAGGTACACTGCCCTCCTGCTGCAAATACTCATCAGCACACAAAATGTGTGTTTAGTCTTGTTTGAGTAACATTTGCTATAAAACTATGCAGCTGTTTTAGGAAATGACCGAAATACTCAAATTGGCACTTTTAGATCTTCATTTCACAGTTTGAATTTCTGTGAGGTATCTATATAATATATGAGGCGTGGTCTCTACCACTGTCATGATTAGAATGTGCTGCCTCATTTTCTTAATAGTTGTATGTTTTTTCATTTGGATATTTATTTGATTTTATATGTTTGATCTTGTGTCATTTTTCTTGAAAATGTTAATTTACAATTTTTTTTTTATCTTAATAGAACAAAAGTAGACAAATTCTTTTGAATGATGTGAATTAAAGAGATTGAACATCTTTAGTTTTAGTCTTTCCTTCTTGAAAAATGTAAAACATTTTAATTAGTAAGTACTCCGAAATCTGATTACACTGAATACAAATCACTACATTTGGGAAATAGTTAAATGGTCAAGTCATACCTATACTGTGACAAAGCAGTACCACTTGTGTATTGACTCTACATCAGAACAGCAGCCTGGCTCTATCAGCCGGCAAGGAAACCAGAGACCTGTCTCCTTCTAAAGCCTGACTGAAGTCCTCACTAATGCACGGTTGTGTTTCACCAGCAGCCAAAACTGTAGTCACAACTTACATCTCTGCTAAGATGCTTATTATCCTGTGAAGTGGGAGCAGGTAGGACATCTTCTTTGAAACAGCTCTGTGGAGACGGCAGTAGGTGTAGAGGGCGGAGTGTGATGTGGCAGCATCTCCTTCATCATTTCTACTGGATCAGAATCAAGTGGTGGATTAGATGAGATGGTGGGATGTGAAACATTTAAGAGCACTGGGAGTATATTTGGATTCTTTCTTTGAGGGGCTGCTGTGCGGAGAGCCGTGCTAAATCCTGTTATTTATTAATGTGCTTGTTGACTCTTGTTTGGTACAGATTCCTTTCGCTCAGTGCACTAATTATCTCCAGTCCAGGTTTAATGGCATGAGCATTAGATGACCCGTGAAGACGTTCCCTAGCTGTTAATAAGTGTCTCTCACAGATCACACGGTGGCTGATGACGACAGTGCGACAGGTGGTCTGAGTGCGACAGTGCATTCCTTTTTTACTGCGAAGCACAGATCACACAGACAGGTGACATTTAAACTGACACTGCAGTTGTTCAGGGACATTCTTCAGGAAAGGTAAAGGTCACACGATGCCAGCGTGGCAGATTATACCAACTATGTGCCAGCTGCTTGTTTATTTGGGGGGATGGATACTTAGTCATAACCTGACTTGGTGTTTTTATTTTTTTGGTTGATTTTGAGTTTAAGTTACTGTAGTTTCACTGTGAAACTGCCTGCTAATCAAACTGTACTGTATTTCAATCAGGAGAGACAAGTCAGATAAAGAAAAGATAATTGTTTATTAATAACAGATGATATGCAATGATAATGTCTTGACAGAGTCTTTAGTGCTTGGACTCTACGGGGAGATTTGTAATGGAGGAGCGTCTGAGCAGCAGCAAGATAAATCCCCCCGTGGAGTCCAGACACTGGTGTGATGAGGCTGATGAGGCTGATGAGGCTGATGAGGCTGATGAGGCTGATGAGGCTGATGAGGCTGATGAGGCTGATGAGGCTGATAGAATGAGAGTTGATGGATCTGATGGATCTGATGGATCTGATGAAACCTGGGCGGAGATGAGGAGGTGGAGGGTTGCGTAACAGCAGCATGAACGTACCGAAGGTAGAGAGACAATCATATTTAAAAAGAGACAGCAGCAAGAGGAGAGGCTAACGATGAAATCGTTTCGTTGTGCTATTGGATGAAGGAGACCAGCTGATCTAAACAGCTGATGTCATGATTGACAGCCCCGAACAATAACAGCAAGGAAATAATGAGTGAGCGTGTGAGAGGAGTGAATAGCAGATGTATGAAAAATAAACTACGGGTTTAGGCATGCAAGAGTGTAGTCTTCCTGACTGAACGTACGCTAGAGCTTCATGTGACGTCTAGACCAGTGATTGGAACAGACAGGAAGAAAGAAAAGATGGACAGGTCCAACAAACCAGAAGGCCGGTGTTGTATTTCTATTGTAGTGGTTTTGTTTCCTAAACCAGCTGTTTGTGTTTTTGTTGCCTAATGTATGTAGTTATTTTAAGCCCAACCAGGATCTTCCTTGTCTTAAGTGGTTTTGTTGCCTTAACCTAACTTTTGTTTACGTAATGTTGTTCCGATCAACCCGAAAAAACGGACAATTCATGTCGCTGTACAAGAAACCAATAGATTATTGCACTGCCGTGAGGCTGTGTTGCTGGGTCAGCTAGTGTTAGCGTTAGCCTGTTGTGACTCATCTGATAACATTCTATTGCTTTTGTGAGTTTTTGGGCCCTGTAATATGCAACCTGTGACAAGAGGCCTTAAGTAGACACGTACAGTGAAAGGATTGGGATCTACTGTCCTAGACCAGCTATTCTCTCTGTGCTGCCTCTTGAACCCCTGATGGGTATCGATGGTGTCTGTCAGCTGCCACTGTATTCAGGTACAAATTTGTATATTTCTACGTCGGTCCAAGACGGTGGGCCTCCCCAAAGACAAAGCTTGCGGCGCCACCATGTTCTGTTCTTCATTATCCTACTCATCTGGCCTTGACTCCTGCCTTTGATGTTCTGCTTTCACCCAAGTGGAGCCTTAAAGGGTATGATTTCACCGTCCACTCTGATCAAAAGCAACAATCAGAAAGGTCCACCTTACTGCTGCTCACAGAGAAAAGCATCACCTGGTCCATTCAATTACACACATACATTTTATTCTTCATGATAGACAGAAAACGGTGAGGTTAGGGGAGTGTGGGGTGAAGGAGAAAGGTGTATGCAACAGGAACAACAGGTACAGCTGTTGTACTATGACCAGCTGATCAGCACTGTCAGCAGCAGCAGCTCGGAGGCAATTAGCGCCCGATTTCCACAATTAGCATTAAAATCGTATTCATTACTCAGTCAAATCTGAACACACAGACACAGTTTCAGGGTGACTTACACTCTCCAGTGGTGTAATTATCTTATACCCCGTTGTACATAAACGTTCATGAATCCGAAAATAAATCATAGAAAAAAAAGAAACTTGTAAATCCATAAGTGCCCGAGAATCCCCATGTTCTTAAGTTTTCTTCCGTACTGAAGTGATACTGTGATAGCAGTCTGTGCATCCATAGATACACTGCAAACAGGAAATGTGCATCGCTAATTTGGCTAATCTCAAGTTAGCATGGCATCATCCTACTTCCTGTTTATCCCCCAGAGCATTGTAGGACTGTAGTTCATTGTAGGACTGTAGTTCATTGTAGGACTGTAGTTCATTGTGGGACTGTAGTTCATTGTGGGACTGTAGTTCATTGTAGGACTGTAGTTCATTGTAGGACTGTAGTTCATTGTATAACTGTAGTTCATTGTAGGACTGTAGTTCATTGTGGGACTGTAGTTCATTGTAGGACTGTAGTTCATTGTAGGACTGTAGTTCATTGTGGGACTGTAGTTCATTGTAGGACTGTAGTTCATTGTAGGACTGTAGTTCATTGTAGGACTGTAGTTCATTGTAGGACTGTAGTTCATTGTATAACTGTAGTTCATTGTAGGACTGTAGTTCATTGTATAACTGTAGTTCATTGTGGGACTGTAGTTCATTGTGGGACTGTAGTTCATTGTAGGACTGTAGTTCATTGTAGGACTGTAGTTCATTGTAGGACTGTAGTTCATTGTGGGACTGTAGTTCATTGTGGGACTGTAGTTCATTGTAGGACTGTAGTTCATTGTAGGACTGTAGTTCATTGTAGGACTGTAGTTCATTGTAGGACTGTAGTTCCGGACCTTGTCGCACATGGTAGAAGTTTGCTTACAGGTCTTTCTGGCAGAATCCAGGGCATTGCTTTTGAAATATTACCTTGATATTACATTTTTCTAATGTTATTATCATTAGTATTTTTTCAAAAATTGGGAAAAGGAAATAAAACAGAATCTTTCAAGCCCAAAGCTAATGGGAAACATTTGTTATAAGTGCTAATGCTAAATACAAAAGATTAGAAACCTTTAATGTTAAAATGTAAGTGACCTGCTAAAGTGATATGACTTCAGGTTATTAATATTAGTTAGCCTGTTAGCCTTAGATTTAAGAAGAAAGACCCCACCAGACCCTCTAAAGACCAATTACCTTGTTTAATCTTGTTTTTTTTAATGCACAAAAACCATAGTGTAAAAATGACAGCTATAGTTCCCCCCTGCTTCCAGTCTTTATGCTAAGCTAAGCTAACCGTCTCCTGGCTGTGGCGCCACAGTTAATGCTAATGTTGGCTCACACCAAACTCCAAGAGATCAGATAAGTGTTTTTCACAAAATATAATAATATCAGAAAAATGTCAGATTCGTTTTTCAGGTAAAGGTGAAATTAATGTTTTCATGTGTGACCCTCTACATGTACCCGGTTAGTATTTATCTTGTGATGTGACTTTCAGTAACATGTATTGTTTTACACTCATGCTTTTTTATTTTGGTGCATGTGTGTGTGTGTGTGTGTGTGTGTGTGTGTGTGTGTGTGTGTGTGTGTGTGTGTGTGTGTGTGTGTGTGTGTATATATCCAGGAATGGTGTGTGCCAGCCCAATCCGCTTTGATGCTGAGCGCTCTCTGGTCAGCCCTCTGTGTCACTGCGTGTCCGCCTGGCACTGGAATGTGTACGCGGCTCCTGGAGGATGATGTTCTGTCTGCGGCCTGGCACTGTTTAAATGCTGACAGCAGCATAACCAGAGGAGACAGTCGGTCTTTCAACTTAATTAATATCTACTTCTAACGGACTGACCCATGTTCAAACCTCACTGTACAAATGATTCTTGTCTATAATTGGTAAGGAAGTCAATTGAATTTACGGGGACCTAATTACCGGTCTCTGTTTCCGTGTGTTGCAGGCAATCATGTTTCATTTCCTCTTTTTTTCCAAATTGGTATATTCAGGTCATATTTCTGCCCTAAAATATTAATGTTACGAGCCACGTTTTGTTAGTATTGTTGCTATAATTCAAAGTTAGTTTAGCAGTCCTGCGCATTCCTTTTTTCTGTAACTCGTCTTATCATCTTATCATTCCTTATGGAAGGGAAATCACTTTCCTTCTATTTGAACGCGTCTCAAAGGATATCCTTTGGTCTTTCAACCGGAGAAAGTCTTGATCCTTCATACATTCAGCCATGAAACATTGATTACAAACGGCAGCGATAAGTCACAGATATGACTTTGAAATGCAGAGGTGATTCATCATCCCGCTGCAGCATCATGATTATCAGCAATGTGCCGCGGTGCCATGTGCTCTACAGTAAAACCTTCTCATTGGATCATGACGGGACATTCACACAGATTTAAGTCACAGGTATAATAAGAGCCGCCTGGCAGCTCTGCTCCCTCTCCTGCGATGCTATTAGAGTACAAGAACAATTATATAATGAAGAAATGATGTCATTTTGTGCCATGCAAAAGCAATTGACGTTCTCACAAGAGCTTTAAGTTCGATTGATTTACATATCCTGTTTTAAACATGATCGATCAAGATATTGTTGGACTTCATTGGAAGGAAAAACCCTTTTTTGAAGAAGGAAACATTATGCTGTTGCAGCTGAATGAAAGAGGATCTATTCAGTCTGCCATTTCATTCTCTCTTTCCCACTCTTACCAGAAAGCAGATGTGTGTGTACACTCAAACCAAGGGTAGAAGACGAGCAGGGCAGCAGGTTTTCTCTCCCACCAGCCCCTTACAGGACGGAGGTAAGCAACCAAATTCACCCAGGGATGATCTTCTGACTCATCCTGCTCACTTAGCCGGCTAATCTCCCCCTACCTGGGCAGCCATTGACCCAATGCAAGACATTCTGTGGGCAGGATGAGGCCAGCTGTGGAAGCATATAAGTGCTATTGATTAACTATTGGATTGGAGAGGGTTTGTTGGGAAGACAGCGGGTGGTGTTTCGGAGGAAATGCAGCCCACAGCAGCAGCTTTGGCATGACCTACTGTTGAAAACATGAAAAAACAAATAAATCTAAATCTGGCTCCATAGTAGACGTCAACAGCTGCCACTCCTCAGTCAGGAAATCAGGCTGTCTGGGAGAGATTACCAAAGGGCACAGGAGGATTAATCAGCTCAAAGAACGTACGAGATGAAACTATTCACCTTTAATGTTCCCTGTGCTGCTTAATGAAGAAAAAGAGCTGTTCTTACTTGGCTTATAATCACCAAAAATATAACTAAACTCAAGTCTGTGACATTTACAGCTTTGCACAACTTTTAGTGTCTTAAAGGAACAGTTTTTGGGGGGAAATGCTTTCTTGCTGAGAGTTAAATGATATTGGCTGCTTTCATACACTAAATGAGAGCGCTGTTCATTTCCATATGAAATATGAATTAACCAACGGGTAAGATCCAATGGATAACAGAAAAACGCAGCAGATTTACAGGGTGATAATGTTCTGGAAGTATTCGTCAGGCCAGGAGCCACCGATGAATTCAGGAAGTTATGTACCCAGTCAGGACATTGTGTGGAGCCGAAGCCCTCGGAAAGAGAAACTCAGAGATCCTCAGTCTAACGTCCTGAAGTGGCTCGCATTACAATGAGAAGCGGGTGTTTATCAAAGAAACTGCCGGCTTAGTGGCGTTGTTAATGAAGAAAAGGGATTCTTTAAACGGGAAAGGGGGGGGGCTCTGTTAGTATCTTACAAAAGATGGATAATCAAAGAGGCTTCTGAGACTGGAACCATGGCAACAATGTGGTGGAAATGAGTTTTGTTGCCCTATAGATACGTGTAATGAAAAGCAGAACCTTTCGGTCACTAAATCACATTTTCATAACTAGAGACAGGATATGATCACATCAGCTGCGATCCCAAATCGTGCCAGGGGTGTAAAGTGTACTGACCAGCCGCTGGGCACCCTTGCCTGAACCACACCCATCTTCAAACTCTGCCTTTCTTTGGATCTCAACTACACACCTGAACACTTCTGTGACTACATGTTGCACGACTGTGACGCGATTGCGTGGACAAAATCCACCCACAGAAAACATAAATATAATAAAGACTAGAATAAGTATTCAAAACCTCTTCTGTGGTACTTCCTGCTAGGTGTCTCCAGATCCACATTTAGCCACAATGACTCACACAGACTCACAAGGAGAAAACGATGCCAGTGCTGCTGTCGTGGATGGTAATGAGGAATGTGTCAAATGTAACCGACTGTGGTTACAATCACCCAGAAGGTGAAGATGGGAATCCAATACATGCATCAATCATCATATGTCATATTGTTTGTAAAATATATGCCATGTGGAGCAGGTAGAGTCACACGAATGTGTATTAATTACTCCATCCGAGCCTTTAAGGAGAGATCAGCTCATCAAATCGACAAATAGGGTAATGAAACGAGAGCTTCCCACTCAAGACAAAATAAAATGTCACTGAAACCAGTTTGTATCGATCTCCACTTAAATTCCCGTTCGTATAAGTGGGCAAGAGATAGTTAGTGCAGCGCGAGATGTGCACAACTCTGCCATCTTTTCTAAATATAGTCTGCTGCCTCACTTCATTCAGTTCAAACTGTTAACGATACACGTGGAAGGAGTGAAATCTGTACCACGGCAGCAGAACTCTCAAGGCTCTATCTGAAAACCCTGACAGTGACATTTCCATCGGTCTAGATCTATCTTCCTGAAATACTTTTTTCCTACACAGACACAGCGTGTGCACATGTGCGTGACACATGGTGATCCGCTCTGCTCAAAGCGCTTCGCATCTTCTCCTCCTAAGGACATAAAGTATCAGCTCAGGAGAGCATGAAATTGGGTTTAAAGACGAACGGGCGGAAGTGATGTTTTTCATGATAACCTAGAGCAAACACCCAGGCCATTAGCAAGTTAACAAGCCAAACACTCTAATAAGCTCAGCCTTTTCTCTTTGCTCTCACAAGGTTTAATGATGAACTGAGGTAATGGCTGGATTGCAAACAGACAAGGATACAGCCGGGGGGGTTACTGGTGGTCCGAGTATATCACTCTGTCTCCCAACAGTGGAATTTGTGGTGGAGCCTATGAACAGGGAAGCGTACGGAGGGAACCTGGTGGAGAGGTTTCTACGTGTTTAATCCAGACCACATCATCTAAGGGACACACAGAGTCAGAGTATACTTTCAATATGCACGGTGCACAGAAGAAGAAAGATGGAAGGTCTTTTATTTAGCTTTGTGGTCAGTTTAAAAACAAAATATATTTTAAATTAACAAGAATATCAGAGGAAATTAGAATTTTCATTTCCCATCTCCGAAGAGAGCCTCCACAACTAGAATATATATGAATAATGAGCATTCATCCAGAAACAAACAAATTGTTTAACGGTGATTTAGGAGCGAGGGCTCTGGATGGAAACCCTGAGGGCCGCCCTGTTCCAGCTCCAGCTTCAACCCCCCCCCCCCCCCCCCCTGCCCTGCGGACCTGCAGTCAAGTATGAAGAAGACAGCAGCTGGCGTATCAACGTCCCGTACGCCTGGGACTTCAGGGCACAAGCCTCAGGAAGTTGAAGTCACCCATTCGCAGCCTTAACATCCAAATGAAATGACTGAAAGTTTGACTGAAAGGAATCTGAGGAATAAGTTGTTTCAAATGAAGCAAGGGTTAAAGCTTGTGGGTGTACGGCTCTCACTGTCTCCCCTTCACAATGTCAATTCTTCAATAAGACTGCCAGGACTGTTCCACCCCCAAAGCTCTTATTGATGTCCATTTTCATTCTTTGAACACACGTGGCACAGGGACAAAAGCGTCTGCAGCGTTGCTTTCATGAACATGGCTAATATCAATATATTGACAATAGCTCAGCTCCTCTGATGTAGCGCGAACAAAACAAGAAGCTTACAGTGCAGGAAATGATGGGTTCTGGAAGAGCTATTCACCGTACAGTAATTACAGCTCTGCAAGGGAGATAATGGTGTTGAATGGACCACAAACAAAAGGCTGGACTTACAGCTTCACGTTGGTGCTTTTCAGATGAAATATCGTCCGCTTGCTGCAGTAGCGACAACAAAGTCCCATTGCGACTGGCCTGCTGCCTTTTTCTGGAATCTATTCACTCCAGAGTCTCGTGGAGACACAGCCCAGGGCATCGTCTGCACATTTTACCTACACTATGACATTTTTACAGAATTTGATAAATGTCAATACAACTTGTTTTCATCACACGATGGCAATAGAGGTTATGCTCAAACTTCAAACTGCACTTATTACAGCAATTCTTTGTGTCAAGATCAGTAATCACTGATTCCCACGCACTAAAACTGCGTAGGCCAGTCACAACAACGATAAACACGCAGGGAAATCATAATTGCTATTTACAAGAATTCAGCTTTACATGTTTCCTGTTGTTGGTGGTTGGATCTTCCCACAAGAGAGACAGCCAACATGAAAATGAAGAATTTGTCAGAGCAAGAAAACTCTTTGCCCCAGGAGGGCATCAACAGATGTAGCTTCAAAAAGCAGAAAACAACACACTGCAGAAGATGCACTTTGAGAGCATCGATGTGTGTCAAGGTGCCTGACATCAGTCGCCCCCTGACATACTCTGTGTTGCACGCTAGTGTAGTGGAGAAAGGCTTTATATTCCCATCTGAAAACACACACACACACACGGTGACAACAACATCTCGTCCGTGTCAGGAAGCAGAGACTCCATCAGAGACTCCATCAGGCACGTAAAGTGCGGCTTTGTGTAAGTGACGACTGAAATATGCCTCAAACTGATGTGTCATGAGTTTGGTCTTTACATCAACGGGACGTCTCACACAAACCAGAAGCTTACAAACAACTTGATCCCACGGAGAGAACAGTGTTACTGATCTATTTCCAGCTTCAACAGCAAATCCAGAAAAACTAAAATAAAGCCCTCTGTTTAGCTTCATGTCATCTGTTGTACTGCATTATCTCCTCCTGAGTGTAGCTGGAGGGATCATCCTAAGAGCAGGTCTTCTTCTTTAGGTGGAATGGGCAGCCACCTCCATTCAACATCTTTTTATTGAGGCAGTAAACAAAACAGAGAGGCACATTTAGGAGAGTGAGTTGGGGTTGTGTGAATGAATGTGGACACGTTGAACCCGTCAGAACTGACTTTCTGTTGGAAAGCATTTGTGAACACAACATTGATATATTGCACTTTGTTTCACATCCAGCAGTTAGGGAGCCATGTGATCATTCATTTGGACGGACGTAGCTAAACTGTTCGGAGAAAGACGGGCACGTTCCAAAAGGTTTTGGCAGGTGATTGGATGAACTATCTGTCAATCAAACTGTTGCCCAAGCCAGTAGGGGGAAGAGTGGAAACATCTTTCCATCGAGAAAAGTCTTGGTGCCGCTCTTTGCTCTTCTTTCAGAGAACAAGATACTCTCCAGTTCCAATCTAATTGATACTGTGTTTACGCTAACCTCTTCAGGAGCTGCCAGTCACCTCTCCAGGCAAACGGTGTATTTACAACTTCAGGGTCCATCGCGTGATGCCATTGGGACCAACAATACTTTGGGAAAAAGGCATCTGTAATTATATATATATTGTTTTTAGGTAAATCAACTTCCCTGTACCAACACATGAAAAGCCCTTATTTAAATCATCAGGTCCTAAACGTTGTAAAATGCCTTAATAGCTGAACACAGTTATTTCTCCTCTGTTCATGTGAACGAGCCGGAGGAACGAGGCCGGACTGAGGGCGGGGGGGCGGGGTTGAAGAAAAACGCCAATTGCACTTTGGGCCCCTTGGACGCGGAAGATCGCTCAAAGGTCCAGGTCATTTTTATCTCACTTTTCCATCAGTTCTCTTCACACATCCATGGTGAGCTAACAGAGAATGGAAGTGAACACACAGCAGGACTCACACAGCTGCACAGAGCTGGTGCAGACAGCTGTGTGCATGAGAGACCAACGTGTCCGATATACATGGACGGTGGGGGGCACTTGTTGTTAATATTAATTCAAGTTTGATTTATCATAATAGACAACCATCGATTATATCTAAAGGTTTAAAACTCACCAGTGCTGTCTTCTAACATCATCGGGACACCACGAGATATAGAATAAGAAAAGAGTTGCAGTAGTTTAGACAGCTAGTCGCTAACCGTCTCTGTCTGCTGTTTGGGGGCTGAGTGTACAAAAAGATCCTATTTTAGGCGAGATTTAAGGCCAAATAAAAGGACGGATTAGCAGAGCAAACGCAACAAACAGATGAACTGTTCAGGGAAGCTGCACAACAACTTGTATTCTGTATTCAACCGCTTAAAAGGTCGCAATGTATCCTTAAATGTGGTCTATACCACATTCTAAATGAGCAAAACACCGTATATACGCTTCACTCGATGTCATGATTCATAGGCATTCAAAACAAGCAGTAAATGGTTCTGCTGTCAGTGTGTGTGTGTGTGTGTGTGTGTGTGTGTGTGTGTGTGTGTGTGTGTGTGTGTGTGTGTGTGTGTGTTAATCGGGCTGTTTCGGCCTCAGGTTGGCTTCAGGCTATCCAGAGGATTACTGAGTAGCCCATATGGCTTCTCAAAGACAGAGAGAGAGAGAGGGGGAGAGAGAGACAGAGAGAGAGATGAGGAGCAAAGCTGTGTCCTGGCATCACTACATCCAGTGGTGAATGAGCAGCACTCATGCACAGTCACAAGCACTCTCACAGCTCCCTAAGGCACATCGAGTGTAACACAGTCCTGCCAGGGATTTATTTAACAGCTCAGATTCTCTTTTGTCTGCTCTGCTCGTCAGCATAACCACACACACACACACACACACACACACACACACACACACACACACACACACACACACACACACACACACACACACACACACACACACACACACACACACACACACACACACACACACACACACACACACACACACACACACACACACACACACACACACACACACACACACACACACACAGTCATTTGATTCTCCATGTCCATGCTGGTTGTTTGTCCCTTTCCGTATTCGACACAGATGTTTTTTTGAAATGCTCTAATTTGTCTCCATATTTACATAATCTAATTGACCAAAAAGTGTAAAACATGAATAAATAAATTTTTTCATAAACATCCCTGACCTGCACAGTTTCCAAGCAGAGAACATCTTGATTCGTCCTGTTTCCTTTGTTCACAGTTCGCTCTCCTCTTCGGGCAGCACCATGTTAAAGTATTTCATTTACAACATCTCAAGGTCTCTCTGAAGCTCTCGTTCCCATTTATCGACTACACCAATATCCTCTTGCAGCTTTATTGAAGTTTTGCTCTATTAATTGTGACGAGGCGTGAAACAATACCTCAGAACCTAAATTATCAATTGATTATCTTTCAAACGTGGACATGATGATATGCAAGCTTTACTAACAGTCTATCCACACAGGTGCTTCCACTTATGCTGCCTGATTAGACCTCTTCTCAGGACTGTGGGTGTGTAAACCTGACATGATTGACATCTCACTGTCATGGTTATTGCTCAATAGAATTTATGAAACGAAGTTCAATCAGATGGAAAAATGATATGAAAACATGGACCTAAAGGAGCAGCATTGTTCTGTATTAAAGGGCAGGGCTAGCCCTTCTATTATGTCCATGTTGATCCTGAATCGGGCTTCTTCTCACGTAACCTGCGACAGAAACACAACATCGTTGTCAGAATTTAAAGTAAACGCCAGTTTTGGCTTTGGAATCAAAACAAGCAGTTTCGTGAACAGTAAGATTATATATTAGGAGGAGAATTCTCTTCTGAAAATCTACTATTGTTGTTATTATTAATAATATTTATACTATCATTACTGCTTTTATTATCATTCTATTGTCTACACTGCTGCTGGTATGATTAGTAAGCATTTTTATTTTATTAGTTCGGCCACTGCTCTCATTATGTGCATCATTTCTCTCATATGGATCGACTACGTTGTAATTTCATTATATTGTTCATTATGTAGACATGACCATCTGTTGCACTCCTGGCCATCCTGGGAGAGGGATCCCTCCTCTGATGCTCTCTTCCTCCTTTTCCCCATATTAAAGTGTTTCTTTGGGACGTTTTTTATTTAAATCTGGAACAGTAATTCTGGCATTCTGGTAAGTTGTCAGTGCATCCGGGTGTAAATGCCTAACGACAACTTTATTAAGTAGCAAAAGACATTTCTGCCCCCGCTGGTTGTGAGGCTGGATGCTGCAGTTGTAGACTACAAACAGGACCTTCATCACACCGCCCTGTCTGTCTCTGTAGCGCTGTTCAAACGTCAAACTGAATCTCCTGACATCAAGTGAAGGGCAAATTTGAGAGAGTGTGTGTGTGTGTGTGTGTGTGTGTGTGTGTGTGTGTGTGTGTGTCGCCCTTTCTTTTAAGTTTCCCTCGAATAAAATTCCAATTAACTTCCAGGTAACATGTGTGAAGACACGAGGTTGGGAGCAGAGGCGGGGGTTAATGGGGGTAAAAGATGAGGTGATGAGTCTCTGTCAGTTTGTGACTGTGGACTCGCACACTTCTTCTGAGTCACCAGTGGGCCTGCTGCTGGAGCCCACTTTGCTCAGCGTGACTGAGTTGGACTGGAAGTGACATGCATCCAAATATACGGCATCCGCTTCTGTCACACATCTGTCTTTCTGCCGGAATAATGTTGGAACAGATGCTGCAGACTGTGAGGGAGTGCTGCTTTAATGAATGAATGAAAATGGGAGTTCATGATATCTATAGCGCGTGGATACATTTGATAGCATCCGGTCCCCCCCCCCCCCCCCCTGTTTGAAACACACAACAGCACCAGATAAAGAGTGCAGAATGCTTAGCTGAGAATCAGTATTCCAGCTCATGCCCGGCTATGCAACTGAAGCAGGCTGAATTAATATGAGGACAGAAAACGTGGTCCCATGTCACCCCGGGTATAATGCGGTCTCAAGCATATCAGGGTGCCCCAGCTGTGACCGTGCAGTCTTATCATTTCT
The DNA here is from genome assembly GCA_032191485.1 of Leptoclinus maculatus. NCBI lineage: Eukaryota > Metazoa > Chordata > Actinopteri > Perciformes > Stichaeidae > Leptoclinus > Leptoclinus maculatus. Next base: position 226,142 of record JAVDOI010000043.1, on the reverse strand, counting down.
GAGCCATGTAACACTTTCTGCGCTCCTTTGCTCTTCCCCGCCGACTGGAGAAGAAACTCCATCTCCATCTCGTTTCCGGTGATACTTTTCCTTTACGCAGACACGAAGCAGAGAAACGAGAATACATCGGAGTTCTCTTTAAGGTCACGCAGAGACATCACAGATGTTCTCCTTCCTGATTGGAACATGCGTGGTGTCCTCGTGCACACATAGGAAGACAGATAAAGAAAAGCTTTCCTTGCATGTGGATGAATTATTATCTTGGTTGTTGGACTGTTTCTCTGCAGAGACGCAGTTCTTTTGCAAACTGTTCTCCTCAAAACGGTAACATTTGTGTCGAAGAACGGTGGACAGCAGTCCTCGTGTTGAGCCCTCAGTCATCGAATGGATCTGGTCTTATTTTACATTTTAGAAGAACACAACTCTACAGTTGAATCCCGTCAGCTCTGCCCTTTTGTGAGTCAAGGATTAGAGTCAGCATTCATAATGAGGACAAGTAGGCATCTGGGCTCATCATTTCCTCACTGAACAAAAGGTCACAGATCAATATCTTTGTACATGTTTGAAAGAAAAGGTTTCATGTCTGCGGATGAGAGGATTATCTGTTGATAAGCATCGATAGCCACCTGTGCCACCTGTAAAGGTAACCGGCAAGCAACCTACTGTTTGTACCTCATTCCACTTCTATTTAACATATTCACTGCAGGTTTGCACCAACAGACAGGTGACCCTGATAATCATAGCGCATCCACTGAAATACAAAGTAGTGCATGCATAAACAGGACCTGAGAGATACGACTGTTTTTAATGGAAAACCTTTTAGGTTAAAGATCGACCATATATTCAGAATTAGAATAAACCTCTGAACCGTGATATGGATTACAAAACATCTATACACCTCTTAATAGCACTGTACAAGATATTCACTTCATATTCAGCTTCAACACTTTTATTATTATTTCCATGTATTTGCATATATGTTAATTAATTAATTAAATCCATCTCAGTCATCATTAAGCCTTGAGAGCTGTAATTGCAAAAGTTATCACAGTTTTCATGAATGCATCACAACTACTGTTATGTTAATAAATATGCTGCCATGTGAAACCATTCTGTTAAAGGCTCTCCACTCAATTAAATACTGTCCTCCCATGGATGGGGACCAGTCTCAGTCCATTTCATTTAATCCCTGTAGTTGCTTGATTTTATGGCTTTTTTCCCCGTACGCATGGTGCCTGCAAGCCATGGCAACAGGTCTGGTGAGACAGTGTCTGCAATCACATAACCAATTATAGCATTGGTTCAAGCTGCAGGTGAATTAGTGCCTGATGGCTTCTCTTAAGTGTGAACATGATTCCATCCTCACGGTGGCACATGGCAGGAGGTGCTGCTTGTGTGGGATGTTTTTAAAACAAAAACAAACATACAACAAAAAAAATCGACCGGGTCGAAAAATGAGTTAAAATATATGGTTTCTACTGAAAAATGAAGAAAGCACAGATTGTCCCAGTGTGACGGCAGAGCTACAGACAGTGCTCGGAGACCAAATTCGGTGTCGCTTATTCATTTACAAACTAAACCACAACATCGTATGACTATATTCCATAAGGCGTTATGCCTATGAGTTACTGTGGACACAGAAGCTCTCCGTCTTATGAATAGTTGTGCAAACAGCAGCAGGTAACGTCCAGCTGCAGCTGAAGGATCCTTTCACTCTTAAACATCTTGTATCACAGTGTCCCCTTCTGGCGAGTCCGGGCTACACCTAAAGCTTTGAGCCTCCGGTGTGGAAGTGGAGCACGATTACTGGACTCACTCGTGTGTTGTGAGGGGAAGAATCATCCACGAGGGCCTGACTGGAAATCTATTGCTGAATTTGTGTGAAAATTCCAGCGGGAGGGCATTAAAGAAAGAGTTGTTCTCGTGGGATATTCACACACACACACACACACACACACACACACACACACACACACACACACACACACACACACACACACACACACACACACACACACACACACACACACACACACACACACACAACACACACACACACACACACACACACACACACACACACACACAGGACTCTTCCATAAAGGCCTGGTTTTGGCCTTGGCTTTGGAGGAAAAAGATGGATGTTTTATATTTGTCATCCATTCAGGTCCTGCTTGTTTTCTAAGCATGAGGATTAAAATCTCTCTCTCCAGCGAAGAGAAGGCAAGAAACCCCCCCCCCCCCCCCCCCCTCAAAAAAGGAATCTAAAAATTTGAGATGTGTGCCTCCAGGGGCTGTTTGTGCTGTCCTGAAGAATACAGAGGCAATTTATGCTCGGCCCAACTTATTTCCATACAGCATATCACTTCAAGTGGGCTTATTTACATCTGTTGGGAAATGAGGACAGTTTGGTACCTTACTGCTGAAATGCATTCGGGGAAGCTGCGGACTGAACAATCAAGAGCGTCCCCGCTCGTATGAATATTCAACGTGTTTATGCAGATCATTTTATATCATGACAGAAAACATTGAGAAAATAGCGTATCAAAGTATAATCAAGTATATTGCATGTGCACCAAATGAAATATGCATGACGAATTGGCTTCAGAGAGCACAGAGCAGGCAGGTCCTCTGAACCCTTTGCACAGAAAGGCTCATTGAAATTCCTTTCATTATGACTGTGGCACTACAGAGAGAGGGATGATGAGAGGGATGGACGGAGAAAGATGAGTGTAATGGTTTCTGATTAGAAAGGCCTTGCTTCGTGTACTGGGATATAATTACAAGGAATTATGCAATTTCACCTCCGGGGGAAAAAAAAGTCAACAAAAAAGCCACGAGATGAGCATTTAGTCATTTTATTTACAAATGTTACTGTTTGCATCGATCCATTTAGTGCGATATATTCTTCACATGGAAACCTGCTTGTGTGTACAATTCCTCCATCCATCAGTGAAAACTCCAAACAGGTGCTATCCAAGCAGACGGTTTTAAATATGCTTTGAAAGGATCCTAATAATCTTAATTGCTAATCCCACCAATGAAAAGGCACACAGACGCGACGAGAATACATTGGTCGACGGACCTGTTAATACCACAAGACTCGGCGGAAAAAAGAAGAAGCAAGAGTGAGACGAGATGGAAACCTCGAAAGATCTCTCAAGATCTCTAAAAATCTGTCATTACAAAGATCTGCCTCAATAATCTTATCGACAATTTAACGCTTTGACTAGTTTCGTGGCTAAAACATTAAAAAAACTTGCGGATGCATGCAGAACCCTTACATTTTGTACAACTGTAATACTTAATAAGATATAGACACGTTAAAGTAGATCACTTCTTTGCAAGCTTACCCTCAATCACACACTGAAAACAAAAAATAAAACGGATTATAATTTGAGTCAACCGGAAATTTCTATCGCCATAAATGGAAGTATGTCCAGAAGTGTGTCCCCGGCTGTTTGCGGTGGCTTCGATGCACACGTTAACGCTCAGGGGTTGTTGTCACATGTAGTCTCTTCATCAATCTGCTGGAGTACAGTCACGTCACATAGTGGTTGGCTGGCCAGCTGGGAGGCAAACAAACAGCAGCATTAGAGAGCAGAGAACCAGCACGACGTCATGCTCGTCACCTTGATTTTGCGCGCTCACCTTTGAATCGCATGTAGCAGGTGTTACAGAAGAGCTGCTTGTTCCGTATTCTGACCTCGGCGCCGGCTGCCGACCCTCCGAGGTCACGCTTGCAGTCGATGCACTGAGGGAGTTTAAGAAAGGGAAGAGTTAGAGAGCTACTCAACCGCTGGTTAAAAGCTTTAGACTACAGCGTCCAAGTCCAGAAGGCGGAGGGATGAGGACAGACAAGACGCCCCTTGATTGTATGAAGAGAGAGAGAGAAATGGAGGGAAAAGGGATAAACGAGAGTCTTGGCAAGATGGATCACTGTCCAGATGCAGGAGACCGAGCTCCAGAGACCAGAGTTCAAGGGAAGGATCAACAATTAAGAGAGACAAAGAGAGACAAAGAGAGGGAGAGGACGATTAGTTTGTCTTGCAGGGTTTTGGCACAGAACATACTACTTTACTCAAGCTGTGAAAGAGATCAGGACCTCGAGATTCACCAGGATTTACCAGGTTAGTCGTAAAAAGAAAGGAGGAGTTTGGAGGAATCGAGGCCGAGGTGTGTTGACGGCGTGCTCCGGGGGGGGGGGGGCGACACGTGGCCCAGCTCTCACCTTAAAGCAGCCCAAATGATAACAGAGCCCGAGGGACTCGATGATCATGGCCGCTCCCTTTCCCAGCGGGGTGTCACAGAACGTACAGATTTTCCTGCCACTCACTGACCTGGATTACAGAACGCACAGCTGTGATTTTTAGAGCCGAGCACACGTGCACAACGCATGTATGCAGACGCACACACACACACACACACACACACACACACACACACACACACACACACACACACGTGTTCACACTATACAACTGTTAAACTGATAGATGGCTTGTTTACTAATGGTCAATATTGACCTTTTTTGTTAAATAATTATCTTGGATGAGGGCCAATCACGTCCCCTGCCACAATGGAGCAGGAGCACCTCCATGACCATAGCTCCACAGCATTCTGTCAAATATTTAATCATGTTTTTGCATTTTTCATTACTTTAATTGTTTATTCACCGATACAAATCACAGAGTAAACAATTATCATTTATACTTTTGGCACGGAAACAAATTGGCAAAAGAATATTGGGAAATGTTTGCTTGACTCTTGATATCGGTGACACGGTGATGCTTTAGAACACATGAAAGATTCACACAAACTCAAAACACTGTATGTTGACAGTGGAATTAAACAGGGAACCTGTAAACAAAATGAAAAAGGAGGGTAGAGATTAGAGTTTCACCTGTCAGCTGTGAATCCAGAGGGTGAACCACACATAACACAATATCATACAACAACGTATCTCTGCCACCACTCCCCATCCAAAGTCATGGTTTATCAACACCACCTGGAGTAGGACTATGTAACCCAGGACACCAGTGAGAGGTTAGTTGTTGGGGGTGTTAAGCGAAAGCAGCACTGTTAATATTTACCTGCTCCGCTGCTGAGGGGCGCCTGCCTCAGACGTGGGCTCTGGGGAGGTTGCGGGTGACGGAGAGGACGGCGAGGGGGACGGCGACTGCCGGGACCAAGGGGACGAGGGGGTTCCCGCCCCGGCTCGCAGGGAGCCCATGGAGTAGGAGGAAGGCAGGGTGGAGGAGCCGGGCCGCTGGGCCCCCGACGACCCGCCGCCGTAAAGGGAAGTGCTGCCGGAGAGCGCCGAGTTAGGCCGAGCGTAGCTTTGGGCGTGAGAGTTGTTTCTGGGCGTCCACGACGAGCGCCAGGAGTTGTAGGAGGCGTCCAAGTTGTCGAGAGACTCGCCTCTGCAAAGGCCACACCCACGCCACACCCACATTAGCCCGTTAGAGGCATTTAAAAAGTCTGGCTACTAACTGAACCTGTGGTTTTAGAATATCTGGTCCGATCAAATTTGATAAAGTCAGAGTAGCCAGACTAGTAAATGTTTTAATATTTCAGCAGGTAACACAGGATATTAGTAAGGGTGAAAAGCCAGCCACCACCATCACTCAACAGAGGTGAGATTGTTTCACTCTAACCAGACCGTACCTGCGCATGGGCGGCACGTCGGACTCGTTGGTGGCGGCGGTGGTGGTGGAGGAGCGCTGGCGGATCCAGCTTTTGTCCATCAGCAGCGGAGTCTTCTTCTTCATCTCGTTTAGGATCTGCTGGCGCTCCAGCTCCACCTGCGACGCCGACTGCTGACCCTTCTTCTCACCCACCCCGCTGCCCGTCACTGCACCCAGAGAGGAGAGGGTGGGAAAGTCAACATGATGCCGGGCTAAATGAAAATGCTTCCAGGAGGACAAACATAGATCACGAAGAGGACGGGTCAGAAACAAAGAGGCTGTGATGAAGTCTGGTTGTTTTTAACGCACAAGAGAAATCGCCCTGCAATCAATGAGTTCATTGTTATTTTTGCTGCATGCAATTTGTCCGCTTGGCTGACTGATTGATGCTCCATTTGATTGGTCAGCTGTTAATCAAACAGCTGTAGGTTTTTGATTTCGTAGATCATCACACAATGAGAGCGGATCGGGGGGGCGGGCCGAGCCCACCTCTCTCTGGCTCTCTGTATCTCATGGCGTTGAGGATGTTCCTCCTCTCCATCTCCAGCTCGGACGCCGCCCGCTGACTCCGGGCCTCTTTGTCGAGCGCGCTCCTCGCCTGCTCCTGCAGCAGCCGGTGAACCATGCCCCCCGGCTGCACAAACGCACCTACAGCAGCGCGCGGCCCAAACGCATGTTGCAACGGCACAGTGCATACGTTGCTTTTACAGTTATATATACTCAAGTTTTAAAACAACCGGTATGAAGAGAAACTAAGATCTTATATTGCTGTTTTCATTAAAGGTAAACTACAATGATGATACCTTCATTTAAAAGAAAACTGACCTTTTCTCTGAGGTTTTTCCTCTTCATCAAGCTGGGGAGATGATTTAGATTTCGTCCTGTCAAATAAAAAAAAATAACTGTTATTTAAAAAGAAGAGAAGAAAAGGATCCGTACTTACACGGCTCTCTTCATAGAAGCCACCGGTTTTATAACCTTTTTGTTACCACCATAAAATACCAATCAACTAAGTCAAACCCCACGGTGAAATAAACGGTTATGTGAGGAAAGTGCTGATTGCAGACAGCACAGGTCACTCCCCGCTCAGCTGGAGACACACTGGCTGGAGGCCTTCCAATTTCATGAGCGTCTATATAAAGAGAGATTGTTTGAATGATTCCGTTATAATGGAGCCAGCAAGAAACAAAGCAGCGGGTACCCGGACACACGCTTTAATATGTGTCAGCGCTGTTCATTACTGAGAAACGTGTTGAAAATATAACAAAAAAAACATGATGACTGCTCCAGAGATATCCGTTTGATAGAACGTGTTGGTGTTTGGCAGGACTGTGTGCTCGTGAGACACTGTTTTGGCAGGTTCGGTGCAATTCAGACAAGAACAGAATGTGTTGCCAAGATGTGCAGAGAATTCTATAAAGCACTCGGAAAAAGGTGAACGTGCAGCTGAAAACCTGGAGAAGCTAACGTGAAAGCAACACTTATTCATTTACAATTCAAATGCAACCGATTACACCTGAAATCCCCCTTTTTAATATTCATAAGCAGTATGCAAACATTTAATGGAAGGTTTATAACACAACTTAAAGTACTGCTGGTATTACTTCTTATACACTTTACATGTATTACTCTGTTTATACAGCTTTATATTATATTCTAATGTTTTGGAATTTGGAATTAATAAACCTTATCTTATCTTATAATGATATGAGGACATTTGTAAGTGCTTATTAAACTTCTTCTGTGAAGACATATTGTATATTATTACATATCCTTAATTATCTGTTCATACGGGACCTTCAGCCCACGGGAGGAGTTATGAGGGTTTATTACCAACAACTATTTATGAGTTGTTCATATACTGTACCGCTCTTAAACACTTAATTGGGGGACATTCAATAAAGTGTTCAACCTATTCAACTCATTATCTTGAAATACTATAATATAAATTGTAATCATTGTGAGGCACTTCAATCATTATTCAATCAGTATTATTACTTATCAAATTGTGAATAAGGCGAGCAGGTTTTATTGGTGCCATAAGCTGATTAGCTGCAGACAGAACGCAGCATCATCTTGTGACTGACCTGTCTGTTAAGGACAGTGACGGCGGCACACTGGCAAAGCCGGAGGCCCTTTGGTGTTGGGAGTGTGTGGGGAGAGGTGGGGCGAGGGTTACAGCACAGAGGTGGAGGACAAAGCACATGCAGACACGTTAGTTATGTTAATGCACAGACAACAAAGCAGGTTATGTCCACTGAGTTATTATCCACATGATGGACGTATGAGGGAGACGTGTGAGGGGAGCAGAGGAGCAGAAGGAGCTTCTACTGACCACTGCTGCTGCTGCTGCTGCTGCTGCTCTACCAAGGCTCTCTCCCGCTCCCTGCGCTGCTGCTCCACAGCTTCCTGCCGCCTCCTCTCCTCCTCCCTCTCCTCCTCCCTCCTCATCTGCCACTTCAGCTCCTCCTCCACCCTCATCTTCCTCTCCTCCTCCTCCTGCCTCTCTTTTGTCTCCCTCTCCTCCTGGAGCTGCCGCAGCTCGCGCTCCTCCTCGTCCCTCTTCCTCCTCTCCTCCGCCTGCCTTTGGCGCTCCTGTTCCTCCTTCCGCTTCCTCTCCAGCTCCTCCCACGGAGGAGCGGGGGGCTGGCCGACGGGAGAGAGGGCCGAAGGTGTGCCGACGCCGTGTCTGCTCACCTCCAGGCTCCCCGGCTGCAACAGAGAAGGGAGGACGGGAAAAGAGGAAGCGTTCAACCCACGATGACATTAGTCTGAACTCTATCACCCGCCAGGAGGAACTGAAGAACGCTGGAGGAACTCGTGTTTTGAAATTCCAATCAATGGGGAATTTTTGTTGCAAAACTATAAGCCGGAAAGGACTTCCGTCATTACGGGAAACATAATCTCACATGTTGTGTGTGTCCTGTGTGAATATCCACATCACAAGACATTGTTCTGCTCTCACTCTATGGGAATAGAACCTACTACCTAATACGTAACTGCTGAATCATTAATGCATCATCAACAAACACAGAACATGTCTGAGAATACATTTAGCAGTCAGAGCTTATTGTCCCCTTTTAATACAAATGAAATCCTTTCGTCACCTCTTGTTGGTCAACGCTCTTGGCAACCTCCTCCTGGTCCTTGAGCCACTCCTCCTGCAACTTCTCCTGGTCGCGTTTATATTTCTCCTGGAAGAAAAAAAGCAGGGAAGAGATGTCAAAGTTCATCCAAATGAAATGACACACATGCAAACACTCACATAAACACAAAGACAATGAAAGAAATATAAGTTGTTCAGTACATTGGGAAGAAAAAGCAACGCAAATAAACACGATATTGCAGCTGTATTGTATTCAGGTAGTTCTAGGCTCACCAACATGTTATCTAACCATCCTGAAAAGTTGATAAACCTAAAGCTTGCCCAGGGCGGGAAGTCTCACTGGCACATCGTGAAATCAGGCCGTATATCCAACAGGGAACAACACTGGAGGAGGAACAAGCCTTCGCGGCTACAGCGGCTCTGCTTGAACACCTTTGATCTCCATCCAGAAATAGACCCTCGGAAAAATGTTTTCACAGCGATCTACTACATTTAAGTCGGATACTCGACAGACGCCCTACTTTCAGCTGCCGGATCGCTCTGCTAAGTTTTCTGTCTGGAGCCCATTAGGAGCGGTCTGCTTTGATTGGGAGGACCTCCTGGTCTGTGATTGTCTCATTGTAAGATGGGGCACACCTAGCTGACACTAGTGCGGTCTAATACACCAGTCCTGCAGTAAGTCCTACCTTTGTGAAGGTTATAATGTTCAGTTTCTGTTTCATGGTCATGCTAGCGGGTGCAGGTTTTGCATGCCAAAAAACACCCGGATGTCCTACTACTGCACCCGGTCATATTTATCCACCAAGACGGTCAAAGTTCAAGGCCCATTGTTATGACAGTGTCACCGCTACTCGAGTGTGCCCCTATGTACCTGTAGGAGGCGCTCCTGCTCCTTCTGCCATTTCTCTTGTCTTTTGCGCTCCTCCTCCGGGTCCCAAGACCAGCGGCTGGAGGACGGGATGATCGAAGGAACAGGTATCTGCAGACGGAGAAGAACGGCACGTCGAATAAGACCAACAACATGACCTCCTCACTCACTTTGTGATATTGTCATGTCACTTTTAATTAATACAGACAGTTTGTACACTTGACATCATATTTGTATCCTTAGCCCCATGAGTATTTGATCTAAGGAAAGCTCTCTGCAATCAAAGTCATTTTAAAATGTGAGGTTCTTAATAACGGGTCTATACTTTGTAATAACATTTAAAGATGTGTTCCTGCTGTAATAGAAACAACAACAGAGAGACAGAACCCTCTATACACTGATAAGACTATACTCACATCTGGCATTGCAGACTCTGATCCTCCTTGAAAAGAAAAGAAAAAGCATCCAGTCAGTACTTCTGGCATGCACAGGCAGAGCAACAGAAGAGAGGTTCACCCTGAGGCAATATGCTGCAGCAATCGCAGAGTTGACAGGCTTATTACATTTTCAACAGGATTTTTAAGTCAAACGAAAAGTCCTCATTGAAAATGTCAAACAGTAAATTATGTTTTCAACAAGTCCACCGAGCAACGACGGTTACATTTCACCCGCTAGGACTTATTGATTCTCTCAATCCAAGAACAGCCACTGGTTGACATTTAAATTGGACGCCAGGCCCAGTAGGTTCTGAATAGGAAAATCAATAAACTGATTGTGAGGACAAGACCGAACAAACTGGAAGGAAAAAACACACGTGTGAGCAGCATGCGTACTTAAGGATGCAGACACGTAGAGCGCAGCCAGTCTGAAAGGTCAACGTACGGTTCATGCAGGCCGAGGGAGCAACGGGAATGCTTTCAGCTGCATGCGCAGCAAAGTGAAAAGTGTAACCATGTGTTAAACCTGGAGCATTCGAAAAAACACCACAAACACTGCAGGATTCCAAAGGTTTGTGTTTGTGGTCGGTACGCTGGCAAAGCATCTGACATGCTGTCCAGCCTTTGGAGCTGAATGTGCTACTTTTATACTGTTTTACATTTTTCTTTTCACTTCTACAGAAACAATAAGCTGTGCATTGTTTATCATAAAATTATTCCTTAATTTGACTCAAAAGTAGCACCAGGCTCCCTCGGTTCGAAAAGCATGTCAGAGTCCCAGTTTGTACCAAGCGAAGGTGAGGAGGTCACTGCACACTCAACCCTGTTTACCACAGAGGTAGACCAGCGCACTGACACGGGACCCCGAGACACCTGAAGGAGGGGAAGGGGGGGGCACAACAAGTTAAGCTCTGGCAACCAAACAGAGCCATGGAGGAATCTATTTCAATCGGCTCATAATCAATCGATAATGCAACTTATCAATTGAGCATGAGGCTGTGACCGATGAGAAACATGCAAAAATCCCTCGGGAAGCTGAGAGACAGAAGCACAGAGAACCAAGCCACCAAATCACAAAGAAGTCATCATTATCATTACTATCATTATCATTAAGAACCACCCCGCCCCGATTCGGTCGGTGCTTCTTTTCTTTTTTTACCTTTTTCAAAAAACTCTGACCTCCGTTTTAAGTTTTTCAAAGATATGGGTTCTGACTCTACATGAGAGATGGAAAACAGGGTACATATTTTATATTACCAATACATGAATTACACACACAGCACATGTTGCTTTAAGCTGTGTCACAATAATACGGTTCACATCTCTTTGTTACACAACACAGTAAATCATCAATAACCACAACAGGCCAGCGTTCCCCCAAAACTACGTCAACAGAAAACCCATCGGTGCGTTTCTGTATTCAGCACAGAAATAGTGGCCAAGATCAATTCCACAACCTTTCTGATTGTGTGCTCCGCTCTTTACCTTTGTTCCTCATGGTCACCGCCTGCTCACGGAAACCTCCATTAACTCGGTTTGAAGCCCCGTCCTGCAGGAGGGAGACACGGCGGGGCGCCCGCTCATTAGAAGGGCCCACAACACAGGAATAAAACGTGATCGAAACCCGAGAGAGTTCACCCCGGGTCACTTACGAGGACTGGGTGGGCGGCGGCCTCTTCGGGGGGAAGCTTATCCGTGGAGGCTCGCGAGGTGAAATCCAGGCTGGAGCTGATGGCGTTGTGTGAACCTAGAAGTATCGGATGATCCATACTGGTCAGATTGATGGTCTTATGGCTTTTAAATGGCATGGGAGGTTGATCTCTGTCCCAGTCTGCATGCAGACAATGCAATGGCAAAAAGAAAATAGGATGTGTGTTTTTGCACATGAAGCCACGTATTCTGTGCCTGTGTGTGTGTGTGTGTGTGTGTGTGTGTGTGTGTGTGTGTGTGCAGTAGTAGTCGTTAGGTATTTGTGTACGTGAAACCCAACATTTGACACTCAATTGTCTATTTACATAAAGAACGCGATGAAGCAGGGGACAAGGTTGCTGTTATGGTGTTATTACAGAGAGCAGCAGGGTGTGACAGAGAAACCTTCCCCAGCCAAGCAGCCTATTAAAGCTTTCATATACCACACAGTGTTTCTAACAGCCTCACAAACACTGGGCTTCACCACACTATCTGAACTAGTACTGGCTGTTAGTTCACGTCAGCTACTCTGGGTGGTTTATTCATATGTGTTTGGAAGGAGACACTGACGTAGTTGTAACAAGTAAGCCTGTTACAACTGTGGTCCCTGAGATGGGTTAAGGCTCCACAAGGAAAACACCGTACAGAGAGGAATACTGATGAGACAAGAAAAGGCAGAAGAAGAAGAAGAAGAAACAACCAGTAGGAATAAAAACCGTCTTCCCTCGTCAGATGAGAAGACAAACAAACATCACAGGTCCTTCAGTGCTTCGCTGTCATGAGATCATTCATGGATGATTTCACAATAGTTTACGGACCAATTTAAAGTGTCAAAACTGTTTAGCAACGCAAGCGGCATAAGCAGCGCTGTCAGTCCAGGAATGTGACCCTTAAAGTGGTTCAATTCAATCTCCTGCAAACAAACACACGCACACGCACACACACACGCACACACACACACATGACTCACTGTTCCTGCCCTGATGGCGTATATCCATGATCAGACTGCCCTCCTGCAGGGCCTCCTCCATGCAGGACTTCCAGTCGGTGTAGCTCATTTCTGCCACCTTGTGCCCGTTCACCGTCAGCACCTCGTCCCCGACCTGAAGCTGGCACATCTCTGCCGGGCTGCCTGCAGGAGACAGAGGATTACTCATGAGAGCGATCATGCTCCACAAAGCAGCGGCTGTTTTAGTAATTTCAGTGAAATTTAATTTACAAGAAATTATCAAGCTTTTGGACAATGAGACTTTTTAATTTGAGTTTTTAAAAACATCTGTCTTTAAGTTTTTAATTTGTATTATTTAAATGATAAAAAATGCAAATGTTGTCAATATTGACGGTGTATTTTGTGTAACAGATACTAAACAGTGCGGGATCATTTCCTTTACTTCATCTTGACTTTTCACTACCGCCAAGTGAAACAAGACATATGTTTATATTTCTACCAACTAATTCTATTGAGATCAATACTATTGGTTGTGAACCTTTGACTGTATGTCTTTACGTTGCTCTGCATGGCTCATGCGTGCCTGACGTGGTTAATAACAGTACGGCTCAGTTACTGCACGGCTCCATGAGCAGAACCGTGAATGAGGTCATTGTACTTTTGCATCTTCCTGCTCATGCATGCAGTTTTTGTCATTTTTAGCGTATTAGTGAAACCTCACTAAATGAAATGAGGAACGAGCGATGGTGGAGAAAGCTCAGTAGAAAGAGAGGCTCTGACCCAGCAGATCTGACCCAGATAGAGGCTGCCCTACATAGGTCTGGCAACGCCACTGCAATGGACTTGAAAACCTGCTGACAACCATCCAGCAGCGCCTGGCTGTCATATATATTACCAATATTACTGCTGTACTGTATCCGTGAATACATCAGGTGAGATGGGACTGTTTGATCTCTTCTTCTTCTTCTTCTTTGAACCACTGGGAATGTTGTGAGTTTAAGGCTGCCAGTTTGGCTCATCGGCACGTATTATAGGTGAATAAAGCTGATATCCTGTTTGTCTGAAGGTACATCTCTGCTGTTACCTCGCTGAATGGACGCGATGCGAGCTCCTGTCGAGTCCCACGCCGCCTGGAAGCCAAAGTCTGTGCTGCTGTTGGGCTTCTGGTTCAGGCTGATCCGCATCTCACAGTAGTTCTCCTTGAAAACCAAACAGAGCAACACAGGTGAGTAGAGGCAAACACAAAGGAACGTGGTCCTGACCTTCCATCGCTGCGTCAGGTTGTGTTGTCTGAGCAGGTCTGCTTGCATTAATCATTTATGGCTGTTGATGAAATGCCAAGCTGTTGCTATTCTTTCATTTCTGAGTTACATTATTCTATTATTTTTAAGCAATCTTTAAATTGAGAATAGAAAAATAATGAAAATTTGATTTAATGACGCATGTGGGTTCACTACTTATTTACCAGGAAGCCAAAACACATTCAGTGACTGTTCACATTGTCATAAATAAAATCTCCACTCGTCAATATACCAGCTGATCGGTTTCATCACAGCAGGTAACGTGAGTACCTGGCTGGTTTCTTTGGCTGGAACAGGACTGAGCGGGGCTTCGGTCTTGACCTGAGGAGGGATGGGTGAGACGCTCCGAGTAGAGGTGACGGTCTTCATCGTGGTCTTGTCCTCCTCCTCGTCCTCCTCCTCCTCCTCCTCCTCCTCCTCCTCGTCCTCGGTGCTGTGGGCCGAGCTGGAATGAGACTGATGCTCGTCCTCAGAGGTCATGAACTGGTGATAGCGGCTCGGCACCGCCGACTTCTTGGAATCGACGACGTCGCCGTTGATGCGCTTCTGGGGCTCGTCCACCTGTCCAAGGTGAATCCAGATGGTCAAAGGATGCACACTTTGAGCCTTTGACAATAAGATGATGTCAAATGAACTCAACAGCACAGAGACGCTTATAAAACGTCTCTGAGCATGAAAGTGTTTCTTAATCTTTACCTGAAAGTCACTAACTGATCTGATGAAACTGTGACAGTAATGAATGTGATGGAGGCCTAAAATAGCAGCTCTGGCAGCTGAGTTAGCATTATAAAACCACTAGCTTCATCTATTATTCATACAGTACAGTAATCAGATCGGACTCTTGGGTAACAATGATGCCCTCAGAACACTGCACCTGAACAACGAGGCAAAAGATTTCTTACTGCCAAACAAACACCCTCTAGATGTCCTTCAGTCCCCTCGTGCTGCGCTGGTAGTTTGCATTTAGAATGATCAAGTACTCACTGTAAAGGGCCGGGGAAGAGGAGCGAGGCGGGACGACTGGGTCCCGAAGGGCCGTGGCGCGACAACCGAGGTCAGGCGTGCGCTATCCGGTCTCTGGTAGCTCCTGGGGAGGGAGGCAGAAACCCGAGACACCCCGGGAGGCTTGGGTTCCATGGAGCCGGGCTGTGGTTGTTGTTTGTACAGAGAACCGGAGGAGGGGGGCCCCGCCTCAGTCCGTGCTCCCGACAATGGGCGCCTCGGCTCGGGCAACTTTTGCTGGGAGCTTGAAGAGGAGACGGCGGCCGCTGTCTCCACTGTGCCGGTGCGTTCTGAGACTGAACTCTCTGAAGGTGCTGCTGCTGCCGGAGATCGGGACCTGTGGAAAAAGCTGCGGCTGATGGGAGTGATGGGAGTGGTGGTGTCGCTGCCTGCAGGACTGTCCTCAGTGTCAACTCCCTGTGAGGTGGGAGGGGAAGCGGCCCTGCCAGCAGTCGGGGAGGCGGAGGAGGGTTTGTCCTCTTTCCGAGGAGGCTCCGGGGATTCAGAAGAATAGTAAGGAGTGTCAATGGTGTAGCTCCTGGCGGGGGGGGCTCGGGTACGAGGAGAAATGACGGGTTTGTCAAATACGTCTTCGTCGTCCAGGTAAGACAGAGATCCAATGCGACCACCAACGCTGTTTTTTCCTTTATTTTCTCTGAGGACCGGACACAGGAGCAGAAGGGGGATGAGATGAGGAGGGAAAGGTAGACAGTGATGGGTGAAATTAAAGACAAGGGTGGAAAGGGGTGCAATTTAGGAAGATGAAAGGAAGTGACAGGAAGGGGAGTGAGTGTCAGGGAGGAAAATAAAAGGGTTGAAAAGAGGGGTGGGGCAAAGAAGGGGGAGGCAGGTTGTAAGCCGTGATTAGATTACACTTTCACATTGACTGAAGGCACAATTACAGTCTCCTCATTCACTCCTGCACTAACAATCCTCTAGTCTCTGCGTTTAATACACAAAACCTCTCATGCACACCTTTTATTCCATTACTTCAGCATAGGATCCCCCTCCGAGGGTCAAAAAGGTGTCGAAGAGGAACAAATTAAGCAGGTGTTGCTTTTTTTGGGTAAAATAAAAACATCAATCTACCGATAGATCATGTGGTCTGGGTGCTTTCTCTTACCTCTCCTCTTGCATCTCCCTGAAGGTCTTGGACCTTCTGCTGCTGGACGTGCTCTGCTCTGTCTTCTCCCTCTCCTCTTTCTTCTTCACTATATCAGAGTTGACACTCTTGCGCCGGTTCTTCCATTTGCTCAGGTCCTGTAGAGGAAAAGGAAGCCCATCTAACCTCATGCACCATTTCTGCAACAGTTAAAACTTAGATCTGGATGAAAGCAGAGCGGCTGTGTTGCGTGGCTGACTGTACAGCAGGAAGGAGAGAGAAAGAACCCAGAATGGGCTACATTTGAAGGTGTTCTATTTGTGTGCTTTAGGCTCCTCCCGGCTCACCTCCCATGTGTATTGGGGACTGTGTGACCTAAATGCTGCTTTAAGACTCGATTATATTGCCAATGACACCAATCAGACTGCTGACTGTCACAGCAAGTCACACAAACACGGACAACTTTTTATCACTCTTGATTCATCCACCTACAAAATGAGCGCTTGTGATGCATTGATGGCGTTTACAATTGGAGCACCGCTGCCCTTTGAAAATCATTTTCCAGGATTAACCTGTACCCTCAACTCAGCTTTACATGGATTAATGCATTTGTTTTCATTCCAGGGTCTCTGTCTTACATCATCTGTCCATATTATATCATAAAAACGGTCCCACATGAATCATATCGTTAGTATTAACAGGAAGTGGTGTTTCCTGCCACAAACACTGATTTGGAAATGAGGACAGTCCATAGCCAGAGGGCAGCGCTGCACCAATCAGTGTCAGCCTCCGTCTCTGGCTTCTATCTGAGCAGCTCTCTTTTCACCCTGCAGGCCACATTCTGCACCACAACACCTGCTCTCCTGATTGGCCGCACGGATCCTTCAGATCACGTGCTCACCTTTCACTTCTGAGTTGGGAATCAAACTCTTTTCCTGCCGGAGTCAGATTGTCTTGATTTGTAAAACAAGAATGTAGGGATGGCGGACCTCGAGCGTCAGCGGAGCAGCAGACATATTAGTTACTCACATCCTGCCACTGGTCCTCAGTGTCCTTTATCTGCTCGCGGTACTTCTCCAGCTCCTCGTAGCGAGACTGCTGGACAATGTTGGGGTCCACCTGGATATCGCTTGTTGATTTACTCCTGTGGACAGAAAGAGTTAAGAGAGTTTTCAAAAAAGTCCCTGAGCATCAGCAGCTCAAGTGAGAGGTGGATGGGACGTTTAGTTTGCATATCCCGGCAGAAGCTTTACAAGGTAAAAAAAAAAAAGAGTTAGCAAAGATTGCATGCATTACTATTGTGTCAAATAAAACCACACAATTTCAATTCAAAATAATTTCCACCTTTTACCTCCCGTCCATATGTTTGGATGCTGATGCTGTAAACAAGTGGGATTAGACCTTTAACCTTTAACCTGTAACCAGGTGTTAGTTAGCAAACACAGCACACGGGTCACCCACACACAGAACAACAAACGGTGGAGTTGATGTAAGCCGAGTGGGTTAGTAACATGTATCACAGCGCTCCCCCGTCATGCAAAAAGAGCAGAGTCAGAATAATGCGCTCCGTGTCCTCTTAGCTGAGACGTACATGTGACTCACACTCCATCAGGGCGGACAGACCAGCGCTCAGTCAGGACTCTCACTGGGACACGACAGAGTTTCGGTGGATGACCCAGCGTATTGCTACTGTATGCATCTTTTCACTTTGTCAATAGAGCTTTGTGGAGCACCAACCCCCCCCCCCCCATCACCCCACACACACACACCCCTGAACTTGGCCCCGTGCCAAACAATGCACTGTGTTGTGTGTCAGCATTTAGCAGCCGGTGAGTGAGAGCAGCAGCACAAAAGCAAGGGGGCGGGGGGGGGGGGCTAGCAAGGTGCAACTGCATGGGGGGGGCCAGTGTGAATGCAAACGTGCCACATTCCTGGGAGCTCGCATCAACTCACCCGTCGATACTCTCTTGCGCTTGCTGCTGTCTGGAGGAACCGGAGAGAGCCAAACACAAACAAAGTCACATTTCTGTGGACGGAGCCTTTGACAGCGAGTGTGTGAGGGTGGCCCGGTCAAGAGCTGCGAGGCCGATCGGTCTCAGACCGGATCATCCCCCACCAGCTGGTGTGGGGCCACACATGTATGTGAACCCAGCTAAAGTATGACGCGGCTGGTTTTCACTTCATACACTGAAGAGGTTAGAGTTTAAAAGTACAGTTCACCCCAAAATCTAAGATGTATATTTTACTCTTACCTGCACTACGGCCTAAATCTTCTCTGATTCTGGGGCGAACTGTCCCTTTAAAGGTGTGTATATAGTGCGCTTACAGCACGGTATCGACTTTCCTTTCCCTGACATTTGTATGGGGAGTTGTGCAGACATGCATGTCTCTAAACAATGCTGCCTTTCTGGAGACTCCAACATGATGTCACTGGTAACGCAGCTTTAACATATGGAAGTGAAGTAAATCCAGATGGCCTTGACTCAGGTTAAATGGTTGCTTTGTGTGTGTGTGTGTCTGTTCATGTGCAAACGCTGCAGTACAGATTTGTGTTCAGGTTACCATGGACTCCACGAGTCGCGTCTTCTCTCGGAGCCGTGGGGAATTTCTACAGGCTTTATTCAAGTCGGCTCAACAGACTCGACTGCATTTCTAATCGCCCCAGCTCGGTGCTGTGAGCGTGTTCAGGACGCTATGTTCGGATATTACTCAGGCTTGAACCTTTCCACACTCTCGTGCTGCTGGACTTGGAGCTTCACATGTCAGTGTGAAGCTCCCTCTGCTGAGGAAAACAACAGTGAACTGTGGACAGGTCCGTGTTACTGTAGGTGTTAGGTGAGGTCAACAAATGGTCACGCATTCCATCACCAGAGCATGAAGTCTCTTATATTCTTTATTAAGCTTGTATTGTTTTTTTTCCATTCACAGGCAAACTCGGTCTGACAGGAAAACAAAACCAAAGACTAAATGCAGAACTCGGGTCTGTTTTAACAGAGCTCATGATGTACCAAACACTATTGATGGTGTCGTTCAAAAATCACACTTCAAAAACACAGCAGTGGTTTCCATGCACAGTCTCCCCATCCACAGCATGTACATACCACGTGTTGCTCTGGTCAAATGAACCAGACCGCCATCATGCACAAAAACCACAACCAATGTCATCGGGACTTTGACTGCAGTTTCTTATTGACTGGAAAAAGACTTTCAATTTTGAGGTAACAACAAACATTTAAAACAGGAAAAGGTTCAGAGCTCTTGCTGTCCTTCGGTGCAGTCTGTGTGACTGACCCAGTGAAAGCTGAAGGCACATGAAGAGATGGCCTTCAGACCAGTCACTTACAAGTTGGATCGACATGCAGTCTGGACCACTTCACTCTCTGAAAGAAAATATTCCAATTCTGAAATGGCACTAATGAGTTTTCACATACAGGCATGGTCTGTCTTTACAACTTCAGAGCAGCCAGCCTCTCCACCATGAGCCTCTTCTTGTATCTCAGCCGACTGGCTTCCCTGATCTCCTGCATTCTCTGCAGGTCGCCTTCGCTGCAGGAGGACGGCACCGAGGGCACCATCTGACCGGCCGACGGGTCTCTCTGTGAGCTCCGGCTCTGATCGGAACAGAGTTTCCGGACGAGCATGTCGTCTGTTTTAGGACGCGCCTCCTTCCCAGCCTGATTCGGTTCATGTGCTGCCGCCTCCTGGGTCAGAGGACACGGGGGGCACAGGAGTCTGGCCTTGAGATCGGGGGGCAGATCCCACGGCTCCGGGACGGACATGGGGGCGTAGTTGTCCGGTGCTCCCGAGAGAGGCCGCTGTAGCTGAGCCTGCTGGGTTTTCTCCTTGCGATAGACCACGTCGTCCTGCTCGATATCAGGGTAGTGGTTCTCATCGTCGCCGGCGCCGCCGTGCCGCTGGGTGACGATGTTGAGCTGCGGCTCTGACGAGTAGGGACGGCGGGTGGCCGACAGCTGGGTCTTTATCATGGCCATGTCCGTGTTGGACTGGAAGGCCAGGGTTCGCCTGGCGAACATGTCGTCGTTCTCCAGGTCGGGGGAAATGCTCTCATAATCGAAGGGGTCCGGGGGCTCGCGGGGGTCTTGGCGCCCCAGCAGGGGCCACCGCTCACATTTGACCAGTCTAGGCCCCGAGGCGGGGTCCACTGGGGCAAACGCCAGAGGGGGGGTCATTAACAAGGGGGATTGTATCTCGGGGAGCTGGGGGAGAGTGTGTGCTTGAAAGCGAGGACTGCAGGGGTTGGGCAGAAGGAGAGAGAAGGACAGAGAGGTGATGAGTGCATGCATGGGAACTGGATCAAAGAGCAAGAAAAGGAGGAAGAGACACATCACGCTGCCATAGTGCTGATATTTGATTCAAACAGATGTTCATCAAATCAGGATCACTCTGCTAATAAATAAAACTGCGACGCTAACTGCCATCAGTGGAATAGCTTAGTAAAAATAGCATAATGCTGAGTTACAGCCTATTTTCTACAAAGGTCAGTGCAAGCGAAGTGCTTTATAAAGCGTGTTAGGGCGACCTCGACTATATATTATCATTAGTATATTAGAAAGCAGGCCGTCAGCCCCAACAGGGGCCGATCATATTCCTCCTTTTGAAATCTGGATGCTCTAAAACATCCCGTCATTGTCACAACCATGCAGCTGTATGGACCTTTTCCCCACGACAAGGGTGGCGTGAGCCGAGGCCTCGTGAGCGTGGGGGTGAGAGGGGGGGGGGGCCGGAGGGAGAGCGGGCAGAGGAGAGCCAAGGGCTGACGTCACAGTCGGAATCGTCCGACGAAGAGCCCGACTTCTTATAGCTACAGCCAAGGACGGCGGGGGGGAACGAAGAGAACGGGAGAACAGGAGCAGAGAGAAAGTAAAAGGGAGGGGGGGGGGGGGGGGGGGATAGGAGGTGATGGCAGGAGAGGAGAAAGGAAAAGTAAGTGGGAGGAATCTGTACAGGAAATGCAGTGAATGACAGAATCTTAGGATCTAAAAAGGTTAAATTGGCATGCAATAAGTGCAAAGTAATAAGTGCAAAAGAAAACAAAAGATTGTGCAAGAAGAAGGGATTGCATTTTATCCGTATTGCTACTAAAATATAATAAGTAGGTGTATATATATGAGAGAATTCCATGCTTGAGTTCAACGTCCTCACACACCTGAAGCCTTGCATCTTCTTGTACCAGGGTCTCTTCTGAGAGCCCAGTTTGATCTTCTGTATGTGAACATCTTCTTCGGGCGACCAGAACTTTGGCAAGAACTTGTCATACACTTTGGCCACGGGCTGGGGATTGACGCCCATCTTGCGGGAGTAGAGGTCATCCTGGACGGGGTCAGCGTAGCCGTCCTCGTCGTCCTCGTCCTCAGAGTCCTCGTAAATCTCCCTGAACAGGCTGTCCGCGGACAAGGGCCGGCGGTGGTCCACCCTCACGGTGCCCTGCCGGGGGGGCAGCACACCCCCACTGTTGACGCCGCCGCTGCTGCTCGAGGGAGACAGCCAATCACACGTGTCAAAAAGGCTATTTTTGGCAGCAGCACAGCACGCCAGTCACGCAAAGAGTTGCCAAACAACCTCAAACGAGATGACGCAAGGATTAGAAAACCAAACGCAAGCTCAAAAACCAAGCTGTAAAGGCAACAAATTGATTTGAGGAGTTAATGTCGCCAAATCACTCCTCCAAGCTCATCAAATTCAGGAGACGCAAAAAAAAAAGGACGTGCTGCAGCAAAGAAATCTCAAAACAAGTCAAACAGAAACCAACTTTCAGGCGAGTACAGAGCTCTGTTAGAAGCAGCACATGGTTACAATCAACCATGCAAACGGAGGGTAAGAGAAGCGCTCTCGTTCGCTCTCATCAGGCAGGCACATCAAAGTCACACAGTTGCTTCATGTTCTCTGACCTGAGGCCGGTCACATTCTGTTGAGGGGCAACATTGGGAGGCATAGTGACCTTAGGCCAGGGGCCCCCGCTGGCCCCAGGCGCCCGTCCCGCCACCAGGGGACTGGCGGGCACGGCAAAGTTGGTGGGAGGAGCCGGGGAGGGGCTGTGGAAGCGTCTGCTGGCCAGGTCATCCAGGACGAGGTCCGGGTCCGGTCGGTCTGCGTCCGAGTCGCTGCCGCTCTCGTACTCGTAGGCCCACTGCAGGTGAGGCGCTGGCGAGGCGCTCTGGGACGCCTGGCCGTCGGAGGAAAGCCTTGTTTCACTGAGGTCGCCGTTCCACAGGAAAATGAAAGACAACACCGGTACACAACCAACGTCCACCATTCAACACAACAGCACCACAATCGCCCACGTGATGGGAAAGGAGACAGGGTCAACTTTGAAGCACAGAACTTTGTGTGTGAACACTTGATGTTACTTTGCTTTTAAGAAAAGAGGAATGAAATGAAACGGCCCCTTCAAACACAATCAAAGCATTCAGTGGTGTGTGTCACAGTACCTGGTGAGTGTGGCTTCCTCCTCCGTGTACGTGGGGTTGGCCCAGCTGCGCCGGCTGTCCTCATTGCGCTCGGCCCGCTTCTTCCTCAGCGGAGCGGGCACGTAGGCCGAGGATTTGTCCTTAGTGGGCAGGAACTGGTTAAACTGGGAGCTGGCCTTGGGCGTGACGGGCACTGACCGGCGGTAACTGAGACCGCTCTTGTTCTCGGCCATCCTGAAGACGGAGTCGGCCTCGGTGTCGCTGCAACAACCTGGGGCAGAGACAGAGCGGGAGGGGGGGGGGGGGGGAAATCAGATTGTGGGAAATAAAGAAATAAAGTGGGAGAATAAATGGAGGAGACGAGGAGAAGTAAAAAAGGAGAAAAGAGGTGAGAGTAGAGAAAAGAGCGAGGGGATCGTGTTGTGTGTTCTGGCGTGACTCTGGAGGAGTAACAGAGGGGTGCAGGGCGGGGAGCGGAGGCCTCCTCATTTACAAGCTGCTGTGGAATGTCTCACTTCCCTGTCCTACAGCGGGGGGGGGGGGCACTCTGAGATCACTGACCACTACTTCAACCTCTCAAAGCATGCTACTTTTTTTGTCATGAAACAAGATTGCAGACGAGCTTTTGCCGTTGTTATACATCTCCTTCTTTGGGTGCTTTCTTCACTGAAAACATTCACTTTCAGGAGCGCACCACTAGATGGCAATAGGTGTTTGTTTTCACTACTGGGAGGCAACTTTCTGGCCCCTTTGCAGCATAGCTTTCCAGTTCACAAATATTTGAAGTTCTGGACAGAACAGAGATGAAATTTGAGAAAGTCTGAACACTTAAATGAACTGCAGCTAGGATGTGATGGGGATAAGACAAAGAAAGCATGCTCTGACCTCTTAAATGCCATAAAGTCAGCTGTAGATTAAAAAAGACAGAGGTGAAGAACAGGAGATTCAGATACGCTTGTGTAGAGATAAACACATGAGGTCTCTTACCCTCGCTGCTGCCTTTAAGAGTGGTGTCAGATGAGATGCTCTGGGGTCGGGAGCTGTCCAGGGAGTCGTCTCTCCTGTGTCCTCCTCCTTCTCCTCCCTCTCTCAGTTGGAAGAGCTCTTCTCGCTCTGAGCTCCAGCTGTCTCCAAAACCGCTGTCTCTGCCGTTGCCGCCTTTCTGACCGGACGATTCCTGCAGAGCCTTTCATATATACACACACACACACACACACACGGTCAGATAATAGGCTGCCAATTACAATATTTAGCTCAGCAGTGTGTGTGTGTGTGGTGCGTTAGAGGTCTGCACTGTCTGGCCTCTCGTTCCTGCACATTGAGTGACTGGAAACGCTCCAGTACTGTCCTTAAGAGACGACGCATTCACTGTCGAAACAAATGGTGCCGTGCACCGTGTGCCGTTGATGACTGTTTACTGCCTGAAGACATTTTTGATGGCTCTTGAACACATAAGCAAGCCCCGGAGCCACTTTAACCAGCGTGGCTACGAACAAGCCAAAACTTGAAAATGGCTTTCCAGATCTGTAATCCACCGAATCCTACCAGACAACACAAGTCCACACACTAAACCCGGCCTAACCCCGCGCCACTGCACTTGGATTATCATAGCTAAACGTACAAGACGGCACGGTAACCGACTGCTATTACTGAAAACCCCTGCAGTCAGTTTAAATTATAGGGGACTAGCGCACCATCGCCTTTAAATCTATGTGAGAGCAAAGTGCCAAATTCAACACTGGAATGAGCAGGGGGGCAGGAAACAGGCTCCTCCAAAGACAAGAAGCAGCTATTTTCACCTGCAAATATGAGCCGACTGTGCTGTAAACAAGATTTGAAATAGCAGAGTCAATGGATCGGGTCATTTATGACTTAACGTAGCTTTGGTTTGAGAGGCCAGTAATCCGAGGCCCCTCGACCTTTTCACAGCCATTCCTCCACACATAGTGTACATACCGGGGGAGGACACAGAAACGTACTGAGCAGCGGCTGTAAAAGAGGATTTTCTTCACGATTCATGTGGTTTCCACGAGAAAATGAAGCTTTTGTTTCATGACGACACGGATAAGATGACCGTCCACTGTTTTACCTTGTATAGTGCTGTGCCCAGTAAGCCCTCGAACGCCTTAAAATTCAGGTAGGGTCCATCATAGAAACGGTCACACTGAGCTCTTCTACCAAGCCAGTAAATGGTGATCAGCACCTGGAGAAGGAGAAAACAAACTTCTTACACAAAGCATACATGTGGAATACAGGTGGAAACTCCAGTACCATTACCAGACATAGTGCATCAGATTAGAGCTCTACTTCTACCCCAGCCCATGAGCGCTCTGTGCCAGGTGATTGTTGTGTTAGTTAGCCGCACTGACACCAGGTGATATCACTGCCCTTGTTTCCAGGCTCATCCAGAATACTCTGTTGCTGTTTGTGTGTCGGGCCGGGCAGGTAAATGTGCTGCACTGAAGCAAACAGGCATCGCTATATTGCAACGTTTTGCTGGTCCCCTTTTTACACGATACGCTTCAAACTGACGCGTCAGCTCTTTGGTTTTGTGTCACGCGGCCACATGCGGGAAAATAATGTGGGTTTGATAAAACACGATGAAGCTGTGATGTGAAATACTTTCACTTGCACTTAAAACATGCATGACTAATAAAACATTTATGGGATATAAATTCCCTAAAAAAGGGCTAATTAAACACTATATCTTGTAATTGAATACCTTTCAGGATACTTTTCAAACGTACAGACAAGACCTCGCAATATATCTCAAATGTACCGAATGTCACAATGCCTTGGTCATTATCAATACATTTCATGATGTAGAATAAAAGCATTTCAATGTGATGCAAACCCTACAGTGTGCCTCTGATTGTTATACTTTTTAGAGCCCAGAATAACTTTCCACCCACGCAGTTAGCCCTTCACAAGATGAATATCTCAAATTAAGTCTGGGATTAGTTTAGTGTCTGTATTTTATCTTTTTCATCCCCCATCTCTGCTCTCATTTCCTGTCACAAAGTGAGTGTAAGCGATAAAGCAAAATGTTATGTTACATATTTAGTTGTTTTACATCAAATGTCATCTTATGGTACAAACTGTTTAAGGGACTTTAAAAGAACTCCATAGATGTATTATGTATATCTATCTATCTATAGCATCGTCAGACTCACGATGGACTGTTAAAAAAAAAGAAAAAGTATCATAATCGATGCAGCAGATGCAGAGATATCGCATTTCTTATTCCACACATTCTTATTCCTTCTCAAAACCTGGCTCCTACATTACCCACAATGCATATAGCCTACAGCTGCTAGCCCCAAGTACAGATGAGGAGCTACAGAGGTCAGGTAAACTCACTTCTTTCTAACTCCACAACTCCAGAATATATATATTTATATATTTCTTTTTTAAACTTATAGTCTTCCGCCCACAACCGACTCGAGTGACATCACTCGAGTCGGTTGCGGCTCAGGTTTCAGATGTTGCACGACTCTCACTGGAGCCACAGAAGGCTTAATACATACACATGTAGGCAGTACTCGCTAACACCTGTAAAAAGGCTTTAAAATGAACCCTGAACAGGACTGAAGCTAAATGATCTTTTATGTTTTATTATTTCTGAATAACAGGTCAATAAATCAAGTTATATTTCTCCACTCACATTTTTCAGCCTTCTGTTGGTCTCTTGATCCCTGCGAGAGAAAGGGCAGAAAACAGAGGTGTGTGTGTGTGTGTGTGAGAGAGAGAAAGTGACAATAAAAGAACAGAGGGCATGCTTGTTGGGTCTCTGTGTCGGGCGGTGAAAGGGCTGGAAAGTGAGAGCACAATCCAGACCTACTGCCAGCCCTTCACTCACTCACTCACACACACACACACACACACACACACAACAACAGGAACACAGAGGCCGGGAGAGAAACAAACGCTTTTCTGGAAAAAAATAATTGTGAGCCATTAAGTGTTTTAGGTGTGCGTCTATTGTACACAATCAAGCAGCTGTAAAAACACATAGTTAGGACTTAGGTGCACAAAGGAGGTTTTTGTTTCTGATTTCAAACGATACAGCTAATAACTGACGATTATTAGCTGAATGCCGCTACTGTTGGAGCAGCAGAGCCTCTCGCGTGCTACACAGCTCAGTCGTATTTCTGGGGTTTCACAGTTGACCTGACAAGTCAGCAAATCACTCTCAGCTCATTCTTGCTCCTGTGAAACCAAACAACACTCACAGTGTCAACCTGCATGCCTGATATATTCCCTTCTTTTTTCTCGTGCACATTGTGTACCTATCGCCTAAGGTGACCGTAGTGTCTATTTAGAGAGGTCAATAAACAGCTACAGTGCACACAGTGGCCATAACGGTGACAGGGGGAAATATACATCCCCTCTGCAGCTCTGCACGCTACACATTCCTGCTATCACACGGTAATACAAAAGTCACGCATGCCTCTCTCCCCCCCCCCGAGCACATGGATTTCCTCACAACCCCTTTCCCAGCATGCAGTGCGACCGACGCAACTGCTCAGAGTGCGATGCACGTGTGGCGGCGACACCTGAGATGACTGCCGTGTCAATATAACGTCAGGTTCACATAGGTCAGGAGGAGGAAACACAGCGAGGACGTATAACTGACTGTCTGATATAGTGATATAAATAGTACTCAGTAAAGTACTGAAGAACCATTTGTACAGAACTTAAGCATTTCCATTTCCTGGTACTTTATATTTATACTTTAAAGAGCAGTATTCTTTTACTCCACCACATTTATCTGACAACTATAGTTACTTGTCAGATTTCACATTAAAAACATTGGATTATATGATAAAATACAACAGACTGGTAAAGATCAAACCACTGGGAATGGCAGCAGATCAACTTTCTCACCAGTATGCGTCATCGTCAAGGGTGCGAATCCTAATTTGCCAACGGCGGACACTGAAATGGACGGTTACCAATTTGACATCCAGCAGATTTATAGGCCCAATAAAAGAGGTGGGAGGGTAACAAAAAATACCCTCTCTTGTGTGGCTTGGAACACAAAGCCTAAGATTATAGCAGCGCCGGCCAGATCCAGAAAATAAAAAGAGCTGGATACCAAAACTACCACCACACCGCTTCTCGTAATGCTTATTTATAGCCAGTGGTGATAGCTGAACTGAAGGGAAAATATATATAAAGGGATAAGTTCAGGCCTCCAGAGGAGCCTCGGGACTGTTGAAATCAGCTGAGCGCTCATATGATTGAGCGCAGTCATGAAACACAGTTCTGCACAGAGAGTACAGGAAGGAGCAGCCTCGGTGAAGTAGTTTCACCATCAATTAAAATAACCACTTTGAGTTTTTGGTCTTTAATGTGCCCAAAGGAGAAGAAAGACATTTGTGTTTGTGTATCATGCAAAGGAAGCCTGAATGTATAAGAAACATAATAAATATCATGTCAAACCGATCAGAACAGGAGTCCTTGTGAAGATGTCATTGTGTCTGTTTTGTTCCAGGTTTAAAAAGTTCTTGTTTCGGATGTAAAACAGGACACTTTTGTTCCGATTGGTCTGAGGTCTTGTATTATGTGAAGGACGTACGTTGGCCAAGTATCTAACAGTACAACATAAAAATCATGCTTTTATCAAATGTCAAAGTCAGGATTCTTGAAAAATCTTTTGTTTATTAAATTTCTCCCATATGATTTTTTTTTACACTGCATCTATCGTGGATATTCAACTTATTATGAATTCCCAAATACTCGATTGTGCTAGTTGCAATATCTAAGATACGCACAGTTCTCGCCGTACTATATGTATTGTTTGGGGACGTGGGAAAACTGATTTTTCCTCAAATATAACAGATGACACAAATGTGTTACAGCTGACTCCTATCAGCCAATACATACAGTATCATACAGTGACACATGAACCATCCAGCTATCAGCCCTGAGCCTCACCCTCTGCATGCTTACACAGACTTTCACGTCAGCGCTCTCTCGCCGAGGTCAAAGGGCGACAGACATCCGTCTCCTTCTAACCTCCAGAGGAGATGCAACGGCACAAGACACCCTCACTCGCTGTATGCTAAACAACCACACGACGCAGCTACACTATCAATCAACATTAGATGCACAAGTTTCAGATGCATCAATTATTAAGAAAACCACATTTTATATAATAACTTGAAAACAGGTGTCTAATTTACATTATTTAAACTTATACTATATATTATACCTCTTTCTTGTCGTATGGCGACTGAATTGCGTGAATCTGTTTCATTTGACTGGAAGCAGTTGAGGAGTGTGTTCTCTCAGTACAAACCAACCAGACAGAAAGAGACACATGCAGCCGATGAATCGTAAGCCGCTATTCAAATGCCGGACAAATAACTTCATGACAGCAGTCAAAGTAAACGATCTTTCCCATTTAAGTCGATCACGTCCCGTGTGAAGTGACGTCTCTCTGGACCGAACGGAGACCACAGGATGCGTCTCCGTCCGCGCACAGCCACCAACGAGATGGAGGCAGCTGTGAGACAACAACAACATCCCGAAGACAAACAAGCCCTAAACTAGTGGGTGTGCATGTGTGATGAGAAGCATACCTCTGCAATGAAGATCACTTGCTCTGCAGCATTCACCAACTTCCTTCATCCGCGTTCTTTCATTCTAACTAAATAGTTTAAAGACACACCCAGACGCTCTCACCGGGTCAAACCTACAGGGAGCGTTGGAACAGAGGGCTCAGCCGCGGGTGAAGACGGTGTCGGGCATCATTGTGGAGCGTACTTAGACACTGCAGCCTCTGTGAGGCTCTGTGCAGCACAAATATAACCCTTGTGTTGGCCAGGGCCGTGTCCGTGGTGTGGAGACTTTATTGGCCTTTCACTATCATCGCTCGTTTGCTTTCACCATCTGCCACAAAGAAGTGACGGCAGTGCCACATACTAAAGCACCAAACCAGAACGTGTGGTGCCAGCTCAGTGAACCACACCCCGAATACTCACACACGGGACACTTCTTTCTCCTTAATGCACTTAAAAACATCCAGACTTTGTCACAGTGAGCGTTGAACTACATCAACAGCAGTACACACACATGGCGTGAGGTACAGTATTGAGTACATTCTGATAACAGGCGGTCCAAATCTGTGTGGGAAACAGCACATTCCTTCAGGTAGGTCAAACATTTGGTTTGATCCAGAGCCAGGGATGCCGTTGCATAAACCCAATCATATAATCACACCACGCAGCCGCTCCTCTTTATCTATTGTTTAGAAAAGGTTCATTGACATTCCTCAAATGACTATTGTGACGTACCTGCCCATCCAGTGCAGTTTCCTTTTCTTTCCGGTTTGGAGAACAGTCAGCTCTTGTCAATAATTTGCTTAAAAATCAAACGGCGGCAACGAGTGAGACTTTGGACTCCTCTCAGCGGGGGTTTGTTTTGTCAGTTGCCAGAGGTCAAAAGCTGGACTCGTAGCCATGAGTTCTTTACCTCAATACCAGCAGGAATACTTCAGGGTAAAAGTACTACATTTTAGTACACTCAGCAGAATGTATTTTAAACCTGCATGAACGGATCTCTGACCACAGCAGAAACACTGACTTGATGAATTCAAGTCTAATATTCGCTCTCTTTTAAGTCTTTTAGTCTCTACTAACCCATGAGAGAAATATCTCTCTTTAGCTGCTGAACACTCACTACACAGCTCCGTGAAGCCGATGGAGCTGCAGACTAGATTATAGTGTCTTCAGCTGCTTCCATTTGATACTTTGTTATCATAAAGCATATTCTAAGTATCAAAAGTAGATCTACATACTTCCCTCTTAGCTGCAGTGAGGTATAAAGCATGAAGTAGACTTGTACACAAGTAGAGTAACTGAGTTAATGTACTTAGTTACTTTCCAACACTACTGATAGCTTGTTCTCAGAGGAGTTTTACAACATGAGATCAGATACGCTGCAATTCCTCTTTGACTCCTTTGATAACAAGGTAGGCATGAGGGTTAAGCTGAAGTTAATGCAGTTTACACACAACAAAGGTATCCCTCCTCCACAAGTACAGCAGCACAGTGTGTGATGACAAACAAACGCTGCATATCCTGCAGTATCTCTATGACAAAACGCCACTTGTTCAGACATTCATAGAGGTCAAGCGTACAGTAATCAGCTGACCTTTTGTGTCGCGTGTTTTAGCCTCTTTTCCTTTATGTCCACTGAGAGCTGAGGACTCGGTCCAACCTCGACTCCACGCTGTTGAAATGTCCAAACGGCAGCTAAGTGTCTAAAAGGAAGTGGCCGAGGTTAAATGGAGCACTTTGAGACGCCGTGATTCATCTGAAGCACTCCAATGCCCTCCGGCCCCACTTCCTGGGCAGCTGTTACGAACGGACAGAGTTGGTCTGAAGCAGCCGGTGAACCGTATGTGATGAATCCGACTGTGGTCAGAATGACACCGCTGGCTGCTTTCAGCACTTGGTTGTAGTTCAGCGACACGTGGAAGATGTGAGGAAATCTTCCAGAACACGTCACCCAGCAGTCTTATCAGTCTGTTTCTCTATTACAACAGTTAGTCATGTTATAGATACATATACATATATACACATGTACATGTATACATATGTACATGTGTGTGTATATATGACTTATTTTGATGTTCAATGTGTTTGTAGCTGATCAACGTTTTTATCAGACAGCAGGTTACACAACATGCGCTCCAGATGGCGGTGAGGCCGATACTACAACAACCGCAAGGCTCAAAGGTCAACGAGGACATCCAATAATCTGTCATGGCTGTCATGACAACGCGGCCCAGTATGTTCTCAGCACACCTTGCTTTAATATTTATTCAATATCTGACTCAAGCTTCACGCTAAAAGAAAGATACCTGCCAACGCCAACGACTACATTTCACGTGTGACGTTCATCTGAGTCGATGGTTTTCAGTGAACTAGTGTTGAAAACGTACTTCTGTACATTTCTGTAGTGTAGCACCTTTCATACAAGTGGCTGCAGATCAGGGCTGCAATGACTTATTACTTCCTCAATAAATCCATTCATTGTTTGGTCTTTAAATGTAATAAAATGTGTAAAAGAATAAAAGAAATGAAATCCAGGGTGACATCATCAAATGTCTTGCTTAGCCCAAGCAGCAGTAAAAGTGGAACAAAATAGAGGAGTCAGAATATGTGGTAATGTTCCTAAATGACTATTTAAATCAATGAATTAATAATGTAATAATATTTACACTGTGCCTGCAAATATAACTTTATCTATAAAACCTGCAAATTCAACAAAACAAAATGAAATAAATTGAAAAGTTCATAACAACAGAAGAGAGAGAAACGAGCTGATCGCTTCATGTATCGGTGACGGGCTTTAAAGGAAACGTACAGAACCAACCGCAGAGCTGCTGAAACACAGAACAGGGAAGCTGAGCAAAGCACCTGTCAGACGGGGTTTAAGGGAGTGGAGGTTGGACACACACCAGGGCAGAGACAGCTGATCGAGA